>JBAMNC010000366.1:1200000-1785000 GCA_037902135.1 Cetoscarus ocellatus
TGAACCATGCTGAAATTGTGGGTAAGGGATCTTCTGTGTTTTTTTAATGAGTGTCTATCTTAGGCAGAAGTAGACTGGGATAAATGCTGCTTTTCTTCAAGTAAAACCCTCCTTTGCAGACTATTAGGAGCACTCATTAAAGGGTATTTTGATTTCACTTTTGTACAGTTTGATGGGGTTCAGAAATGTCTATTTTCATGTGCTGGAATTGTCTTGTTCAGAGTCACATGGGCGCAGCAGGTTGAGCTTGTGCCTCACAGCAAGGAGGCTACTTGTTTTCCTGTGCATGCCTAGGTTCTCTCTGGATAGTCCGACTTCCTCCTAAAGACCAAAAAACCTGCTTGTTAGGTTGATTGGTGACTCTAAATTGCCCCTCGTTGAATGTGTGAATGGTTGTCTGTCTCTTTATGTGGCCTTGCAACGGCTGGCAACCGGTTCAGGTGGAGCCCACCTCTCGCTCTATGTCAGCTGGGATAGACTCCATCCCATGTGACTCCAAAAAGGATATGCATTATAGATAAAGGATGGATGGATCAATGTCTTGTTTGAGGAAAAATGGACTCTGATTATATGTACAATCACCAGCCACTTCATCAGGTACAGTGCTGGAAACATCCCTCAGAGATCTTGCTCCGTATTGACACAGTGGCATCACCAGCAGCTGCAGATTGTCAGCTGCACATCTGTAATGTCCACCATATTGCACCATAATGCAGTGGTTCGCAAACTTCTTTCTTTGGAGCCCTTCCTTGTTGTACCAAGGTCCCTCAGGACTTAGATAAAAACATATATTGACATGCAAATTGAGTATCAGTTATAATTGTTTCATGGATGGCATCAACACAAATTGGGATAATATACAAAGATCTTGAAATGATGTATGTTATTTGTGTGTTGTCGTTTTTGTGAAACTTATGACATGTAGCATTATCTCACTGGAGGCCATCAGGGACTGGGTAAACTGTGGTCATAAATGGATGGACATGGTTAGTAACAATACTCAGGAAAGCTGTGTTGTTTAAACCATACTCAGTTGGTGCTAAGGGGCCCAAAGTGTGCCAAAAATGTCTCTCACACCATTACACTACAAGCACCAGCCTGAGGCGTTAATACAAGGCAGGATGGATCCATGATTTCTGTTTGTTTGCCGCAAATTCCAACCCATTCATCTGAGCTTTACAACAGAAGTCAAGACTGATCTCTATATGTGATGACTGTGTTTTTGGATCATTTGCCATGATCATGCTTCTGCTCTAGTTAAGATCTTGTTCTCGTGTTTTCTGTTTTGTCTTGTGCTTTCTGTTTTAGTTTGAAAATTCACCTGTCTCTCCTTGTCTTCGTAGGTTTTGCTCCCTGTCTGGTGTTGTCACACTTGATCCCTGATTGTTCTTCCCCAGCTGTGTCTCATCATCTCCAATCACCTCTTGTATTTAACCCTCATGTCTTCCCCTGTCTTGTTGCCTGATTGTTAAGCCTCGGGTCACTTACCAGCATTTTATCTCATAGCCTTGATCATGTCATAGACCTGTTTCTTGCCTTGCCTCTAGCCTCTTGTTTGTCTAATATCTTTGCCTGGATTGTTTTTGCCTGCACTTATCCTGAACCCTGGACTGTTAATAAACCCTGCTTTTTGCTTCATGGACCTGATTTGTCTGCCTTTGAGTTCTTTTTGCCCAGTGTGTGTTTCATGACATTATTTTTGATTATTTTTTGGACTCCAGTGCTCTTGCCTTGGTGTGGGTGTTTCTCCTGTGCTCCCTCTTCACAGATTGGGCATGGCTACCTGATGCTGGGGCTCACTGCAGGTCTCACACCTGACTCGCATTCACCACAATCAGGGGCACTACTGAAGCTCTGCTGCTTCTCTTCTCTAGCGCCAGATGATTTTTGTATGTTGTTGATGTTTTTTGGAAGATAGTGCTTTTTATATATGTATACTTGTACTGACTCTTCTGTCTGCGCCCTTTCCTTCAAGTGCCTCCACGAGCCCAATCTCCATGATCACTGATCATCTCTGGATCTCCTCGTCCCCACTGACCCCCTCTCTACCTACATTCCTCCGTCAACCCCTGGACTTCCCCCTCATTCCCCTTGGATTACCTCATGATAAATATCCATTGTAACCCTTTTATTAAGTCTTGGTTTCTGCTTTTGGGTCCACATATCCGTATCGGGAAAAAAATCCCTAACTCTAGAGTAAATTTTTGTGAGCCATTTGAATTGTAGCCTCAGTTTCCTGCTCATAGGTGACAGGAGGGGCACCTTGTTTAGTTTTTCTGCTGCTGTAGCCCTACCTGAAACACCAGATGGACCATTCAATATATCTGAGCCCATAGAAAGTGTTTGTGAATGGACAGAACCTTTCAAAAGCATATCCGGCAGGTGATTGGATGATCATTCCATCAATCACATTCACTACATGCCAATCAGATTGTTTTACAGGCGAGTGCTACTGCCGCTGTGTAAAGCATAAAACATATAAACCACTACGAAAAAAAACTCTCTGATTTTTTTTTCATTAAATAAAAAAATGTGGTCCATATATGATAAAAAATGCCCCTGAAGCTGTTAGCATCTATGCTAATCTCTGTATGAGCAGTCGCTTCCTGCTGTCGTCATGCTTGTGGCTCCACCTCTTCCTGTTCTAAGGATGCTGATTGGGAAGTGCAGCTTTGGGCTAAGCACAATCGCTGCAGATCAGAGACTTTATTTACAAAACTAGATGTCTAATTTTTGGAAATTCTTAGCATTGTGGGATCTTTTTGTTTTACTCTGACAGCTGTTTTATTGACCTTTCGATTTTCATGTCATTTACTTGCCTGTAATATCCCAGATTTACCTGTAGACAAACTACATCACAGGAAACACCATGAATTCAGAGAGCTGCAGCTGTTTAGAGAAAGTCTTTAAATGGCCTTGTCCTGTGTTCTTTGGTCTGAACCTAGCTTTATTGTGTGGCTTTGCCTGTTAAGTCAATTTAGAGTTAAGAAGTATATTTCCATCACAAGGTCTATCATCTGTTAATCAGTTATCACCTAGGTGCACCTGCGGATGTGTGGCAATGCTGACTGGCCTGAAAATGTTTGCTGTCAGGAAATACCAAAGTCATGTTACAGGAGAAAACCTTTTGTATTTTGTACTACTCTAATTAACCTCTTTGTTCCCTTTTCTGTTGCTTGTTTGGAACATCAGCAGGTTGTCTTGACCATGTCTGCATGGCTCACTTTATTAAAATTATACTATGTGTCTGATTAACTTTTTGGGCTCTAATTTCCTGGCGCAACTCAGGGGGGTGCAGGGTGGCAAACCCGCACAGTGGTAATTTTGTCTGGCGCACCGCCGTGCACAGCCAATTTTGCAATTTTGTAGACCGGCTGCGCGGAGATGGATGTGACGGCACACCAGGGGGAAGTGTCGAAAAGTGACAATTTCGTGCCAAAAAAACGCGCAGAGGGTGCGCTGAAAGCTCGCCAGCTCCAACCTGGTCTATTCTCGGCACAGGTGAGGCGCGCCCGGGGCAGTGGTAATTTGGCTGACAGGTGCACAGTGCACACACATCACCAAAACCTCACAGGCAGGTGTCCACAGTGTCAGGCACATTTCAATGCAATAAACAATCACAGCAACCACTATTTAATATAACTGTCTGAACCAGCACATACATTTGTATCTATATTAATTGTCCCGTCATATCTGATGTCAGATCAGAGACGTTTGTCATAATGGAAAATCAACCTGACGGCAGCTGGAAGAGTGACGCAAACTAACAAGTTCACATCTCTCAGCCAACCACAAACAGCCACATCATCTGATACGGAGTATCCGGCTTCTCTCATCTCATGAAATTCAAAAGAAAAGAAAAAAGAGAGAGACGCTCGCTGAATAAATGTAAGTCACTCGGTGTCTTAAGGATTTACCTGTGATTGCCCATATTTCTCTGTTTTCATCTTTATTCTTAACGTGATCTAAAAAGACAGAGTACATTATTGCAAGAGGATGAGGAGGAGATATCGGGGGGGAATATTTCACCTAAGGTTCTGCTTTTTGGCGATGACAGACCAGGAATGTGGGTGGATCACAAGCATGATGAATGGATTAGCCTGCTGCTGTGTTTAAATGTAATTATCACTCAATTTTGTACTCCTATTTATGAGACAGGAACAGATCACATCTGCCCCGCGAGGTGGTCCACACGGTGAAGCGCATTGTGGCCTCCTATGTGCGGCCCGGTGGCCCCTGCGCTCTCCCAGTTGCTGTAAAAGTGACAGCGGCTCTGACCTTCTTCGCCACCAAGGTGAAATTGTCACTGCGCCTCGCCCGTGGCACATTTAAAGGTGAGGAGAGGCGTTCATTTGATTGGTGAAGATTACACTTGGCTGTGTTAAACCCACTCACGCCTCTTCTCCTCCCTCTCTGCTACTTGCGCCGGTGGGAAGGACGAAGGCGTGGGTGCGCCTCCCTGCGCCGTGCATGAAACTTGCAAAATGCCCTGGACACACCCCTTTGGCACTGTGCAGGGCAGGTGCAGGGCAGGTGCACCGCGCTGGCACCTGGTCTACGAAATTAGAGCCCTTTGCGTTAACACGCAGATGAAAGGGTGTACCTAATGAAGTGGCCAGCATATATATGCTCTCTACAGGAAGGGCCAGAGCAGACTGTACCTGCTGAGGAGACTGAGGTCTTTTGGAGTGCAGGGAGCTCTCTTGAGGACCTTTTTTGACTCTGTGGTGGCATCAACCATCTTTTACGGTGTGGTTTGCTGGGGCAGCAGCATTTCGGCTGCAGATAGGAACAGACTGGACAGACTGATCAGGAAGGCCAGCTCAGTCCGGAGGTGCCCCCTGGACTCAGTGCAGGTGGTGGGAGAAAGGAGGATGCTGGTGAAGCTGGCATCCATGCTGGAGAGGGACTCCCACCCCCTGCAGGACACTCTGACAGCCCTGTGCAGCTCCTTCAGTGACAGGCTGCGTCACCCGAAGTGCGTGAAGGAGCGTTACCGCAGGTCTTTCCTGCCTGCTGCTGTTAGACTTTACAACCAGCACTGCTCCCAGTCACCATAAACTGAACAATTATCGAACAATGTGCAATCACAATGTACAATTACTGTGCTAACTCTCTTGACAATGTGCAATTCATTCATGTGCAATTACTTTGTGAATGTGTAAATAATCCTTATAGGATTTGCTTTTTAGTTTATGTATTCCAGCTCTTTTTTATATTTATATTGGTAGAATAATGAACATACTGCTATTTTCATGCTATTTTTATACAATTTTTATACTTATTCTTTATCAACGCTGTCCCCTTTGCTGCTGTAACATTGCAAATTTCCCCGTGTGGGACGAATAAAGGTTTATTCTATTCTATTCTATGTTGTAAATGTAAGGTCTTTCCTGTAAAAACGAATGAAAAATGTGGTTATGATGTGTTTGTGTTCACACTATTAGATCATCACTTTTTGATTGATAACCAACCTAAAACATGCAGACATAAATACCTCTCTCAGGAACATCTCAGCTGTAAGACTTATGAATACCTCGGAGGGGGCTTCCCTGTAGGCACATGCAGTATGTCTGTTTGCATTCACAGATCGTCTCCCTGCAGACTAAACGGTCCGAGCTGCTGATTCCTATCAGCGGCTGCCACAGTGATCTAGTAGCTGAGCTTTGTGGGTGAGCCGTTTTTAGACGAGGGGGGAATGTCTCTGGATTTATGTGGCTGATGCTAAAACAGCTGCTGCCATGAATAGCTGAATAGGTCTTAAAGTTAATATCCATGAGCCGCAGACGGTGACATCCAGGAAACACTGCAGGTGGACAAGTGAAGGTTAAGACAACAGAAAGGGAAAACTCATTATTATAGTTAAGACAGAGGGAGGTGATCGTCCCAGTAGTTTTGAAAATGTCTCCTTCCCCTTTTAATGGCTTCCTAATAAACAATATAGACACACACACTTAAACACACACTCACCACTTCTCTCTCTCAGCCAGCTGGCACGGTGCCCATCAGAGTCCAATCTGAGGCCCGTCTGCCATTTATGTTCCCAGCTCTTCTCATGTTGGTGCGTGTGCGTCTTCCTGTGGGCCAGTCCCTTGGCACACAGTAAATTTTCCACACCCAGTTCCTCTACAGCTTCATCCGCACACCTCCTCATTCACACCCTCACACACACACTGATGGGTTAGTCGGTCAGATAAACCCGGTGTTACTGGAAGTGAGCTGTGGGTGGAGTCAGCATTTACGAGGTATAGCTATCAAACAATGAGACTGCACTTCTGAGGATAAAACCATGTGGTCCACAGTCACACCGAGTGTTATAAGGTTGGGTATTCACTGTATGGGTGCTTTCATACCCAACACATTTGGTCTGAACCAAACAAATTCTGGTTTGCCTTTTTGGAAAGGTCATTTTGCTTGGGCTGGTGTGAAAGCCAGGGGTGGACAGTGACAAAGTAGATTTACTTGAGTATCTGTACTTTAGTTGAGTATTATTTTTTTTGGAAACTTGTGACTTTACTCCACTGCATTTGAAAGAGAAATACTGTACTTTTAACTCTATTACATTTCTATGAAGGGTCTCGTTATATGTTACTTTGAAGTAAAGCTTTGAAGTCAGAGGATGAAATTTCTTTTCTTTTCAAAATTTCGATCTTCGTGTGATTTGTTCAAGTGGTGATGCCGTACCTGTACCACGTGCATGCGCTACCTAGATTGGGCAGGTAAACATTGAGCTAACGTTGCTTCGCGGTTCGTCTTGGCAGTAATGATTGCTACGGCAGATACAGATGACGATTCCACTACAGAGCATTCGTGGACATATCTGAAGGTCATGTTGGAGATTATTGATATGAAGAATGATTCATATTGTTTTAAACGCTTGTGTCAGGGAATTAACCCAAAAGAAACTAACAAAAACAAAGATGCAGGACCCAATTGCAGAAATAACAAAAAAGGCTTTATTTTAAACTCCTAAGGATCTCAGTTCCAAAAGGTCAAAAACAAGTCCACAACAGAAACTCCAAAAATACAAAACCAAGTAACAACAAAAAACCAAGACCGAACAGAAACTACCTTAAACACTCTGGAGAAACACGAGGGAGCACAGGAGACATGGTGAGGAGGAAGACGAGTGACCCAACAAAGAGAAAAGGGAAAGCAGAGACTAAATACACTGGGGAAACAATCAACCACAGGTGAAACAATGACACAGGCTGATACACCATCAAGGAGGCACAGAAGGGAGGGCAGGAAAACACCACGAGGAACAAAGGGATTTCAAAATAAAACAGGAAACAAGAGAGACAAGGGAAACAGTACACAAAACGGGTAACTTAACCAGGATCAAAAACAGGGGCAAGACAGTAAAACAGGGAACACCAGGAGGTCTAAGAGGGGAACATAATACAAAATAACAGAATCGTCGAATCCCGACAGCTTGCTCTGTTTGCTTCATCACTGCCTACAAAACTCGCTGTCCAACCTGAGAAAGCATGTCAAGGAAAAGTAAGTTACACACATATTGCCAGAGCTGTGTCAGAACACTGCCATGCTGGTTTTATTTTTTTGTTTTTTATGTTTTTGGGAGGGCGAGGGGGGTTGTTATATAATAAAATGAAAACAGCAATGGTTTTCCTTTTGTCGATTCAATCGTATTTCAATAGGCATTTCTATGGGCTTTACAAGCTTTTTATTCTACAGGTTCTATAAGCAGGTCAAAGCATTCAGTAGGTTGTTTCAGTCATTATGTTCTGTAAACAATACAATAACGTGTCGACATTAAGAAGAAAATGTACTTTTAATGCTTAAGTATTTTCAAAAGCAGGAACTCCAGTACTTTAACTGAAGTAAAAATTTGACTGAACAACTTTCACTTGTATTGGAGTAATATTTGACCAGGAGTATCTATACTTTCACTTAACTAATGGAGCTGAGTACTTTGTCAACCACTGGTGAAAGCTCATACAAACTGGTGCAGACCAAAGAACCAAACCCTAGTCCGCCAAAAAACAGGGGTCTTGGTTCGGTTTACAGAGATGTGAAAGCCATCTAAACCAAACGATTCAAGCAAACCAAAAGGGGGTGAATTATGGCTTGGATCTGGCCCAATATCATGACAGAAAAGCTAACCTAGTATCCACTGATAACATAAAGCAGAGAGCGGCCTGCGGTGGCATTGCTAGCACTGCCAGCCTTTGGTCTTTACAGAATAACTTCTACAAATCAGCTTACAAGACACTTAACCGCAAACTGCTGCCACTGCGTGTTAATGGGTATGAAGGGGCGTGGATATGTTCGCTAATACTAATGAACAACTGACACAGAAACTCCAACCATCAGTGAGTAAATGGATGTGAATGGGTGGGTGTGATCTGCGGTGTAAAACCACTTTGAGTAGTGAAAAAGACTAGAAAAATGCAAAATAAGCACAAGTCAAGCTGCACCTAATGTTAATGTTTTTTAAAGCAAACTCAAGACCTACCTCTTTAGTCTGGCTTTTACCTGAATTTAATGTACTCATCTTGATCTGTTTTAGTTATTAGGTTTTATCGTCTTCTGTTTTAACTTCAGAATTATCCTCCTGTTTTGTTTTCCCCCAAGTTCTTCTTAAGTGTTTTATTTCCCTGTTTGAACATATTGCAGTTACTTTTTAGCGTTCCTATTTTCATTACAGCACCCTTTTATTATTATTATTCTCTTCATTTTAATGTATTTTTATTCTAGGTGATGATATTTTTAATTCTGCACTTTAACATAACCTCCAGTGTTTACTCATTTTAAACCTTTAAGATGGCGTTTCCTCTGTGTTCTGTCTTTTATTTATGGTGTTTTTTGCCAATACCGTGTATGGATTGCAGGATGGGTGGGTTAGGGGGTTGGGCGGAGTGGGTTTGGGTCATACTTCCTGTTAACTTCTTTTAATTTATCTGTTTGTGAAGCACTTTGTGCTACATTTTGTATGAAAAGTGCTATATAAATAAAGTTTGATTGATTGATTGAAGTCCATTTACCATTTAACCATTACCAACACTGAAGGAGGAAACAGAGGCATAACATCTGGAGACTAGAGGTTTATGACTTTTTGTCGCAGTGTGGAGGTGTGTATCAGCTCACTTGAAACCTTGCTAGAAGTGAAACAAAAACTGATTCAGGTACTTGGTATAATCCTTGGTGGAAAATGACCGAGTCACATTGAGCTGAATCAAGCAGATATTATATAGTGGAAACACCGCATCAGGGTGAGAGGGAGGGTATCTCACTCTGTTCATGTGTTCGTGTGAATCTATAACTCTGAGATGCTACAGGAGATGGATTTGTATTGGGTCTTGTTGCCAGAGTTAACAAACACAAACAAAAATCAATTTAACACACTAACTAGACTCTTTATGATCCAATAAGCAGACTAATTAAGAAATACATCCAGAGTAATTAGTCTGCTAATCAAGGCTTCAACCTCGACTTCCTCTGAGTTAAACAGCCTCTTTATCTTCCTCCCGCTGCAGACCAAAATAACAGAGATGGAGAGAAAAGAGATTAAGATGAGACAGCACATAGAGACAGTCCTTCTTCATTGCTCACTTAATTCAGTTTAGCTTTATTACTTATCAGGACTGAAGACTCTACATCGTGTTCCCAGAGGGTGTCTTATTTTTCTGTCTGTACACATTATACCATTCCTCTTCAGCTCTAAAAGGCCTTGACAGATTTGGTTTTCTTTCTTTTTATGGTTAAAGCTTTGGATCGAGCACAGTTTGTTCTCCTCAAAGCAAATTAAAGACATTAATGAGCAGAAACTATTACTTCCTTTTCCTTCAGTCTGAGTTCCCAAACAGGACCTTAAAAATCTGATTATACTCCACAGATTCACCTTTTATCATCCTCCCTTCAGGCCAGTCAGTGAGTATTTAAAGAAAGCACTTGTACAATGTAATTCAAAAGGTTTTAGAAAAATTCGGCTGATTTTACGGGAAAGTTTGACCTTTAAGCTGGCTCTCTGAAAAGAACCGAACTTCCCATCACTAAAAAAGGGCGCAAGACACAGCGCCAAAAGTGGAATTAAGTGTTCACAAAATAGCGGATAAAGCAGCAGAGCTTTACGCTATATTCATATTTTGTATCCTTTCTTCAGTGATATGTGATAAAAAAAAACTCATCAGCAGCATCAATGAAAGAGCTGAGAGGACCACTGTAACACACAGAAGTGAATATAAAGCAGCGTCACTACATGCACAATAATAACAGAGGAGAAAGGAAGCTGCAGTGTTTTAGGTCCTTATCCAACAGCAGCGTGAGAAAGCTTTTTGGATGCATGAGAGACCCAGTGGGGATCATTTTTAAGCAGATGTACACAACAGTGGAAACAACACTTTCAAATGTCCAATCATACATTTGAGTTTGAGTCAGATAAACTTCTCCCTCATCAGCAGTTGTTTTTATCCATCCTGTCAAGTCTTTCTTTCCTGGTTTTGTGCCAGTCACCCTTCCCCTCTCTCCCTCAGTGAATTACCCTGATTATTTGCTGCTGGGGTAAACACATAAGAATTTTCTAAATTTGAGGAGATGTTTTATCTGTTAGAGACTCCACACACGAAGATAAAAAACCAGGCATTGAACAGTTTTTATCATACTGTGTGTGGTGTGCTCCAATAACATGTAACGATTCTGTCCAACCACCGATCTAGAATCTAGTCCCACAAGCCAGAAAACTCGTATGATCAAACATGATCTAACAAAAACGAAGAAGAAACATGGCAACAACCAGAAAACACAACACGCAACATGGAAAAGGACATACGAGATGACTTGATGGTGGTCAGCATAAACATGTGAGCTGGTTCTCCATTTCTGAGGTCCATTTTATGTTTCAGGTCGGCCATGCTTGTTTTTATTTATGCCTGCCTCCTTGTTCCTCAGTCAGCTCGCTTCTTGATAATCTAACAGGTTAATCTTATAAAACATAAAATAATCGGGTGTTTGCTGTCCTTGGTGTACTCCACTTAAGGCCCACCAGACTTTACATGCAAAAAACACAAGGGGTTGCCAGGAAATTACTCAAGAAATGTCTGGTTAATTTCAGGGTGTTTTTTTTGCAAGTGGAAATATGTTGTAAAAGTGAACCATCAGTTAGTGAATGTGGGAGTGAAAGGGTGTGAATGGGTAGATGTGACCTGGGGTGTAGCTGCTTTGAGTCATCAGAGAGACTAGAAAAGTGCTGCATAAGGTCAAGTCCTTTTACCATTTTACCATATCCAAGGATGTGAGATAGATGTTGACCTTTAACCTTTTCCTGAGAATCATGTTAGCAGTGTGATTCTCGTCAGTGAGGTAGCTGGCAGTGCTTCACTACTTAAAAACTTGTAGCACTGCCAGCATTGTTTCATTGCCCTTAATCTCCGCGGTCAAGTCGTGTGGAGCTCAAATGATAAAAGTCAAACTTTCCTACTGTTTGACTTTCTGTGCACTTTGGAGAAAGTTGAAGAGTGAAATGGCAGCGCATGACTCTTACCTGACGTGACAGCAGGACTAAAGCTTTGCCAAGATGTTAACCCAAGTATGCAACAGGAAAACAAACAGACCTGCAAATTAAAACTCTTATCCTTAGCCACAGTTTGTCAGTGTTTATCATGTCTGTGGCCACTTTCATTCTTTGGGTTCATAGCCATCACATGGTATTGATTTTAATCAATTTCATGGTTAAAAAACGGGTTTTGATCCCAATTACAGCATATCAAACGAACACTGTATGACCAAAACAAGCAAAACCTGTCAGATCCAGAGAGGAGATAGAAATAAGAGTGCCTTAATGAGATGCAGACTGAATGACTTTGTTTTCACAACCACAGGGAATTTATGACAAGGGAAAAATAAAATGTCAAATGCAATCCAAAATCTGTAACAAGCAGACAGCCCAAAGCTAATTTAACTGTTAAATTAACTTAAATTTGCATCTTTTGGGAAGATAATTCTCTAATGTTTTCAGTGTTAGAAGTTCTTCATAAAGTCAACAAAGTGATGAACAAAGAGGCCAAAGTTTCTGCACCTCTAAAAAGTCATTGTCATATTTTCCCTTAAACTAACCATCAAAGTGAAACCCCTGTAGAGGTGTGTGATGATATATGTGTAAATATGGTGTCAAAGTATTTTGATTTGATGTGAGGACTTTTATAATGTACTGTTTGTGTTGTGAAATGATGTTGCTGTTTTACCCTTTGTCTCGAGGTTTCTTTTTTCATAAACAATTTAGCATTTTCCCATGATAAGAAAACACACACAGATCCTAAAAAACCAATGCAATTGAAGTGAAAGACAAACACTGAAGAACATCAACAATAACAGCATGACAGTTACACCTAACTGTGAGCAGAGAGGGGGGCACACAGCACACAAGGCCTCCTAGTTATTTGTATGTTATTTCATTTTTCTGTTTTTTTTTTTTTTTTTAGTTTCTTAAAGGTTTAGTTTGGGTTTTTAAAGTGGGATTGCTAGAGACCCATGGCAGTTGCAAATATGATCACCATTTCAAGAACTTGTGAGCTTTGTCCCTGTGGGGAGATATCCAGGGGGCGGACGGTAGCCGGTACTCAGCAGTACATAGTGCCATCGAAAACCTTGTAATCAACCCATTAACAGGTTTAAACTGTTCAAGATACAAGATGCAACAGTAAGATTCGTTACAGTTTAACTTTTCCATTACAAAGCTCCTGTGTTAAGAACTATTTTGTGATGCAACGAAGGGCTACGTATCCCTCCGCCAGTAAATCCTCTCATTAGATCAGGTCAGAGTGCTGCAGCGGGGTCAGGTAGCATCACTGAAGCACAAACTGATATAAATCGCTGAATTTGGCCTGTTGTTTTCAATATGGACATCAGGACTCACCTCTCTGTGGCAACAAAGCGTTATGTTTGCAGTCCCTATTTACTGATCAGGACTTCAACCATGACAGCAGGTTGAAGGCTTACTGAAATTGGTTTAAGAGAGGCCATGTTATGAAGCCCCACTCGTGACAGCAATGGGCCTCCGAGTTTGTGGACATGGGCTCCACCATGTAACCTGTGATCCGTCCTGCTCCTCCATTCTCCACCCCTTTTTCTACCTGTCACTCCATCTGCTGAATTTCTTCCTCTGTGTACTCAGGTACATAAAGAAATCCCCAACACGTTGTTGTAACTAGAGTCAAAATCTATTATTTGCTGTTCTGTTTGAGTGAAGTTGGTGTTTGTTGTTTCCTTTGATGACCTGACCAGCTGACGATGGAGGAATACAAAACCCTACATCCCAACATACTAAAGTTCTGAACACAGGGGCTTTGTTGAGGAAAAGTTAAACACTGTAAACAAACCTACTGTTGCGTATTATTAAGCCAACGTAGTTTTTTTTGTAGCTTTTAACCTATGAGGCAGGGTACGCACATAAAGATTATCAGGCTGTTTTTGTCCCGACTTTTCCCCTTCCCCACCAAGGACGGCAAATGCCGGATTATCTTATATCTTACAAGATTATCCTATAAGATTATCTTGTGGTCTGAGGTGTGTTAAGAGTGAATTTGTCCTGATAATCGGCTCTGAAAAGGGTCGGGGCTGACAATCGTAAATATTGAACTTTTTCAGTGTTTACTAACAAAAATCTTCGTGTGGGGAAAGTCGACAACTCTTGAGTCATGACTCCATGAATTGTGACATGAAACACAATGTAGCCAATCAAGAAGCGAGCTGACTGAGGAACAAGGAAGCAGGTGTAAATAAAACAAGCATGGCTGACCTGAGATGTAACGTTTGGTGGACCTCAGAAATGGAGGACCAGCTCACATGTTAATGATGTCTCCAGGACTTTTTCCACAGTCTTTTTTTTTTTATTTCAAGATTTTTCCACCAAAAAAAGGCCCAAGTCCACCACCATTCCCTCTTCGTGAATGTTCTCTTCCATGTTGCATGTTGTGCTTTCTGGTTGTTGTCATGTTTCTTCTTTTTTGTTTTTGTTAGATCACATTTGATCATTCGAGATTTCTTGCTCGGAGGACTAGATTCTAGATCAGTGGTGGGACAGAATGGTTATTTGTGTGGTGTGCTGTGTAGAGATTATTGGAGCACACCACACACAGTACGATCAAAACTGTTCAATGCCTGATATTTTTGTCTTCACGTGTGGGGTGTCTAACAAATAAAAAAAAATCTCCTATGATTAATAAAATCCTTATGTGTGTACCCCACTTTAGTTGGTTAATTATTAGGTTTCAGTGGCACTGTTTTCTGCTATGTACCGACTATTGTCTACCCCCATATCTCTCCCCCGGAACAAGCTTGCAAGTTTCTTTATTGGCACCCATCAAAAACCCCAAACTAACCCTTTAAAGGAAAGAAAGTTCTTGAGATTTAAACTTCATTAGCATTGAACTGGAATGAACCACATTGTACAGGATCAAATCAAACTGGATACAATTGTGCTATATATTGATAAATCATCAGTCAAAGAGGTTCAAACCAAATGTCTAACAAAGGAGAGACACACCCCTGATGTGTTTTGTTCAGGGCTCAGCTTGTTGTCACACCAGTCTCCCTGATGTGCATTTCTTTAGCTCTAAGTCCATATTCAATCTGACCAAAAATAACCTTATGTAGGTTTCTCTAACAAAAGCTGATCATTCTTTTGACTTAACCTTAACAGATGAAAAAGTAAAACTTTCTGTTTCAAAGGTCAGATTCAACTTTCAGTAGCAGAGGATGATGTCTTTCATAATACCATAACGCTCCGATGCCTGTGACCTCTTAAGTAGCCAATATAATTTGTATAGA
This sequence comes from Cetoscarus ocellatus, assembly GCA_037902135.1. Lineage (NCBI taxonomy): Eukaryota > Metazoa > Chordata > Actinopteri > Labriformes > Labridae > Cetoscarus > Cetoscarus ocellatus. The sequence continues at coordinate 1,214,788 of JBAMNC010000366.1, forward strand.
AGAACTGAATGTCACATTGATTTTTCCTTTGCTTTGGCTCAATTTTGGCATATTAGATGTTGGACTTCTACTGTACTTTGGAGAAAGTGATCATCATCATCATATTTGGAATAAGCAGCCTAAGACATAGAGCAGGGGGTTGCAGAAGAGATATTCCCAAGTGAAGCTTTAGCATCTTTTTAGGTTTCAGCTGATTGCCTGTTTTTCTTTTTTTATTCTGGACTTAACTGGGTAAACACTGTAAGTCAAATGATGTGGTTGCAGAAAACAACTGTGTTTGTTTCATTGAAAAAATTCTCTGTGAGGAGGGTGGAAAGCTGTTCTCAACTTGATCCACGGTCCTATCCAACTTACAGATAGATAGGTAGGTAGGTAGGTAGATAGATAGAGCCCAAAGTGGAAACTTGGGGTACTGCAACTTTTGGGCCTTCATTTACAGCCTCGGTGGTTTTCCGCCTGTTTCTGACATTCTCAAGGCTTTCTTGCATTAGACCATTAGCCAGAACTAAGAATTCTTGTCAGGCAAACTGAGTATAGCAAGCAAGATTACGTCAATACAAGTTAATCTAGAGGCTTTTCTCCCTCTGCCAAGGAGGTTATGTTTTTGCCTGTTTGTTTGCTTGCTTGTTTTTAGCAAGATAACGCAACAACTACTGATCGGATTTTACTGAAATTTCCAGGAGATGTTGGTAATGGCCCAGCTTAGAAATGAAAAGATTTTGGTGGTGATCCAGATAGCCACCATTATCAAACAATCGTATTTGCTCAATAATTGTCTAGCTAATAATGATATACAACATGATTCAAAGTGCTAGGTGTGGGTTTTCAGGGTCATGAATCATATTGTGATGGTAACTTTATCATGGAACTATTGCTTATAGATGTAACAGCAATATGTGAGCTACCTTGGCAGAGGTTTGTGCTCTCCGAGTGCTTTCTAGTTAAGCATGAATTCAACAAACAACTTTTAAATCTCAATACCTTTTTGACTAATTCTTTAATTTTTAACTTACCTTTTTAAACACACTTCTAACTTACAATGAAATGCAGTTTCAAGACCTGTACACACTCAGACTGAGCAGGATGAAGATGTTTAACAAACCAGAATCAGCTGCTGTGAGGAGATCATTAGTGAATTTAACCAAGGGTGTTGGGCCCCAGTGTACAACTGTGATGCAATAGTGATGTCCACTCCTAGCTGATCTATAGATAGTGCTTGATTTTGACTGTTTTTAGAATGTTCATTGACTTTGGACAAGTGAGCAAAATATGATTTTAAATAATACGTCAAGAAACATCCACTGTGCCGATAAGATAAGCAGTTAAAAAAAAAAGTTGTTTTGTTCTGGGTCAAGAATTAACACGGACTGGTACACTTGTTGGTGACAGAGTTTCTGCAGATGACATGAAGGAGAGGAAAAGCAGAGACATGACAAGAGTAAAACAGAGAGGCAGCTCAAGGACATGTCCTCTAAGTAATTTTGTCATTTGTCCAAATTTCTACTCTTGAGAGGGTAAGTGGACATAAATCAGCTGACAGGCTTGTGTATGTGAGCGAGGATCAGCCTTGTGTGTGTGTGTGTGTGTGAGTTATCCACAGAGTAGCTACACACTCATTCATTTACGTTGTGCCAGACATATTGTGAGTAAAACACCATCCGTCATCTCCACCCTCCTCTGAACTGACTCCACCTCCTGCATCTCCATTCAGGTCGTCCCGGCCCGGACGACGAGGGCGCCGCTTGGTCATAATTGGTGAACTGTCTGCACACATTGGCCGTCTGTCCAACTCGCTTTGTGTCGTGCTCAAGTTAAATTTGGGGGACTTTCTGTTTTCTTTGTGCATCCATCTAAAAGTATTAATTTATTTTTGTCCTCCGCCACGACTCCATCTATCACCCTCATTGGTTTACCCTCCTCGTTCAACCTCCAGTGTCCCCTCTTTCTGCGTATTCATTTGACTCTGCGGCCCGACGTATTGTGCTGCATGCTAATAGGTTCCCACGCTAAAAAAGGTACAATATAGTGGAGAGTAAATGACTGTGTGTGTGTGTGCAGGAGGCTGGGCAGTCAGTCCACGGTTCCATTAGCCTGATGGAGTTTCTATTAAATTAGAAACTCTCTCTCTCTCCCCCTCTATCTCTCTCTCTCTCTCTCAATCACATTAGTGCTCTTATCTCATTTGAGGAGGCTCTGCAGGCAGTGACGGCCGCGGGGGGAGTGGAGGGGTGGAGTTATGATCAGGATACGGACAGGAAAAAGGACAAGCCCTCGTGAATACAGAGCGGCAGGAGGGGCGGTCGATGTGTATCTACAGCGTGAGTGCACATGGACTGACTGTGTGTAGACGTCAGGAACATATGTGAGCGTGATGAGTGTCATTTTTCAGTAGTCAGGGATGTTTAGAGTGAAACGGGTCTATTAAAGGCTCTGACAGACATGGCTGCCTTTAATGCTGCCTCATGATAAAATGGAGGAAAGACAGGTGGAGACATTTCCTCATGTAGCTGTCAGTGAAGGAGCACATGTTAGACTCAAGTGGTTGGTGTTGAAAAATGAAGAAAATGAAGTAATAGACTGCAGTTCCTCACATGTCCACTTGAGGCTGGCTGCAAAACCAAATGCTCTAATTAGACTCCATATTAAAATATACCTCTTTACAGTAGAAATGGGAATGCAGGAACGAGCCCAAAGTTAGTAAGCATTTCATATTCCCACTGCTGAAAACCAATCAATCAATCAATATTTAGTTGTAAAGCACCAAATAATCCAAATGTTGTTTAAAGACGCATTACAAAAGAGCAGGTCAAAGCCATACTATTCATTTTACAATAATTATTAAAGCAACTGCCTTAAACACAAGAAAACACAAATATCTAGAAATTTTCAGCACTTTGTTTAAAATGTTTTTGTTATTGGACAAACATTTTAAACAGTAATGAAGAATTTCAAACTGAATTCACCTTTTCATACTAAAAATTTGAGCCTGCTTACTCTGCTTCTCTGAGAAGTCGGAAAAATTATAAAACATAAAATTCAACCACTAAAACTATTTTTTTCTGTCAGGGAATGCAAGTTAATAACTATAATTTGGCATTTGAATAAGAAAAAAACAAAACAAAACAAAACAACATGCTTTCTATTTTCTGAGTTTGTAGAACAGTAAAGTTTAAAATTCATTGATAACAATAATACTTATATTTAAGCATAAAAATATAGTTTTGGTTAAAGAGCTTCTACACACTGCTGTATTAACCATTACAGGAACATAAAAATAATTTGTTAATTACTAATGCTGTTAATTTAGGGCATTTTAATGACGTTCAAATTGGGTGATGGTCATATAAATTTGTTTAGCACTTTATGTTTACATATATAAAAGTACAAACATACAGATTTATACTTATATATTTATAATTCTAAACCCAACATGAATCCACCATGAGTACAGCAGGTTGCCACAATCAGCAACAATTACAATGACAAGAAAAAAACTCATTTAAGCAGCAAGAAATCTTTAACAGAACAAGACTCTTGTTGAACAGCCCTCCACCAAAGCTGTGTTGGGGTGTGAGTGGGTGGAGGTGGGGAAGTGGGCAATGACATGATATGCAACAAATCCATGGATGCCCAGACCATGAATTTGTCCTCGTCACATCTGTCACTATGTAATTTAAATTTATTAAAGGTTAGATATGGCATAGCCTTTTCCAGAGGGTCCTCCTCTCTTTATGGTTGTATAGGTATTTATTGTGGTGGTTTTATCACAAAAATAGATATAGAGCTCGTTCTATTGTTAACACTAACATCTATAATGATGGTAAGGTAGAGAGGAATGAAGTAGGTAGGGAAGTGGGCAGAGACAAAGGGATGAAAATAAGAAATCATTATACAAACTAACTTATGGACGTACATTCATTGCATTTTAATAGAGAAAGTCTGGGATTTTAGAAAATCTTTTTTGATAAATACCTGAAGTAAAGTCCATGGTGAATAGAAGATTTGAACCTTTCATTTTGCAAAATAAAAGCATCTGGCAGTGCCAAACTTTTACATTTTAAAGCATTATTGTGTTTTTTAAAAAAGCTTGCTAACAAGGACTACAAAGCTGCTCTATTTTTAAACCACCATGTTGTAGTACCACAAAAGCTTAATGATGGCTTTTCACTCTTGAAAATTATAAAAGTTAAATTTGTTTGTGAAGATTATCAGGACGAACAAAACATGAATTTCATGAACTTTCATTTGCAACAGAGCTTGTTGTAAGCTGGAGGTGTGGTAGCTATGCTTTTGTCCAGGGCTTGTACTGGACCATGGTCACCTGATGAGATTGAGATATAAAGCCGTAAGTCATCTGAACAGTTATGGTAACTTATTTTGTTGTTCATTATAATCTGAGCAGGTGGAAGTAAATGTTGAACAAATGAGGTCCCAGAATGGAGCCTTGGGGAACTCCACATGTCATATTCTTCTGCTCTGATGTGAAGTTACCTGTTGACACAAAATAGGCCTTCGGATAAGAGGCAAACCGGTCAAGTACTGTGCCAGAGAGTCTCCCCCAATTTTAAAGTCGATCAAGTAATATACAAGTAATATGCAGCTCTGAGGTGCTGCCACAGTCCGTGTTTAAATGTCTTAATACACGTTGAGCAGAGCCGCCTCAGAGCTATGGTGACTGTGTGTATGGAAAACATAAAACCAGTTATATTTAGAGTCAAAAAAAGTTGTTCAACTCCTCAAAACCAACTTTTTAAAAAACTTAACTTAGAAATAGATTTGATGTGGGCCTATAACTTTGCAGTTGGGTTTTGTCTTTTTCAGCAGTGGTTTGATGACTGCGGTTTTCAAGGCCTGAGGGGAAACGCCTGATAAAAGAGATGAATTAACAATATGAATTAGATCAGACTCTGTACTTTTGAAACTGTTTTGAAAAAAGTTTTTGATAAAACATCCAGACAGCAGGAAGAGGAATTCACTGGGATTAAAGCACATACAAATGATTTGATTGAGTTTTTTAAAGGATAAAATTGCAGGGCAGTTTCCTACATTTCAGTGATAATTATTCATCTTTTGAGACAAGGAAAAATAAATTACCTAAATTTTAGTCTCCTATTCGACAACATTTTTCATGGTCTCTTTTAGTAAATGGTAACACTTCGACAAGACAGTCTGCAATATACCTGAAACTTAACTGGCTGTCAGCTGTTTACAGGTATTCCTAAGCAAAGCAAAATTTAAGGAGGAGATTAACTGGATGGCATTTAAAAAATACAACTGCAGATGTAGGTTTTTGAGGTCCCCTATTAAGGAGAATTTTAGTTGCCGTGACAATTTCACCTCGGTGGCGAAGAAGGTCAGAGCCGCTGTTACTTTTGCAGCAACTGGGGGAGCACAGGGGCCACCGGGCCGCACATCGGAGGACACGATGTGCGTCAGCATGTGGACCACCTCGTGGGACAGATGTAATCTGTTCCTGTGTCATAATAGGAGTACAAAATTAAGTGATAATTACATTTAAACACAGCAGCAGGCTAATCCATTCATCATGCTTGTGATCCACCTGCATTCCTGGTCAGTCATCGCCAAATAGCAGAACCTTATGTGAAAATATATCTCCTCCTCATCCTCCTTGCAATAATGTACTCCATCTTTTTAGATCACGTTACGAATAAAGATTAAAACAGAGAAATATGGGCAATCACAGGTAAATCCTCAAGACACCGAGTGACTTGATCAGCGAGCGTCTCTCTCTTTTCTTTTCTATTTAATTTCATGAGATGAGAGAAGCCGGATACTCCGTATCGGATGATGTGGCTGTTTGTGGTTGGCTTGAGAGATATGAACTCGTTAGTTATGACAAACGTCTCTGATCTGACATCAGATGTGACGGGACAATTAATATAGATACAAATGTATGTGCTGGTTCAGACGGTTACATGAAATAGTGGCTGCTGTGATTGTTTATTTCATTGAAATGTGCCTGACACTCTGGATACCTGCCTGGTTTTGGTGACGTGTGCGCACTGTGCGCCTGTCAGCCAAATTACCACTGCATGGGGTGCGCCTCGTCTATGCCGAGAATAGACCAGGTCGGGGCTGGCGGGCTTTCAGCGCAACTTCCGCACAGTCTTTTTGGCAAGAAATTATCACTGCGCCAAGCTGAATCTTTCGACACCTCCCTCTGGTGCCCTGTCACACCCATCTCGGCGCAGCCGGTCTACCAAATTGCCAAATTGGCTGCGCATGGCGGTGCGCTGGACAAAATTACCACTGCGCAAGGTGCGCCAGGCTGCGCCACCCTGAGTTGGGCCTGGAAATTAGAGCCCCATGTCCTCAAACCCGGAGGTCCATTGCTGTCAATGGGACTTAGTAACACAGCTTCTCCTGGACCTCTCATTGGAGCTCTTTAATTTCAGTAAGCCTTCGAGCTATTGTCATTTGTTGTAGTCCTGATCGGTAACATGGACACTGCAAACACAACACTGTCACTACAGAGGGGTGAGTCCTGATGTCCATATTTAAAACAACCAGTCAAATTTATAATAATATCCAGGGGGTTAGATTTATATGCAACTCTCTGACCTGACCTAACTAGGGTGAAGGATACATAGCCTTTTATCTCATTACAAAGTGGTCCAAAACATAAGGGCTTTGATGAGGAAATGTTAAAACACTGTCAAGAATATTACTGTAGTGTATTGTCTAGCCAACCCTAGTTTTTTTGAGTAGTTTTAACCTATAAGTGGCTTGATTACTAGGCTTTTGGTGGCACCATGTACTGTTATGTACCAACCACACCTCCCCCCAGGGACAAAGCTTGCAAGTACCTTCATTGGCACTCATATTTCCTCATGCCAACCCTTGAAGGTCAGCAAGTTCAGGGTTAAGCAGGTAAGCGGATTGGTGCCTATCACTTTAGTCTCTCGAATAATAATTACAGTTTTCTGGATGTTCGTCACTCAGATGTGCCTAATCCAGATGATAGAGGTGACTTCTTGTAAACCAAACAGGAGATGAAGTGAATAAAGAAGGAGATTACGGACTCATGAAGACAGACCAGAGGACACTTGCCGTAAAAGACAATGCGTCCCTGGAATGTATAATTATCAGTGGTTTAGTGTGTGGGTGTGTGCAGGCGACAGTGAGCCATTAACAAGGTTTAAATGAAGGTCTGCGTCAACAGCAACTATTCTAATAATGACCACCTTGGTCACAGACCAACTAATGCACCGGTGGCGTCGGCCTGGTGTGTGTGTGTGTGTATTTGGCTGAGTAAGGATACATACCTCTTAAATTGTCCAAGGTGACACTTGGTCTCTATGTGCAGACGTCCCTTATAATGCACTGCTGGCAGCGATAGGGTTTCTCTGTTCTGCTGAGCACTAAATCACACAAAACACACATACAAACACACACAGACGAACACTAACACACACGGTCAAAGCATCAGCTGCAACATATTTGACCTAATATACCTTCAATTAATATTTTACATTATCATTTTCTTTTAAGTTATTGCATGTTTTACCATTCAGCATCCATAAAAGACTTCATACTTTTCTGATAAAAGCCTCTTATTAAGTAAATGCCTCAAACGTGAGCTCATATAAAAGCATGCACACACTCACTGGCACGCAAACCCACTCAAACATGCTTTCATCAAACAGCCCGTCACCTCTAAATCACTCCGAGTTAATCACAAACTGAAGAGCAGTGACCTCATTCATCAAGCCCCTGTGATTGGTTAATGGTTAATTATTGAGACAGATAGCACAAATTGTTCACGTTAAGTTTTTCTCTTTGTTCTGTCTGTCTGTATTTTCCATCTGGTTTAAGATGTTTCATATCTCTCTCTGTATTTCTTCACGTCAGCTGTTTTGGATTATTTTCCCTGTTATTATATTCAACCGTGCTCAGCAGAAACCTGTCAAACACTGACCTGACAGCAGGTTCAGCAGGATAATGAAGCTCAAAAGCCCATTTTATTCAACATGCTGAACCTGCTGAGTTTTAGATTTATTTTTAGGGCCCACTCTTGCCAGTCAGGGGAAGAAATTAACTTTTTAACGGCAAAATACACTTTTCTGACAGATACCGTAAAATCTGGTGTATAAGCTGCACTTAAAACGACTTTTACTTTTTTATCCCACCCCTGGCACAATGAAATAAGAGACATTTCACTTATTGGATGGCAATGCCAAATAAAATGTATTATCTGTTCAGCAAAGTGAGTCTTGTAGTTGTATCTCCTTGTGAATGTGATATCTTGTAAATGTTCAAATGGATAAATGTCAAACGTGGCATGAATGTCTGTTATGGATGAACAGATTAGAGCTTTTTGGTGAAAGGTCAGGTCAATTTTGTGAACAGAGTATCACGAGTATGCTTTGAGTCATTTTCTTCAAACTTTGCACAGATGTCCACCATGATACAGGGATAAACTGGTTATTCTTAGCTTGGGACCATGATGTGTTGCTTAACGGGATTTTGTTCAAATATTGCACAATCATCCTGAGCAAACAAACAGATACCTTATCTTATCTGATAATCACCTGTTGTATCTCTTGATTGTTCTAAAATATCTTTAAATATCAGCCTCTTTCCAAGAAAAAACACTAATGCGATTATGATAATACCGTATTTTAAGCACAGTATGACACACTGAAATATCGTATTAACATGTTTAAAATGTTTTCATAGTGCATTATAGAGAGAGGCTTCATAGAAATAGCTACTTAAAGTTGGAGACCAGTGAAAGGAAACAGCGAGACCGAGCTGGCAACTTTTTACAACATTAATCCCTCAATTAGTCATAGTATTACATTTATAAAAAATAAAATACTGGCATATTGTAAAATAATTAACATACAGTATGTTTGTATTTTTCATGAATCCTCAGTCAAAGACAACAAGTGGAAAAGGGCAGTGAGGCTCTCACAACCTGTGAGTTTCCCACAGACTGAGAGCTGAACTGCCATAATAAAGGCAGCAGAGGTGCCAGCAACACAGAGAGGGTTGATGGTTCTAAAGTAGTGACACAGTCACACAGAAACTGCATGTTGTGGACGTTTCAGGACATAATATAAATCACAATGCAGAGGATCAGAAAAACCATGCCTCTCTGGAAAACTCAAAAAGGCTTGAGGCCCATTCACACATCAACAAATTCGGAGAAACTACATCCTGGAAATTACCCCCATGATCAGAGGGAGCACATTAGGCACCGCAGGGATTTAAACCCAGGTTCCCCTGTTTACTAGACAGGCCCTTTGACCAGCTAAACCACAGAGTCTATGGTTGCTGCTTTGGACTGGTTTATAATCTCACAATTTCTTGCAACCGCTTCACCTTGCCATAATGCTTTTTAATGTGTTCTGTGCAGGTTTATGTATCTAAAGCACTGAGAAACATTTTGCTGGTGCTCAACTCAAGGTTGGCTTTGGCCTAACAGAGTTTGGTGCTGCTAAATGTTGAACAAAAGTATTGTGAAGCCACTCAACAAAAGCCATATTAAGTGGACGTATATGCCATTTCACCACGTGCAGCTGATCTCAGTATTCTAAGGGTCAATTCCAGTTGTACCCCTTAGCCTCTGTTTTGCGTGTTCACGTCTAGTGAAGGGGTATTCCAATTCTCAATAAGGTTAAGGGAAAGGGCTACACAGCCCTTGACATGAAGACAAACCGGGACCTCACTTGAAAGGAAGGGGTATGAGAAATTACCAATAATACACCGCGCCGGCTGACAAGATGGCAGAGCGGAGACCGAAGGAAGCACATAAATGAATGAAATCAAGCTTAATTATTGATTTTCATAATAGTGATGCTCATGCTTTTATCATATATACAATCCGTTGCTACTCAATGTAAATTTTAACCATGATGCCAAGATGGCATCTTGGAAGCAGATAAAGAATTGTTGCATCTGCCTATGACGCAGCCAGCGAGCGTCCTAATTGATGACATAATGGAAATCGAGTGGTGTCTCGTTTCTTAGGGCTGTGTTTTCACCCCTTGCCCTTGGCCCCGAAACAGAGGGCCAAGGGGAAAGGATAGACAAAGGGATAAGACGAAGGGGGAGGGGTAAGGGGTGAAATTGGGATTGACCCTAACACCATTCTTGAAGGACAAAACATGGCTGTCCCCCTCAAGTCGAACAACAGGAGCCTAGGCCTGAAGAAGAAGTAGAGCTGGAGTATACAGAGATAAACGCAGCTATAGCTCTTGTAACTCTATGACTCTTTCTTGCATGTACAGGCATGTTGGATCAAACATCTTTAATTTTTATACATTGGTTTTATTCTGACGTACTTATTAACTTAAGCTTGACATTGCCCCTATGTTGGCAAACACTGGCAAAAATATCAGTGTTAGAATGTGGCTTATAAAACAGTGCAACCTGTATTACAGATTTTACAGTAATAGTGCAAATGTAGTGACAACCCATTCCAAAATGATTTTTATGTACACTGCCCGGCCAAAAAAAAAGTCGCCACCTGGATTTAACTAAGCAAATAGGTACGAGCCTCCTGTTGGATAATTACTGCACATGTGATTATCTCTCAGCTGGCAACAAGTTATTTAACCCCAGCTGATGCAATGAGTAGCTTCTCATTTCTTAAACAACCATGTGGAAAGACACATCCTGTGGTCGTGGAAAAGATGTTAGTCTGTTTAAGAAGGGTCAAATCATTGGCATCATTGGCACTGGCATGGTGGCGACTTTTTTTTTGGCCGGGCAGTGTATAAAAGTCAATCACTCTGAATGTTTCTATGCATTTTGCTAGCAAGAATAATGGCATCTAAACTAGGAAATATAATGTTGACATCGGATGAAAGCCCATTCATGTTAAAGGCCAAAAGCCCTTTTACTAGCTTGGTGTTGCCATACACCAGCACAGCACTCTTTTAGTAATAATAATAGGTTTTGTTCCCTCACATACTAAAGTGGCAATGTTGCCAACTCCTCAGTAAAGAAAGTAGCTATTGGATCTCCTAAATGTTGCTAAATTATGCAATCACCTAGAATACAATTGTCAGTGTGTGTACTTGTAACAGATGCTGTAGGAGAGAGGAATAACGTCATAGTAGAGACATAAAAATTAGTAGAAAACACCTTAAATATGTGGAGCACTACAAATGAACTGTCCTCTGTTGATTTTTGTTTATTACCTCCGGCACTGGACGGATTTTGCTGAAATTTTCAGGAGATGTTGGTAATGGCCCAACTTAAAAATGATTAGATTTTGGTGGTGATCCACTAACTGCCATTAGTGAACAATTGTTTTTGCTCAATAACTGTCTAACTAGCAATGATATCGACATGATTCAAACGTGCTAGGTGTGGGTTTTCAGGGTCAAGGAATCATATTATGATGGTAACTTTATCATGGAACTATTGGTTATAGATGTAACAGCAATATAGGAACTACCTTGGAGGAGGTTTGCGCTCTGAGTGCTTTCTAGTTTTCTAGTGTCACAATTTCAACCCTCCTTGGGACCAGCAAAAGTTACCTAAAGAGTCAAAACAGTGTATTTGGATTAGTACGACTCTTTTACTGCATGATGGCCTCAGGATGGATTTCCTGACTCAAACAGAGTCACCTATCTTAATCTCAGAGGGGTGAACATCTCATGCCCAGACTGCAGCTGGGAGGGACTGCTGGGTGAAGACTGGGCTGCCTGTGAGTGCTTCAGGACAGGGGAGGGACCCACGCTTGTTGAGAAGATTAAGTGCTTTCATGTCAGAGTCTTCAAAAATCTTCAATAATATAATAGTAGTAAGTCACTAGATTTGTTGCTGGGAACTGTTAAAAAAAATAGTCACTATGGGGTCTGAAAACTCACTAAATATAATGACAAAGTCACTAAGTCGGCAAAACAGGTGTGGTATCCACTTCCACCAAGCTCTGTTCAGCACCCCTTCAGCATCTTCCCCCCAGACTGTCTCCCTGAAGTTAAATCCTGAGTTTCTCATAACTCTCTGAAAGTATAAAGCAATAAAACCCAGATGGCTTTTGTCAGTTCTTCATCCATTCTTGGTAAATCTGACAGTTTCTCACTTACCTTGACAAGTTAAGATACAGGGTGTCATCCCGACAGCTCCTTACCCTTTGAAGCCCACATCAGTATATATATTTAACCCAGATATAACTCTGTCCACGGTCTTCCTCACCCGTCTCTCATGCCAACCACCACCGTGACCCTCATCAGTGCCCTGTTTACCTCCTGTCATGGTTATTTTTCTCTCCTCTCTCTAGTCTTCCTCACACGCTGTTCAATACATTTCAACTGGCCAAGAATTCAGCCTCCTTTATCATCAACTCTAATAACCAAGTGAGCTACGTTGACCTTTACTGAGAGAGAGAGAGAGTGTCACTGTCTTCTTTATGACCTTATGACGGGGCCGTAGTGGGATGTTTCCTCAGCCCTTAAGTTTCATGGTTCAGACGAGCCCACCCTAACTCAAGACCTCAAAGTGGAGATGTTACTGCAGCCTCACCAGCATATAAGCTTGAAGCAGTGCCATAACATCTTCAATCTTGGTTTTTGAAGAATCGAGTTGCAAATTTCTGTGTCAAATGTGTAATTTTATTCTCATCTTATTAAACTTAGGGCCTTTTAGGATATGGTCCAGATCTCAGGTGGGTATCAGGGGGTTTATTACCAATGATTTGCTTTATATTAAGCTGTACTGCTTTGCTTGTTTAACCTGTCAGCTGCTGTGAAATACTCTTCTTTTCTGTTTAATCTCTTTCTTATGTCTTTTAAAAAATATGGAACTGTGCAGCATTTGTAATTTCTGCTCCTGAAAATAACCATTTGAACAGACTCTGCTTATTTATTCGCTTACATTATTTAATATGTTTTGATGAAATCACTGTGGTCAGCCACTGAAATAAACATATTCCCTTATCGTCACTGTTGGGCCAAAACCTCTTATCGATCTTTATATTTTTTTAATATTTTAATATATATTTATTAAGGTATATGTTTTCATAAAACAATGCTACTTGTCAACTTCAATGTTGGTAAGTGTTTTACTTATAATAACCAATGAAAAGAACAAAAACTATCTTTTTATCTGGAAAATGCAGTATTTAGTCATTCAGTAGTAGAGCATTTTTATTCATCTCCTGAAAAGTGGCATTTGTGGGATCAGACATTTGTCCCGAACAGCATCGATATGAGAGGGATAGTTAAGTCACTGTTTTAACTGATCAAATTGATTTGGTAATTTTTTTTTCCTTTAAAATGCTGAAAAACTTTGCATAATAAGAGAGAAAACTGTTTTAAAAAAGGACTTCCTGTTTAACCTCTTGTGCTACTCACAAAGCTCTTAGTGTGAACAGGAAGTCCACTTTCAGAGCTGTTTTTTCCCCTTGTTGTGTGTAATTAATATGTGAAAGAGAAACATTGCTTAGCTGTGTTTTTCACTTCATGGAGTGATGATTTATCAAACAGGGTCTTCAACTGAAAAAGAGAAGAAACACTGAAGGTGGACATAGGAGACAGCTGATCTCCATCTATCTTCTAAATGTCTATTTTAGCTCATATCTTATGGGGGTTAGGTTTAGAGATATGCTTCTCCGAGGATACTCAGTTAAACTTCTTTGCACTCTGCTCTTAATTTTGCAGCCCTGTAGCGTTGGCATCATGCTGGTCTTGTCAACCATAGACATATAAAAAGTCTATGGGATTTTTCATTGTATTTTAGATTGTTGCTTTGTATTGAACAACAAAAGGATAAAACTAACATGTTCTGTTCTTTGTGATAATCTTAACGAAGAAAACTACTTTCACAACTTTTGTAATCTTAAACATAATCAGTGAGAGTATGGAGCTTTTATTTCAGGATTTGGTCAAGTGTACTAATGTACTAATGTTTTTTTTTTTCCTGATGGGAGAAGAAACAGAGTAAGTCCCCTCCTCCCACCCACTTGATATAAATTGTTCTTTTATTATACTTAAAACCTGGACAAGCAATGATAATTCTCTCGACCACAATTTAAGTGTGGTTATTAAATTGTACCCGAAAGGGAAGTTCTGCATGGTTTGCTTTTCCAAATAAACAACAACAACAACAAAAAATAAAAAATAAAAAAGCTATTATTTAGCTGCTATTGAACTACAACATGGCTGTTTGACTTAGAATCAGTTACAATATTTCCAGTATTGTGACCTCTTGTTTGACAATTTCCTCTAAATTAAATGCTCTGATCAAGTTGGTCCTCATGGCTGTGGCAAAACTGTATGAGATATTGTTTATAGAAATGATCACCATTTTTGTAGTCCTTATTAGCACTTTGTTAGCAACCATAATTTTAAACACAACAAAATTTGAAAGGGAAATATCAGATGCATTTTAGAATTTCAGATATAACATTAAAATCTTGTGTGCGTATGTTCTGCATTAACCTTATTTCAAGAGTTTACACAAAACTGGTGTTCTAAATCACATATACTTTTGGGCTTGGGAACTAGGAAGTGCTTTATGCTAACTTACGTCCATGTTTTTGGCAGGCGACAACCTCCGGGGCTGAATATGGGGATCCATGTGGAAGTGCGAAAGCTGTAGTACCCTGAGTATCCACTTGGGGCTGACAGCAAATGATTGTGTGCAGGGAAAATATGTTTTTTACCCCCTTAATACACATCTTTACAGCCTGGTTCAAGAAACAACTTCAGTGTAACTATATAATACATCTATGTGCTCTCAATGTGAGGGGTGAATCGTTTTAAAAAGCACCTGTTTTTCTTTTATTGAGGATCTATTGAGGATTTCCAACAAGCTATTTGTCAGACGGCTTTAACACAGCCTCTCTGTCTGTGCGTCGATGGAGCTAAAGTTCAGTTGAGATGATATGTGCAGTATGGCGGCGTCCATGACAGGGCATCAACAGCGTTCGAAAGGCTCCTATGATAATCCTGCTGACGTCATGTGCTGACTTTGTCCTTTCGCAGTCAGTGTTTTTAGACGCATGAATCATCTCTTAAGCCACATGTAGCCAAATCACTTTGGCCCATGGGAGTCCAAATAGAGCCCATATGACTACAAAAATGGATTGGTAAAACGAATTCTTTAAGCTTGTTCAGACTTATCAAGTAAAACACCAAACACGAGTAAAACATTTTTTTTTTGTCCAGCGCAGCATCTTATAATCTTCATAATTTGTTTTCTGTACTTTAGACTTTTCACCCATCCGTATCATCCTTGTCTAATTATTTCAGCATCATTTGTGTAATTTTATTTAAACCCGAATCCTGCTGAATATTGCATCCCAGGATTATTTAAAACTGATCTTACTTTTACCTGCAGGGTTTGTTTTGCATGATACATGATGCATTTATTCTTTTGAAGCCCAGGGTTAAAGCTGAGGAGAAAAGCAATTTCAGCTGCCTCAGATTAGCTGTTTTTAAATATCCTGTTAACTTGTAATAACATAAAGTGTGTCTAAACACGGATCAAATCGAATTATCAGTCACACGATCACACCACTTTACACATTAAAAAAGGATCTGCATACTGGAGCCAGCGTATAGATCTATTTTCTCAGACGGCACTTGCTTTGAAGTGATTTTTTCCTGAGGCTGCATCTGCAGGGAGAGAGAGCTGTGCCTTAAATGTTAGAAAATAATCAATAGTTCAGTTTCAGAGAGCACAAAGAGTTTATTTATTATCATTAGGACTATTGATCGATTGGCCTTCCCCGTCCTAGTCTGCGGTCATCCATCCACTCTGACTGTGATGTGGTTTTATGTGTGTGTGTCTGTTTGTGTGTGTTGTCTCTCCCAGGATCTTCTGTCTGTAGGTCCTGGGAATCAAACACACAGTAGCAGACAGTAAACACAGCTGGGTCATGTGGGAGGGGGATATATGTCTGTATGTAGGTTCTTTGTGCTCGTGGTTTGTTTTATCAAGTTTTTTTCAGAAGGATGAATGAAGAAGAGAAAAAGATTAGAGGGTGAATCCCTCCAAAAGAACAATGAGGGGAAAACACTGACATTTTAAGGGTGGATATGAAGACATTTTTTAAAAAACTCTAAATAAGTAAAAACAAATCTTAAACTTGAGTTATACATGCTTTTTGGTTGAGTTCTTGCTTTATGTTGAGTGGTAGTTTCAAATTCAGAGAAATCCTCACCCATAGCCCATCTGCTGATACCTTGGTTTGTGTGTTCTGGATTAATGATTAATTATGAGGATTTGAAACTATTTAATGAGGTTCATAGCATTAGCCTGAACATTAAGCAGGGTACACACATAAGGATTTTCTAAATCTGAAGAGATGTTTTATCTGTTAGAGACCCCACACATGAGGATAAAAAATCAGGCATTGAACAGTTTTGATCGTACTGTGTGTGGTGTGCTCTGATAATCTCAACACAGCACACCACACACATAACTGTCCCACCACTGATCTAGAATCTAGTCCTCCAAGCAAGAAATCTCACGTGATCAGACGTGATCTAACAAAAACAAAGAAGAAGAAACAGCAACAAGCAGAAAACACAACACGCAACATGGGAGAGGTCATAAGAGAAGAGGGAATGATGGTGGTCTTGGGACTAGTTTTGATGGAAAAATACTGAACTGAAAAAAAGAAGAGACTGTGGAAAAAGTCCTGGAGACAGCATGAACACGTGAGCTGGTCCAGGTCCACCAAACTTTATATTTCAGGTCAGCCATGCTTGTTTTGATTTACACCAGCTTCCTTGTTCCTCAGTCAGCTCGCTTCTTGATTGGCTACATTCTGTTCCACGTCACAATTCACTGAGTCATGACTCGGGAGTCGTTGGCTTTCCCCACACACGAGGATATTTGGTTGTAAATATGGAAAAAGTTTAAAACTTACTATTTGTCTGCCCTGACCCGTTTCACAGACGATTATCAGGACAAATTCACTCTTAACACACCTCAGACCACAGGATAATATTATAGGATAATCTTACAAGACATAAAATAATCTCGCGTTTGCCCTCCTTGGTCAGGAAGGGGGAAAGTCAGGACAAAAACAGCCAGATAATCTTTATGTGTGTACCCTGCTTTAGCCACAGTGACAGATAGCAGATCTGCATCTGTTCAGAAAGAGTCAGCACAGAAGCTACAGCTATATATTGCTGCACATGGGGCCACCAACACTGGTAATTCAAGCAGTCTGAGGTGAAAACAAGCCACAGAAACAGATAAGGGGGATTTCACGTGAATATAGTGTAAACAACTTGCTTTCCTCCTAGTTTTTGTTTTGGCACTACTTCAGTACACGGCACAGCCAACGTGACCTTCTGCCAGGAGCGTACTGATCAAAATAGGATCTAACTTTCGTTTTGCTAAGTACACTAATATCACTCCATCCCAAATATATGTTAGCCAAATTTACAAGTGATTAAAGATTGTCTGTCTTATCAAGCACAGCAATTAAAATAGTGTGTTGTTACCTCCAGTAAGGAGGTTATGTTTTTGCCTAAATTTGTCCATTTGTTTGTCTCTTTGTCTGTCTGTCTTTCTGTCTTTAAGCAAGACAACTCAAGGAGTCATTGGTTTTTGATTAAACTTTTAGGGAATGTTGTTCACTGTCCACCTCACTGCAGAGGTGGATCTTGTGGTGATCTGAATACAGATGCAGATCCCTGATTTTTTTTTTAAGGATTTGTTAGCATTGCACAATCAGGCAGTTTTCCACATTTTCATTAAGAACTCGGCTAAGAATGTCAGAAATGTCCTGACAGAGGTTTGTACTCTCTGAACACTACAAGTTGTATATATATTTGACTCTGCATGATGTGAGTGACTAGAGGACAGTCTAGACCAGACATGTTCCTATGCCATCTGTGACAGAGGGAGCAACTTAAACTTCCCCACTTTCCTTGACTGAATCTTGACTGGTCCATGATGTGCTGGGACTGGCCCACTGTCGGGGCTGTAATACAATGACATGACAAAGGAGAAGTGATGGGTTTTTGCTAACACTACTCCAACAGGGAAAAAGGTTGAAACCCCTGTGAGTGAAGCGTCATCTTACATGGACAGTCTGCAACTTTATGAATGGGCATGTTAAAGACACCCCCAGAGAGGTTGGGAGACTTCTAGTGGCTGGAAGATGGCTGGTAATCCGCTGGAAGTCGGCAGATATTTGGAGGAGGAAGTTTAAAGTGGCTGCATCTCCCATCACTCCTGCTACTAATCCCACAATGTTCTGCAACAGCTGTCATGCAGGACCAGTGCATCGAGCCCCCTTCTCATTGCTTTAATATCACTCTGATCAGTGGACAGCAGATGGATGCATAGGTCAGTGCTTTTACAGTGGCATTTAAGCTTGTGAGAAAATATATGTCAAATTTGTATCTCTTAATAAAACATTGTCCATTCTAGACTGTTTAATAAATGTTTGACCCACATCATAGAGTGTATTGTAAATTTTAGCACCTTCTGGGATTGGGTTTGACACCCCTGGTCTTGGCCCATGAGAGCACTCAAATTACTGCCACTGAAGGCTTCAATTCAGAGGTAAGAGCCAATGAAATATCAGAGGTTGTAGCAGTTTAATTACCTCCGTCAAGGTGGTTATGTCTTTGCCTACGTTTGTTTGTTTGTCTGTTTGATAGCAAGATTACGGAAAAACTACTGTATGGATTTACGTGAAAATTTTACCAGAGGTGTGGTTTGGCCAAAGGAGGGAGCCATTACATTTTGGTGGTGATATGGATATTTGTCTGGATGCACATATTTCCACAAATTAAAAAAAATCCTGTAGGTTAACAATGGGCTTGATTAAAATTAAAATCATATCTCTGCCACTCTTTAACAGATTCACCTCCAGTTTTACAGGATAATATGAGGTCTGGTCCAGATCCTGGCACTATTCTGGATCTGGTGATCCAGATTTGTATCTCTTACAGGGGTTGTGGAAAAGCTACTGCTGGGACTGAGCTGCTTGGCGGAGGTCTGCGCTCTCTGAGTGTTTTTCTAGATTGGAGAATGTGTCAACTGGTGAGTTTCACCTGACTGGGTTCCTTCATGTCATTGTGTCAACTGATAAAAACAAAGTGAGTAATCGCAAATGTGTCTTTATTTTGGTTTAGAAACAAGCCATGTGGACAGTTATACTGTTTACAGCACATGTGATGGTTGGCATGTTTTAAATCAGCTTTTGACTTTTTCATGTGTTAAGATAAGCTAACTGCCTCCTCACTGTAACAGAGCAGACACAGAGAGTCACAGGTCAGTGGGTTCTTTGGGTCCTGATTCCTGGAAACGGCTTGTTACATGTGATGGCCACACACAAACACACACACAAAAAGAGACAGACTCCAGGTCGACAATGTCATGTTCACGTCTAAAACTAAGTAGTGTGAGTAGTCTGCAGTTTGTCGTCTGCTCCTCAGAGACACATTTACTCTTCCCAGAGATTTTTATCAGACCTCTAAAGACAGCACTTGTGTCTGTCTTTTGTAAAAACATGGTGACATGTGTGTGGTTCGTTTAGCCTGAGCTCTTTGCAGGCTCTTTTTTGACTCACTCGACAGACAACAGGAGATTTTAGAGAATTCCTGAGAAGGGATGGTAGATGTTTTTTGAATGATTTTCCCTCACTGACTGATGCATTTTTAACATCGCAACAGTGTCTGTCTGCATGTTATCATCATCTGAGGGGCTGGAGCTGACAGGCCAGCAGGTGACTGTGAAAAGTTTATCTCTTCAGGGTCTCTGGCGCTGACATGTTTGACCGACAACGCTGTCTGATGGAGAGCTCCTCTTTTCTCTCTGCTTCAGGATGAGTAAGTACTTGTTTCTGCTAACCCTCATGTCCTGAATGAGTCAAAACATCATCAGCTCTCTGTAAAGCTGAGAAAGTGAATAATATTTTAAAAAAGTGACAAAATAACCCAGGAAATGTTGAACTAAAAGGAAAAAATGTAAACTCTTTTTACTCTGTCTTTCCAAGCAAACCTTGTCTTCATTTCAGATTTCTAAAATATTGAAGAGACCATATTTCACTTTTTAGAGTTTTATATGTACTTTGGTGTGTTTCTTGTGTCTCCTACCCCAGATAGAGTACTTCTACAAACAAGACTAAAGTCAGTAGCATCAGGACTTCACCCTCTCATCCTGTTTACAGCACCAGTAGCTGCCTGAAACAGCTCACCATGTGGTAGCCTGTAGAGCGTCTACTCCACATTGTGGCATTGCTCTAACCGATGGTTGGTATCCTCATCAACGGGAAGCAGAGCACAGCCCTGGAAGCTTGAAACACAGGATCAGGATAAAGATCACGAGGAAACCACAACTTCACGAGGCGACTGTGAAGTTACGAGATAACAGGGAGAGCAACATGTGAACAACAGGTTATATTTCCTACCTGACATTGATTGACTGTCTGCTTCAACATTGTTTCCACTGTTTCTGCTGTAATAGTGGAAACCTTTGACCTGGAAACCTTTATTGCTTGTTTTCCCATTTTTTGGTCAATCTGCTTGACGGAGATTGACAAAGAATTTGAGTTGAAGAAAATAGACTCACCATGTATTTCCATCAATCCTCCGCAAAGGTCTGCTGCTGTTGCTGCAGAGTGTGTGGCGTGTATTTAATGCTGCTGTGGTGTAAATTATCGAACAATGTCTTGTTGGTATCACTGTTTATTAATGAGTTTTACTTTACTCATACTTTTAATGTTTTTAGCTTTCTTAACATACTTTCAATAATGGAATGTTGAATGTTGGTCTGTTGGTCACTATAGTAACTCAAGTAACTTTCTTTTTTTTAGCATTAGCTGGAAGTAGTAGTTATATAGTATCATACAAATACAGCATATGTAACATTGTTGATATTACCAGGCACATATTTTACCTTATGTTGGGTTTTGCATTCAAGGACAGATTACCTTATATACTGGGCCTGTACGACACCTAAGCCTTTTATGCGTAATTTTATATCAGCCGTAATAATATTATTATAATATTCCTACATTTACATTTTATAATGTTTATATATTCTCTGGAATATTTGGTCACATATACACGTCAAACGCCAGCATTTAATGTTATTGAGAGGTCCTTACTGAATGTAGAAATGGGTTCAGAGTGTATTGATTATTCAGGGTCGTACATTAGTTAGAAATGACCACAGAATGTATGTTTCAAGATTGTTTTAATAATATATCATAATCTCACAATGTAGTTTGGAAGTATCACACAGAATATTATGCCTGTAAAGGTATTTTGGTCATATTAAGGTAATTTTTTTTATATATGTGAGTAAATATAAGGATCTCACCAACATAATTAAAAGTTTTTTTCCTACACCATAGAGCCTTGATACATATCTAATGGAGTCCATGGTTCAAAGTTGTAAATATTAAACTCAGGACAAGTATTCAAAGAAAGAACATCATGTACAGAACATTCTGATCCAAAGCCAGGGGCAGGAAAAGCACGACCATATTTGGAACCAAGTGGGAAGCCATCTTGGAGCATGTCAGCCATTTTGTGTAACACCATAGAATTAAGAAAGAAATATGCCTGGTTGTGCCTTATAGCTGAATATAAATAACTTCTGGACTCCATGGGATTGTATAAAGGCCTATGGGAGGATAAATTACAAAATTATAATTAAGAATTAAAGAAAGTGAATGTTAAAAGGAGAGAGGGAGGGACCCTTCTGGAGCCTTCGAGAAGACGGGAGGAGTCCCTCCCATCGGCTATATAACGTACATACCATAACTCAAGCTTCAGTTGTTCAGGAGTTGTTCAGGAGTTGTTCTAGGGTGTCGTGACACAAATCATCTCCCGTTTGTTATTTTTCACCTTGTGACAGTAATAAACGAGTTTCTGGAAAGTGGACTTTGCCTGCGTTCATGCTTCTTTGAACAGCGAAAGGACAAATTTTTACATTTGTTTTTCATCTTAGCTGCCATTCCTGCGCAGAAGTTACGAGCCAGCTCATTCGGTATTTACTGAGAAAATGAGACACTACACTGCGCTGGCAGATTATGTGGAAATCGGAGGGTGCTCCCTGCCCCCAGAATAGACCTACCACTGTGACATCCAAACATTGTTTCATCAGCAGTCTCAGCCCATTCTTAAGCAGGGAGCCAATCACAGAGCAGAGGCTGAAGAGAGAATACAGTTGTTCAAAACATGGCGCTGAGCAGCACTGACCTGACCAAATACCAGACATAGGATGGTCAAGCGAGCCTTGAAGTGTAAGGAGCTCTCATAGAGCATCTTAGAGAAAACCGAGGTGGATCATCGGTACTCTGAATGTGAATGAAGGAAGGTTTTGAATTTTAGTGATTGTGAACATTTGTGAACATACTCATACCAAATATAACTGTATTTAAAGATATAAGTACAGGCTGTCAAATGTGTTTTATGCACTTTATGCAATAAAGGACAAGAATAATGATTCAATCAGAGAAAATGAGAAAAAAATGTCACACCTGGAAGTTATGTGATCTTGAGATTTCAATAAGAACTAAGGCTTTGCTTTTACACTCATGCGGGGGAGTCTAAGTTCTCTTTTTAATTGCTTCTAATGTTGTGGGAAAGACTCAGTGAAATATTACTTCAATCTTAATCAGGATCAGCATATTTAATACAGAGTCCTGTGTGTGTTCTGTGTGTTTCACAGGAATTAAATAAGTCAGCTGAAAGTCAGACCAAATAATAAAATCCAACATGTAAATAAAAAAAACGCTGTTGCTCACTGCTCTAAAGAGAAGGAGAGTTGCCACTCTTTAATGTTGTTACATCACAGCTATTAGAAAATCAACTTTACACTGTCAAGATGGGGCACCAAAAACATTAAGGTCCCTATTTTATGACTGTCATTTGTCATTCATGTGCCATGTGCTGTTTAAATTGCAAATTAATATGCTCTCCTTTTTTCACCCAGTTTGTCTGAAAATGAGGAGTGGTCATGCGGGCACAAAAATGGCTGTTCCTAATCAGTCCCTCCCAGATTTCGCAGGCTATGTTTTTTAATGTTGCAGCCCAAAATGCCTGATTTTGCGGCAGCTTTTCCAAAGATTTGCAGTGAAAGTTGTGATGATTTAAGGCTTCTTTTATTAAAGTCACAGGAACACGGGCATTAGCAAATTAGCTACAACAGTCTTTTTTTGAGTTTGTAGCCTTAAAAAGCACAAGGAAGCAATGATTTTAAACAAAATAAGCTTTATTTGCAAAAAGCCACAAATGTTTGTACTTGTTTTTACTTGGTGCAAATAAATGCAAAATAAATAACCCAAATATAATACAATTTGACAATTTTAAGGTTGTCTCAGATATTTTTCTTTTTAACTTAGTGCAAATAATCAAAAAATCTAAAATTTACAATAGCAAATATATACAAACACTTGTCTGAGGTAGCATTGATACCATGGCAAATTAGTACTGTATCTGGATACGGCATTTGAGTATCGATACTTTTGACAACCCTACCTCACACACACTTGTGCTCACACTCCCTCACACACACACACACAATACACAGAAAGGAAAGCATGCCTCCACAAGTTATTTATTCTTCACTTATACTGCCTTAAAAAGTATTTCCAGACATACCTTGATCCTTTCAGCTCCTGCTGTTGTTCTGGATGCAACAGCCTCTGTCATTGTGACTTGTCTCGTCTTTCCCCTTCAAGTTTCAGCCATTCTCCTTGCATGTTTTATGCGGTTGAAAAGTGTCTGTTGAGCAACGACTTTCGTTTGTGTTTCACCACAATATTGCAGGCAGTGCAGAACAGTTTACCTCCGCTTTCATGTGACATCTGGAAACTGACTTGCACAAACTTTGACGGTGATATTTGTCAGTAAATGTGAACGTTTTGTATCGCACATGTCTTCATCTCCTCAACCGTCAACAAGGAAGTGAATGTGATGACGTACATGTCACATAGAAGGGGTGGAAAGGGGCAAAGGTGATTGGTCAAATTTGCAGGAAATTCGCGTTGATTGGACGAAATTTCAGTGCCTCGCAGAATTCACAATGATTGGTTGAATTTGTGTTTAAAGTCTGTGGTCAGCGTGTTTCTGTTATTTTTGAGGGCGCATTATAGATTGGCACACATCTGAAAAGATCAAAATACACACTTTATTGAGCTTGTTCACTCACACAGGAAGGACAGCAGCACAGCTCTACCATTACATTTCAGAGCATTTGTCAGAAAAATCAGTTTAAAGTTCATGATCTGAGAGACAGGAACAGTTTTTCAAGCTCTCCTCAGTGCATGTGGCGCACACACCAGAGAATAGAGCAAAGGTAAATGGGAAAATGAGAAAATACATTGCTTAAAGCCCGCAGTGATTTGATATACAGTTTGCAGGTTTATCATAATCATGTCAACTGATCTTGTTGGTTTCAACTGGAGATTTTAATAAATGATGTGGTTTCTCTCTACAGAAACCATTTCTCATGCTCTGGATGCTTCAATGAAAAAAACAGAAACAGTTGAATGTGAGCATTAAAATATTTCACACGGTGTTATCATTTCAAACAATAAAAGGAGAAGAATGAAATAATTCATCTGAAATTCTCATCAAATAACTAAACTTACTGTAAATATTGAAACACCAGCCACCTGGCGCACACTGATTTAAAGGGAAATAGAGCAGACACTCTGATTGGTTTGATCTATGTTAAAATACACCCGTGTACACATCATTCGCCTCAGACGATGTTCTTCACACCGTCAAAAGAGCAGTGTTTTTCAAAGTGTGGAACGATTTCCCCAAGAGGGTGCAAGAGTACTCCAGGGGAGGCACTGGATGAGGAAACAATTTAGGGTGCATTCAGACTAGGGTCCCTGTGCTGGATCTGAGCGCAGTTGAGCCCAAAGTCCGGTTCATTTTGGTAGTGTGAATGCAAACGAACCGCGCCCGGGCACCGGGCCCAGGCCTACTTGGGGAGATGGTCTCCGGTGTGATTGAAGAGGACTCGGGCACAGTTCGGTTGAGATGTGAATGCAAGTGCGCCAGGAAACAGGACAGAGAGCTGACGCTGCTGTGTGACGTCACGGTTGTCCCTTCTCTCTTTAAACATGACGGCCAAAGGTTCACTTTGGAGCAGCGAATAAATAAAATTCTTACTTGCAATTTGGGCTAACAAGGACATTTAAAAACATTTGGACTCCACACATAAAGAATCAGAAATTTTCAGCATCATATCTCAAAAACTACTGTCAAATGGGTATACCAGGACAACCGATCAAATCTGTGATAAGATAAAGAAGCTCTGGCAGCAGTGTCACAGAGCACAGGACTCGCTACGTATGTCCGACATCTCAACTGGTGAAAAGGAAAAGTTTCCTTGATGCAGTTGATAATATCATCGGCCACAAACCAACAAGTCAAGCTAATGTACTGGAGTCGGAACCCCTTTTCTCACCGACACCGTTTACATCTCCTCCGCCATCTGATCAGGTGAGCTGAGGAGGCAACTGGTAGCCTCTTCTTCGTTCTCCTCCGTAGCAGGTTTGATTACCAGTTACGTGCATATCGCCCCCTGCTGTTTCAAATAGAGTAAATACACAAGTGGGCCCGGGCACGGTTCGATGTTGCAAGTGTGAATGCAAGGCAGGGGGGGGAACCGCGCCGCGGCGCAGTTCGAAACAAGTGGGCCTAATGTGAAAGCGCCAGATTTTGCCATATGAAGTTCAAATTGAGTACAGTGGACAAGGCCTGCCCTCCCTAACAGTTATAGATTGTAGACTTTAAGCCATGTTTGTGTGAATGTGTGGTGTAAAGCTTGCTTTCTGTTAATTTGGCAGCTACTCTAGAATCATCTCATAGAGACATCATACATGACTGAGCGTGTTTCCAGAAACATGGGGGAGGCTTCTGTTGGCTGGTAACTGGCTGGAAGTTGGCAGGCAGTTGGCTGGGAGGAGAAAATTGAAGTGGCTGGATCTGTATGACCACTTTATTATGTTTTGGGTTTTTATGAATTGGTGATGATAGCTTTCCAGTTGCTGGCCTCCGATTCAGATTCAGACAACTTTATTCATCCCAAGGAGCAATTAAGCTTTACAGTCTACCTGTATTGTTTGCATCCTGAAAGTGGACATAGTGGCCCTATCGGCAATATTGTTTTCTCTCAAAAGAATAAAGAGGAACAATGTATGCATGATGTTAAGACAGCAAAAAGCAGGACTAAAGAAAATGCAATTTGTTTAAGGTTTCAAGAACTACTGAAAGTTAAACTGCATAAATGGGTCTTAAACTGTATGATTGTTAATTTCTTATGATGTTTTTGTTTCTTTTTAAAGTTTGTAGACAAAAACAAAGACAAAACTGTCAAAAAATCTCAAGAAGATATTTGAGGCCAACAAAAAATGTGTTGATTTATTTGGAGCGGTTAAGATTTCTTATCAAAGAAAATACAAAGATGCATAAAAATATGCAAACTACATTACTAATTGAATTACAAAAGTGTTTAAAGGTCAAATATACATGTTTAAATAATGCATCAATTTTTGAAACCTTGTTTTTAATAGAAGTATGTGATGATTGTTCGAGGGGCAAACTCATTGCCTTTGAGCGTCCTTTAAGCCAACAAAAGGTTTTTTTCTCCCTCTTTTCCCCTAAATTCACCTTGGTTTGGTTTTCCTTTGGCTGTTTGCTCTTCATTCAGGGAAGCCCTTTCATATTTTTACTGAGCCATCTCAATAGGTAGATACAGATATTTCATACTCTTAAATATTAAATGGACAATTTCGTAAAACCCATGACATTTTTGATTTTGACTGAATAACTAAACACATCTTTTACTGCCTCCAAGAGGACATGTTCCTTATATGTTCCCCCAAGGAGCAGCCATTCGGATAATATGTTCCTGGTAATGCCGATGTCATGGGAACAGATATTTACTGGACTCTGTGATGAAGTTTGATGGTTTCCAGCATTGAGAAATGACAGGCAGGATGATGATGACTAACGTTATTACGTATTATCCTGTGTCAGCACAGACCGTCCCAACACACAAGCACACACACCAAACGTGCTCCATGCTAACAGCACTCCCCTCAGGAGCAGCACGTAGCCACAAAGGTAGTAGTAAAAGGAAGGAGGTGATGTCACCTGGACCCCCCTCTCTCCCTCGCTCCACCCCTCCACTTCCACCACTTCTCTTCATCTTCCGCCCAAACCTCCAGTCCTGGCGTAAAGGAAAATTACCTAAATCTCCACCCAGAGGGTCACTTATGTAACAACAGTGAGCCTGATAAGAGGGTGACCTCTTTATGGAGTGTTTGGTCTAAACAAAGAGAAGGAAGGAGGGAATTATATCCATGTTGAATGAGCAAATAAATAATGAGAGAAGAAAAATCTTGGAGTGATAACATGAGAAGGCAGTTCACAGTAAAGCATACCGGCTGTGATAGCATCAGCCTCAGCGTGAACCTATGGGTCATACTTTATTATGAATTAACATTTCCTACTCTGTTTCCTGACACAGCGGGTCGAACATTAAAGAGCTGACACTGCCCGTACGCACTAATGTGTGTTACTCCATCATTCAGTCTGCTCCACCCTGCGATGATGAATTAGAATAACCTCTGACCCCTTCATCAGAGCCGCTGATGGTGAGTTATGCCCGTGGGTATCTTATAGTCTGAGCGACGGCTAATAAAATATTGAATAAAGGATTTTTACTGCACATAACTGCAAAAAAGCAAAAAGACTCAGAATCAAGTTAATCCATATACTCACTGGCCACTTTATTAGGCACACCTGTTTGACTGTTTGTCATTGCAAATAGCTAATCAGCCAATCACATGATACATGATCTGACTGGCCTGTAGTGAATGTGATCGACCAGCCACCTTTAATCTTGTTTTTGAAGAGTCTGCTCCCCCTGGACACTGTGGGCTGTCTCCCAGATGGACTTGTAAGAAACATATTGTAGATTTATTAAACCATCCATCTGGTGCAGCAGGTTAGTAACATAAAACTAGTGGTATTTCAGTCTCAAGTCCAGTTTTAGTTAAGTACCATGATACCAAACATGGTGTCAGTACTGCAGCTAAAGCATGGTTTAGCTCAGCTCTTCTCAACCTTTTTCTGTGAAGACATTCTTAAAGGGGACATATGATGCAAAAAAAGGCTTTTGAACACATTTTTGGGTATTTGGCCTTCCTCCCAGCCCACAAAATGTGATAGTAGACAACAAAACCTGTATTCAACAGGCTGCATGAATGTAAACTCATTGTATTGGGCGAGCTGTTGAGTTTGTAGATATACTGTTATGTAACAGTGTAATTTTTGATTTGCATACCTAACCTGATTAGTCTGCCTGAGTATCCCCCCTCCCTGCTTGCTGGAGAGATTCCTCTGCGAAGTACAGCCATATTGTTTATATTCTTAGTGAGAGGTCGGTGTTCAACATGCCTAAGCTCAGAAGCTGTCACTGCTCGGTTGTTGGCTGTAAACAGCCAGTGGATTAATTTTATTTTTGAAGGGAATGAGGAGCTACAGTCGGCTAAAACCTGTATGTGTGTGCCAGTTACTTCATGTCCGACTGCTTCTTCAACTTCAGTCAGATCAACACAGGACTGGGAACTAGACTTTTCCTGAGTCCGAGCTCAGCAGTGACAATCCGTCACCAAAGCTGATGATGGAAATGTGAGTATTTTAATGCTGTGTAGTATTTATTTTGCTCATTGCTACAAGCTAATGCTAACAGCAGGGTAAAGTGAACTAGAGGTTCACTTTAAATCAACTGCACAACATGTTCGTCAATGTTCACGTTACTTGTTGAAAGTCTGAAGGATAAACTTCAGTGTATGAGCATTCTTACATTGGTCAAGAGAAGTTTAACAGTTGGCTGAATATAATCAGTCCCACTGCGGTGACTAGGCCTAAGTTAGCATGTTTGGGGGAAACAAGATCGCTGTTACCTGTTAAATGGCATGAATTAACAGTTTGTATGTGTTCAGGACTGTAAGCAGCGCGCGGCTGGAGCGCCCGCTTTGCTCGAGTTACGCTGCAGGTCTATCGTGAATTCCCATATTGTATGCTGCTCTGCTCTGGTTCATTAGCACATTAAGGCAACCGCCCCCAATACCAGCCATTCTGAACAGAGGGGTTATGTGAGCGTGCAAAGAATGCAGCTGTGCTTTATTTATAGGCTTTTTTGGACCAAAGCATGTTACTAACATTTCATGAAGACATCAAGGATCCATGTTAAACTGGAGAAAAGAAGCAAAACATGGAACCTTTAAGAGTGAAAAAATGTTATTGTTTATTGCAAATATTCACTCATTTTGAAACTAAAGCCTGCGAAATGTTCCAAAAATGTTGGGGCAGGGACACGTTTACCTCTGTGTCACATCATCCTTCCTTTTTACAACACCTGGTAAGCTTTTGAGAACTGACACTAATTGTTTAAGCTTTGTCGGTGGAATTCTTTCACATTCTTGCTTGATGTCCAACTTCAGTTGCTCAACAGTCCGGGGTCTCCTATGTTATATTTTGTGCTTCATAATGTGCCCCACATTTTCAATGGGAGACAGGTCTGGACTGCAGGCAGGTCAGTCTAGTATCCTCACTGGTTTACCACAAATCCCACACTGGTGTAACATGAGCAGAATGTGTATTGACTTTGTCTCGCTGAAATAAGCAGGGACGTCCCTGAATGGCAGGATGTTGCTCTAAAAGCTCTATGTACCTTTCAGCATTAATGATGCCTTCACATATGTGCAAGTTACCCATGCCATGGGCACTTACGCACCCCCATACCATCACAGATGCTGGCTTTTAAACTTTGATAACAACCTGGATGTTCCTTTTCCTCTTTAGCCCGGAGGACACCACGTCCATGATTTACAAAATCAGTCTGAAATGTGGACCTTAGACCACAGCAGACTTTTCCACTTTGCGTCAGTCCATCTCAGATGAACTCAGGCCCAGAGAAGCCGGCAGAGTTATGTGACTTTGGCTTTGAATGGTTAAGTTTTAACTTGGACTTGTGGATGTAACGACTGTGTTAACTGACAGTAGTTTTCTGAAGTGCTCCTGAGCCCATGTGATAATATTCATTACAGAAGGATGTTTGTCTTTAATGTAGTGCTGCATAAGGGATTGGAGCTCGCAGGCATTCAGTGTCGGTTTTCAGCCTTGCCACATATATGCAGAGATTTCTTTTTTTTTTTTTTTTTTGATGATATTATGATGTGTTAAAGTCTTTGCAACTGTACATTACGAAACGTTGTTCTTAAACAGTTGGACTATTCTTACAAAGCCTGGCCTGTGACGGACTGAGCCTTTCGGGGATGCTCCTTTTATACACAATCATGACACTCACCTGTTTCAAAATCATATTTTCACCTGTGCAATGTTCATAAGAGGTGTTTTCCCCAGCTTTCCCAGCCTTTTGTTGCCCCTGTCCCAGCATTTTTGAAAAGTGCTGCAGGCATCAAATTGAAAACGAGTGAATAATTGCAAAAATAAATAAATAAATAAAGTTTATCAGTTCAAACAGTATAACAATATCTTGTTTTTGTAGTATATATAATTAAACATAGGTCAAAAGGGATTTGTGAATCACTCTATTCTATTTATTAACGTTTCACACAACGTCCCAACTTAATGGTAATTTGGGTTTTTATGGAGACTTGGTCAAATTTTTATATATTTCAAAGGCACAGCCAGAGGGCACCCCTTGTTGAGAGAGGTTGGTTTATTTTTTTATTTCTTTTTTTTACTCAGCGCTAAAATATGAAAACAAACGTAACTATGTACAAGAAATTTTAAAAAAAGTATAAGTCCACAAAGACCTTTTTAATTACTGTAACTTGAGTAAATGTAATTAGTTACTTCCCACTCCTGCCTGCTTTGACCTAATACATCATAACCAGACCAATGTTAGTGATTTTGAGAACAGGGAGGTTCTTCTTCTTCAAGCTTTAGAAAAACTTGACTCTGCGCTATCTATGAAAGAATGTGTTTTTCTTTAGAATTTACTGAACAACATCTTTTCACAATCCCACTTTATGAAGCCAAGCTTTCAGGTAAAATGTTCAATCAACAGCACAGTCATCAGGATCATCCTCTTTGACACTATAATGCTTTCAGATAAACCAAAGAAATTCTGCAAATGTGGTCATGACCCGTGGGCTTGACCTTGTGATAAGTAAATGCATCCTCGTAAATATTGGGGGAATGGTTCTTTACTTCAGAAAACACAAAAAACAAGCCTGTATGGTTCAGGATACTCCTTCTTTCTCTCTTACTGCTGATAAGTTCTAATGAAGTCTGAACAAGTCAGAGCAGGAAGATGAGCTCTGTTTCACACTGTCTTTTTGTTTCCATGCACTGCAGATAAACTCATCTCATCTATTCCTGAACATGCTCTCGCCACAAATATTTTCATGTCGTCGTCTCATTTTGAAGCACGTCAGGGTCGACATCCTGGTCTGATGGTTATAAGAGCTGCATACAGAACCACTAGTGTTGTTATTTGACCCTAAACTAAAGGGAGGTTGATGAAAATGAGGTCAAAAACAGAGTCAGGATGGGGACAAAGGTCACTGGCTGAGTGCAGAGCCCATTAAGGATCATTATAGCGAACTAGAACCATCACTCATTCAGTCTGAGGACCTGCACCCTAAGAGCACCCGGTCTGGAACAGTGACGGTCTCTTAATAAGCAACTGTTTCCTCTTCCTCTTCTCGTCTTTGTCTTCTGTCCCCTCTCCTTACTGTTTTCCTTTTCTCATCCTCTGAAGCTTTGTTTGGCTGTTTGTTTTGTTGCTGCGAGACCATGAAAGATTAGACTTGAATGATATATTCCTTACTAATTTAAATAAAGGGTTGTATGGTGTTGCTGCTCTATGCCTCTGAGATGTGTACAATGCTGGGACAGTGAAAAGGCAGTGATGGGTCAAGAAGAAAAGAGGGATGGTTTTTGAGGTTTTAAGATTGGTGAGAATTTCTTCTCTGACATGGTGTGGATTCATAAGATGGAGGATTAGGGCCATGTAAAAAGAAACAAACAAACAAAAAAAAACAGTACGTTAAAGAAAAAAGGAAAAGTTACAAGAATGAAGTTGAAAAGTTATGAGAATAATCTCATAAAGGTATGAGAATAAAGTCGTAAAGTTAAGAGAATAAAGTCGTAAAGTTAGGAGAATAAAGTCGTAAAGTTATGAGAATAATCTCATAAAGTTATGACAATAATCTCATAACTTTACAAGAATAATCTCGTAAAGTTACAAGAATAAGCTCATAAAGTTACAAGAATAAAGTCACAAGGGTAAAATTATTAAATCTATTTAAATAAAGATACAAAACAAACTTTATTCTGATAGGTTGCACCAGAAGAGCAGCCATCCGCCTACGCAAAGAGGATGAAATGAGAGCATCTTCTTGATTAAGGTAAGCTTATATTGATCTAAAGTTTTGACAAATAACCTTCTTAATGTCTTTATTCCAGTAATTTAATGACTTTATTCCTGTAACTTTATGAGATTATTGTCAGGGACCCAGAGATAATGAGGTAGAGTTGGACCCAAAAGCTCAAAAGATCAGGCAGTGTAAAAGTTGAAGTGATTTTAATTTGAGGCAAGGGATAACACAAAAAACAAACAACAGTCCAGTGCTGCGGTGGTGGGAGCTCAAGGAGACCTGGAAGAGAAGCAGAGGAGAAAAAAGGTGAGTAAGGGGAAAAACTCACGAAACAACAGGCAGACCACAAAAACAGTAAGTACGCCCCTGTACGGGGACAGAGGCTTAAAGCCAGGAGCAAAACAACGAGTAGCAAACACAGGATGAGCACAAACCAGGCGTCGTGTGTGCAAACTACCTGCGCTGCAGTCAACTGGAGAGTGGAGTAAATAGGGTGCGGTGATTGGAGGCAACCAGGAACAGGTGTGGGAGACTGCAGCGTGCCTGAAGTCCCGCCTCCGTAGAAAGGTGAAGAAGAGGAGCAGTGAGGGAGGGGGAGAGAGACTGAGAGGGAAACTGTGAATCCTCACAATTATTCTCGTAACTTTTCAACTTTATTCTCGTAACTTTACTTTTTTTTTAAACATGGCCCTAATCCTCCATGGTAGATTCATGTTTAAGTGGATTTTAATTTAGAAAATGTCTTCATTCAGGGTTCCCACACGCCCTGGAAAATCTGGAAAACCTGGAAAATGACAGACCAATTTTCCAGTCATGGAAAACATATGGAAAATGAGGAAAAAAGTAAAATGCCCTGGAAAAGCTTGAATAGTCCTGGAAAATTATTTATCTTCCTTCTACCTTGTTAGTGAACAAAAATCAAAGTAGGAAATGTAGTAAAAAAGTAGATAAAGTTATGCAGGTTAAGGAATAAAATGTAAAAAATGGCAAAATAAAATTTAGGCTACTTAAACAGTAAATCAACAAAATATATTTATAAAAATGCAGAGTAAATAATTATACAAAAAATAAGTATTAACCATGAATTTATAATAGTAAGACAATACATTAAAGCAAAACTAAAAAGATAGCTAGCAGACAATGTTCATGCCTGAGAGTTAGAAATAAATCAATTTTAAGCTCAGAATGATATGGTGGAGCTGGCTAGAGATATTGGTCATCAATCTTTAATCTTGGTTTTTAGAAGGCTAGGTTAACCTGAGAATTGCCTAGACCAATATTGTAACGGGTGAAAACGTTCTGGAAAAGTCCTGGAAATTGATTTCTAGAAAAGAGTGGGAACCCTGTTCATTTCATCTTGAGTCAGGGTGGACACTGGTGAGAAGTTCAAAGGAAGTGAGTTACAACAGTCAAAGTATCCTGTTTATATACGTGGGATAAACATGACGACCATTAATCTGACCTTTAAACTTCAAAATCTAATCTGTCATTCTTGAGTCAAAAGTGATAGAATCTTGAGAAGGT
Source organism: Cetoscarus ocellatus (assembly GCA_037902135.1). Lineage (NCBI taxonomy): Eukaryota > Metazoa > Chordata > Actinopteri > Labriformes > Labridae > Cetoscarus > Cetoscarus ocellatus. Next base: position 1,248,650 of record JBAMNC010000366.1, read on the forward strand.
AATTTACAAATGAGGGATGAACAAAAAAAAACTCACCTTGTCCTTTGACTGATAACCTTCAAAATCTTGTCAATTGATTCCTGAGTCAGAATGAACATTTTAGCAGCCTTTCAAGAAAATCCATTCATTTCATCTCAAGTCAGGGTGGTTACTTGAGAAAAGTTTGAAAAACATCCCTCACAACAGTCTTGAAGTACGCTGAGATAAACATGATGACCATTAGCCTGACCTTTTCCCTTAAAAATCTAATTTTCCATTTTTGAGTTAAAAGTGATAGAGTCTTGAGGTAGTAAAATGGTAAATGGTAAATGGATTTAAGCTTTTAAAGCACTTTTCTTGTCTTCCTGACGACTCAAAGCAGCTTCACAACAGGTCACAATTACACATTCACACCCACTCACTCTCACTTTCACTCACTGATGGGTGGAGTTTCTATGTCGGCTGTCCATCAGTATCAACTAACACATTCACACACTTTCATACCCATTTACACGCCACTGACGCAGCAGTGGGAGAAACTTGGGGTTAAGTGTCTTGCCACCATGTGACAGCTGGAGCTGGGCTTGAACCGCAACCTCTCCATTACCGGCCAAGCGCACTATCAGACTCCCTAAGTTTTACCTTCTTCTCATTCCAATTACAGGGCCTCGAAAGAGTCCTGTATTGTTACTATTATTGTTATTATTGTCACTACTAGTTGGGAGTTGATAATTTGCTGCCTCCCTTGGATGCTGTAGCCATTTCTCAGGCTGATTCCCTGTTACCCGTGGTCACCATGGTAGACACAGACAGTACCATCGAAAAGGGGTGAAGAAACAAAAACTCACCTTGCCCTTTGAGTGATAAGCTTAAACCTTGTCAAGTAAAACTTGTGTCTGTGTGGACATTTTAGCAGCATTTTTTAAAAAATCCCTCTCAGCCATCTTGAGAAATTACATTTACAACTGAGGGATTACAGTAAAGCGCAATTAATTTGGCTTTAGACTCTAAAATCTGATCATCTTATTCTCAAGTAAGGGAAAACAAATCCAAATTTTGTAACCTCCTGTTGTCTAAGGGTCAAACATGACCTGAAAACATTTTCAATAGAGGTGAAAACCCCCTGATTGATATTTTTGGCTTGAAATTTTAAAGTGACTCCAACTTATTAAAAGTGAATTTTGCCTTTTTTTTTTTATTTTCCATGGACGCTGTACTAAGCGTCTCACTTTCACCTCATATTTGACCTGCCATACAAAATGTCAGTCACAATTGAACTTACACATCATTAACATACATTTTCACAGACACACACACTCAAAGTCTGCTCACATGTATGTTATTTTTCTGCTTCATACAGTAAATATGTCCAAGTCTGTGTAGCATTGAACTAAAGGCAAAAACTTGCAGTCTCAAATTGTTGCTTTAACTGCAATTTTTGATTCTTTTTTTTTGCATCAAACTAAATTTGTTTTGTGCATCACAAGTCATCAGGATCATATTTGAAGTTCAAGCACCGATAAACCAATCAGGTTTGGGAGCACATGTGGGATTTGGCTCTCATTATTCATTATTCCTGACGACATTTTGGCATTGACCCTACTAAATTCACAAGTATATAGGAGCATAAAACTTTATGAGCCACAAGGCCAATCACAAAGTGCTGTAACTGAAATCAGCTCATCAAAATAGACATTAATGCAAAGCTCATGGACAACTTCCATTTTAATCATTATTTAAAAAATTGGATGTTCAATTGGAAGAGACGATCATGAGATTCAATAACTGTGTCGCATGACCTTTAAAAACTGAATTATTTTATCTCTGAGTCAAAGTGAACATTTGCATAGAGTTTCATTAAATCCTTCAAAACAGCAATTTGTAAGCAATGGCTAACGACATATTTCAACTGCCTTGCCCTTTGACCTATGACCTTTGAAATCTAGTTAATTAATCCTTTAATCAGAGTGGACTTGTGTACAAAGTTAACAGAAAATCTCTCAAAGCATGTTTAAAATGTTAAACTCACAAGCAAGGGATGAAAATAAAGCACAATAACTTTGAATGTGAATCTTTCAAATCCAGAATTCACTTTGTTTATCGTTGATTCAGCACAGACATTTTGGCAAAGTTTGAAGAAAATCCCTGTTTCTTAGATATCGCAATCAGAGGCAGGGGATAAACATACAACTCAAAAGTTCATCAGAGTCTTTGAGCTCTCTTGAGATATAGCATTCACTAGAATCCCCTGGACAAACAGATAGAAAGATCTAACACTTTCAGCCCTGGGTGATGCTGCTGCTGACGCATCAAAACGATTAAAATATGCAAATCACAAACCCATTAGCAACAGCATCACACAACAGATGCACAGTCGTGAAAACAGTCAGGCTGGTTATTGTATTAACTGAAGTGCCAAAGGTGATGTGCGTCAACATAAGAGCAATCAATGAGTAATTCAATAATGTCAGAGCTGCGTACATCCTGAGATCCCCAGTGTTCAATATGGACTCCACTTCCTCTCTGGTGTTTGTTGTGATGAAGCCAAGACGGCCTGTCAATGAAAGTGCTAACGGTTTCTTTCCAAAGGGGGGACAGCAAATACATCTCTGAGAGGCGTTCATGGACATTGTCACAGCTTTCTATTGTCAACAGAAAAGGCAGACAGCAGTTTACAGGGTTGAAGAGATAATGTGCATTTTCTTTTCATGTGTGGAAGATCACTTGTCAGTCAAACAGCCTTTGCTTTTTCTGATCCTTTTATCTGATGTTTTTGTCCTGTGTTGAGGATAACAGGACCAGAGGTATGACTTTGGTTATTCCACCCATCCAGGCCCTTCCTGTGAAGAGGATATCTCAAGAATGCTCTGAGGGGTTTTCTTCAAACTTTCCACAAATATCTCATGTATAGGAGAGCCACCTCCTCTGGACAGCTGTTTATCTCCATCTTAAAGGGATACACAAACATTTTCTTTGTTTTTAGGTCTTGCCTCACTCCTGAGGCCATGACAAGCAGATAGACACCATTCTTTAGATTGTGTGCAGTAACAAGGAAGAGATGGGAAAAGCTCTCCTACCGCTAATTAGCTTAGCTCAGACACTGGAAGTTAATGGGTAGCGTTAGTCTGCCTTTGCCTACAATCATCAGATAAACTCTTCAGCAACTCTAAACAGCCCCATGTTGTGAGTTGTTTTTTTAACAAGTTATGTTAAATTATCTTCTACTATCATCACATTATCTTCTTCTCCTAAACAGAGGCTTTGTTTTGTTGACCTTCTTCTGTGGTGGTTTGCACTCGAGATGTGACCTTCGTGAATGACTCGAGTCTTTTGAACAGCTCTTTTAAGTTAACGATGAGAACTGATTCAGAGTTGTGAGTAGGTCATTCATTTGGGAGCCATACGGGTCGGACTGTACTGACCAGTTACCACAGAGTTGACCTGTAAATCAAAAATAACAAACCAGGCCAACATGGGGAAGGGACCCTTAGAGGGACAGGAGCTCTAACAGAGCACCTCAGACGGAGAGAGAATACATCTGGATCAGGGGTACTTTATATATAAAACTAGCAGTTTTTGAGAATATTAGTGATTATGAACGTACTCTTGTAGTCACCAAATATATATATTTATGCACCCGATTTGTGGTGGAAAAAAAAAAAGTCACAAACTTAGGTTTACTTTTTTTTAACAGCAGTTTCTTTTTTAATTTATCCAGACTTTACCCTGAAGTCATCCTGCAGTCCCCCAAGTGTTTCCCCATTTTCCCTACCCGCCCCTCAACTAACCTACAAGAACTTCTGACCTCCAGAAATCTTTTTTGAGACAGATAAGTATGAACAAGCATATTAAAGTTTTCTAGGTAGGTTACTTTCAATCTTTCTTTCAAAAATCTAAAATCCAGTCTTTATTTCCAAAAATCTAGCAGGTAATTTATTTAGATATTCAAGGATTTAAAAGCTGAATATTCACATTAAATGTTTGACATCTTTGTACAACTCAAAAATGTAAACAGGCAGAGATTTGCTTTTCTTTAGTATTCTAAAAGGGTAAATTAATTAATGCTCAGTCTAATGCTAACAGTGAGTCTGTTGCCATGGATATAGGCTGTGGCCATCTGACATTTTGACCCCTGACTTTTTGGCACTTTGTGATGTGGATATAGTAGGTAAGTAGACTGGTCTTATATGCACTGAAGTAATGTCACATCTGGGAATTTTTGACATACTGTGTTGGTATACTACAAACTACATTTTGGCAAAACCAGAATTTTCTGTGAGTGTAGTTTGATATTTCAAAAATAGGAACACGCCATCTTTGCACTTGACAACTCTTCATTTTAAGACAAACACAACCTTTGATGCTAACAGGGGCACATTTCATTTGCTATTTAAACAACAACACCATATGAAAACCAAAGCTACAGTGTGGGAAAAAGGAAGGACACATGCACTGAGCATCACAGTGCTCTGTGCTGGGCAAAGGAGTGACCAAAACATGTGTCGGGCCTAGCAGGTGACATTGCGGCCAGCCCTGAACATCTTTATAGGTTTCAGTCTCCAGAGGGTCTTTGTCATTGAATCTCCTATGGTTGAAACCCCCTTTTACCTCGATGAGTGACTAATAGGCTCTGAATCATGGCATTGATCCCTCCAGAGGAAACAGCCATTGAATTAAACCGTATGGTCACTTCAGTGATGGGGACTTTCACTCTTTCACTCCACTCCTGGGGATTGGTCAATCCTCTTAGACGAGATTCACTGTGGCTTTATATGAAGCTCTGCTCCCCCTGGAAACATGCAAACACAGTACAGTCACACAGGGAGAGCCAGTCGAGGGACTGTATGAAACCAGATACTCCTGTTTACTTGTTGACCTTTCAGTGAACTGCGGTCGCTGTGCCACCCATGGCGCAATGTCGCCGTGCGTAGGCCGAATAAGTGGTCGTAATTACTTGACTCGTGAGTGGAAATCCTCTGAAATACCAGAGATTCACCACAGACAGGCAGCCTTGATCTGATGAAGGACTGTAATTTACATAAAGACAGGAAAGAATGAACTGAAATGTAAGGAGCCTTGTGTTTGTTGTCCGTTCTCTGTGCTTTTGTGTGTAAATGTGTGTGAGAGAGGGAGTAGGAGGCCGTAATTACATCAGCCTACACTGCAAATAGAGATGGAGATGGATGGATGAAAGAGGGATCAAAGAAAATTGTGGGCATGTGAACCGCAAAATGAGAGACCAGTAAGTGATTATGTAACATGTTATGTTTTATGTTAGTCTTAGATATTACAGTTTAAGAATAATGTCACGTTTTATTAACCTGAAAGATCAGTTTGAATCAAAGCTTCTTCAGATTTACCCTAAACATAAAAATTATTAATGTCATTCAGCATCCATATTGCTGTGAAAATAGATTTTTCTCGAAGAAAACCTGGAAAAAAAATGTGTCTTACAGTTTAGGGACATAAAAATTGCAAATCTTACTTTGACTGGAGTTTGTGTGCGATTCAGAGTTAGAGTATAATGATGGACAAAACAATCTCCTCTGAAAAAATTAAGTCAAACTAATCAGTACTGCCCTAAATATCTTGCTGCAAAATACACTTACCAGCCTTCTCATTAGGTACACTTGTTCAACTAATTATAATTTATCGACTAGTCACACAACAGCAACCTAATGCAGTTCAGCATGTGGACAGATTCAGATCCAGATCCAGATGTGAATCTGAAAATATCCAGTGAGCAGCAGCTCTCTGAGCGAGAATGTCTTGTTGTGTACAAGTCTCTCCACAGCCTAGCACCAAAGTACATCTCTGACATGCTAGTGCCATATGAACCATCTTGGACTCTGAGGACCTCAGGGACCGGCCTCCTGCTGGTGCCCAGAAGCAGGACTAAACATGGGGAATCAGGGTTCCAGTTTTATGCAGCTAAAATCTGGAACAGTCTTTCTGAAGATGTGAGACAGGCCTCTACACTGACAATGTTCAAATCTAGGCTCAAAACAGCTCTATTTAACTGTGCATATGACTGAAAGGATCTTATCTGCACTCTTCTCTTTTAAAGTGCATTTTATAATGATTATTTTTGTTTTTATTTTGTATTGTGATTTTAATGCATTTTTCTTGTTCTGTAAAGCACTTTGAATTACTTTGTGTAAGAATTGTGCTCTACAAATAAACTTGCCTTGCCTTGCCTTGATGCCAGCGGTCTGTTGTACTCTTCGTTCTAGTCTAGATTCTTGCTTGCGTTGTACTTACTCTCAGATGTAAATTGCTTTGGACAAAACCATCTGCTAAATGACACTGTAACATAGTAAATGTTCAAATATGAAGCAGATGGGCTACAGCAGCAGAAGACCACACGGGGTGCCATTCCTGTCTGTCTTGTTGATCCCAGGTGTCAGAGAAGAATGGCCAGAGAAGTTTGAGATGATAAAAAGGCATCAGTCATTTGAATAAACACTTGTTACAACAAAAGTACGAAAAAGACCATTTCTGATAGTACACCACATCGAGTTGCGTTGTGGATGGGCTTCAGCAGCAGAGGGCCACACCGGGTGAAATATCTGTTAGTTATGAGCAGGAAACTGAGGCTATAATTAGCATGGACTCACCAAAACTGTACAACAGGATTTTGGAATAAAATTGCCTGGTTTGATAAGTCTTGTTTCTGTAGTGACTTTCAGATGGTAGGGTCAGAATTTTACATATAAACATAAATCAATGGTTCAGGCTGGTGGTGATGATGTTTTGTTGTTGGGAAAATTTTAATGGCACATTTTGGGTCCCTTGGTACCAACTGAGCATCACTTCAATCCCACAGCCCACCTGAGTATTGTTGTGACCATGTCCATCCCGTTATGACCACAGTAGACCCATCTCCTAATGGCTTCTTCAAACATAATGCCCTGGCATAAAGCTCAGATCATCTCACATTAGTTTCCTAAACATCACAGACACCAGATATCAATCCAATAGAGCATCCTTGGGATATAATGGAACAGGAGATTCTTATTATGGATGACAAATCTGCAGCTACTGTGTGACGCAATAATGTCAACATGGACCACATCTCTGAGGGATGTTTCCAGCACTTTGTTTTATTTATGCCATGAGAAATTTGGGCCGCTCTGAAAGCAAAAGGGGGTTCAGCCCAATACCGATGAGGTGTACCTAATAAAATGGCAGTTGAGTGTGACGATTCAGGACTCTGAATCCAAACACAGCAGCACACAGCAGTTGGGGGCATGTCCACTTGCACTTTGCAGTCTAGTGGTCACATAATCCCAGCACAAAGCCAGACAATGAGCTCAAAGAGGATGGATTATGTGTTTTTGTGACAGATAGATGAATTCCAGGCACAACATGAATCAAAACTATCAGAGTGTCAGCTTTACTCTCTTTAAAAGTATAAACCTGGCAAACATTAAATTATTTACAAGGCAGATTTTATTGTTTGGACCAAACTCTGACTCTGACTTTAAACCCATCCAACTCCATGCAGTATTTAAAAATCCATAATTAGTGTTTTTTTGATCACATTTTCTTGAATAAAAATGCAGCAGTCATGTTATTACATCTGTATTTTGACTCTTAGAGAAAATGACAACTTCCTGTCAGGCTTATGGATCAATCAGCTCCCATTTTCTTCTTCTCTTGTTTTCTTGACTGTAGCATCTAATCAGGAGCAGTCAGAGGTCAACAAAAGAGAGGGTAGTTACCTGTCATGTGGCCTTTTGAAACATTAGAAACAGAAATTGCATCCAAGAGTGACATTGAATAGTTTATGCTAGGAATCTGTTGCCATATTTTTTGTCATAATCACCAAGGCTAAAGAAAAACTATATCAGATGTGAAGGTTTGTTCATGATTTATCCATCTATCAATCCATTATCTATATCGCTTATCCCTCTTGATGTCACAGGGGCTGGAGCCTATCCCAGCTGACACTAGGCAAGAGGCGTGGAACACTCTGAACTGGTTGCCAGCCAATCACAGGGCCACAAAGGGAGACAGACAACCATTCACAATCACACTAATAACCAAGAGAAATTTAGAGTCACCAGTCAACCTAATGAGCATGTTTATGGTCTGTGGGAGGAAGCTGGAGGGCCCGGAGAGAACCCACACATGCACCAGGAAGATGCAAACTTCAAATAAATTTTAATAATTAGAAATTTAAATCACCTTAATAGAAAGAAATATAAATGTGTGAAATTTAATTTAACTTAAAATCAACTTGATATTGTGAGTTAAAACCACACACAAATGTGTTTGTTTGACTAAGTAAAAATATTATGTACAATAATAGGTCTCAAAAGTAATAAACAATTGGAACTTAGCCTCAAATGTTAAGACAATTACTAAATTGTAGTTAAATCAACTGAGTGGAACAATAATTTGGGTTGCAATAGATAAAGTCTTTGAGTTGACTTAATTCACATTTTCAAGGCAAGAGGGAAACTTACATTTGCAAGATAAATGGTAAATACACTGCCAGACACATCCTGTGGGCGTGGAAAAGATGTTAGTCTGTTTAAGAAGGGTCAAATCATTGGCATGCATCAAGCAAAAATAAAAATCTAAGGAGACTGCAGAAACTACTAAACTTGGGTTAAGAACTGTCCAACGCATTATTAAAAACTGTAAGGATAGTGGGGAACCATCGTCTTCAAGAAAGAAATGTGGTCGAAAAAAATCCTGCATGATCGTGATCGGTGATCACTTAAACGTTTGACCAAATCAAATAGAAGAAAAACAACAGTAGAACTCAGGGGTATGTTTAATAGTGAAAGTAAGAGCATTTCCACACATACAATGTGAAGGGAACTCAAGGGATTGGGACTGAACAGCTGTGTAGCCTCAAGAAAACCACTGAACAGTAAGGCTTACTGGAAAAAAAGGCTTCAATTTGCTAGGGAGCATAAAGATTGGACTCTGGAGGACTGGAAGAAGGTCATGTGGTCTGATGAGTCCAGATTTACCCTGTTCCAGAGTGATGGGAGCATCAGGGTAAGAAGAGAGGCAGGTGAAGTGATGCACCCATCATGCCTAGTGCCTACTGTCCAAGCCTGTGGGGGCAGTGCTGTGATCCGTGACAAATCTTGTGACATTGCAGAAGCTTATTGAAACAATGCCACAGCAAATTTGTGCTGTAATCAAAGCTAAAGGCAGTTCAATGAAATATTAGAGTGTGTGACCCTGTTTTTTGGTGGTCACTTTTTTTTTGGCCGGGCAGTGTAGTAAATATTCTTTACTACATTCTTTTGACTACTTTCACACATTCACACCCATTCACTCACCAATGGTTCAGAGTTTCTATGTTAGTTATCCATCAGTATCAACTAACACATTCACACCCTTTCATGCCCATTTACATGCCACTTTAGCAGCAGTGGGAACAACTTAGAGTTAAGTGTCTTGCCAAAGGACACATCGCCATGTGTCCCTCGGAGCTGGGCTTGAACCTGCAACCCTCCGATTACTGACCAACCACACTATCATATTGCCCCACCAAAAGCAGCTTGATTGTTTTACAGTGCAGATAGGCCCTGACTGACCCAGGGATCAAACCAACAACTTTTTTGCTGTGAGGCATGAGCACTAACTGCTGTGCCACTTTTAACTCTTTGGCTGTACAACTTTTAATGCATAAATCTGACATCAGTACAGTGTACATACTCTGATAGCCCAGGTTGTCCTAAAAATACCTTTAGCTTGACTGTGCTTGACAGGGCTGAGGTTTTACACACAACATTTAAAACCAGATCATCAATAACTAAGCCCACAAAGACAAGAATGGACAACTTAAGTGTCCACCTACCATCTGGTTTTATTGATAATCACTTTTGGACAATGTGCAGTCTGACAGCAAATAAGTCCAAGGTATTATTGCTGTAGCCAGATGATTGATGATTGGAATTAACTTTGTAGCTTTCATTGTGCTTATCCAAGTTTAATTACTCCCAGTTCACCCCTAACATTAAAAAATATGTTAATTTAGACCCTCACTGAATTGGAAACATTTTCTGATCCACAATTGATGCTTTGACTTGTTTCTTGCAGAGGGAACACAGGAGAGCTGCTTAAACATTTCCCTGACACCGAATGAAAAGGTTATTCTTACTGAGGCTTACTTATAAAGACTATTCAATGGATGTCAGAGAATTTTAACAAATACAACACAAAATGCCAAACCTGTTTTAAAAACCAACCAAAGAAACAACCTTCTGAGGTTATAATTGTCTCGTGTTACTTTGGTTCACTAAATGTTGTAGAGTAAGTGAATGGGTGTATGCATGTGTGTGCCAGAGCAGTCCCCTGTGCCCTTGCCTTCAGTGACCCTAATGACGGTCTCCATGGTAACACTGACTCATTTCCTGATTAGAGTGATTGGATGATGTGAGCCCTTGATGTTTCCCTCAGGACGTCATAATGAACTCTGGGCAGCTCTGCAGAGAGGACACCCAGGGACCAAAGAGAAAATATACACCAGTAAATTATTAAACAGAACAAATATAATAACATAAATCATTCTCTGATGGCCTGAGTGCTACAATGGAGTTAAGATACTTTGGTGTATTATGGGCAAGTGATTCATGACTGAAATCAAAACTAATTCTAATAAGCCTTTCAATATTTATAACTTTGTATTGTCTTTGCCCCTTTTTAAATGTATTGCTGTTGCATTGAAATGCCCATTAACAAGTTCCAATTCGTGAACACATTTTTATTTTATGATTGAATTTCATAACAATCAAAGTTAATAAAATGATGATGAAGAAGAAAATAACAACCAGGACAACAACAACATTTAGAACAATAGAAATGGTATATATATAATAATACGACTAATGATAATAACATTATTTAGTTATTAATTTACTTGCATTATGCCCAACATTGACTCTACTTTTCTTTTATAGTTACGGAAGCCTAAAACTTTCGATTGTCTGTGTTTGTCCATTTCCATGCTTCAAATGTTCTTACCACACAAATGAACTTCATTTAACATTTAGTCAGGAAGATTTCAACAAAGAGGCCAGGAGTTACAAGAACTTCATATGTAAGATTTCATCAGTATCTGATAATCAAATTAACACTCTTTCATACCCACTTATACAACACTAACACAGCAGTGGAAGCAACCTGGAGTTGAGTTTCTTGCCCAAGGACAAACCAACATGTGATAGCCTGAGCTGGACTCCAACCATCAACCTTCAAATAGGATAATGGTTGATGGGCTATTGGGCATTGGTCAAACTTTGCCACCTATGCCCTCGAATAGAGAGGAACATAGATATATGTAATTCTACCACTTACCCCCTTCAGGGTCAGGGGGGTGGAGCCTGTCTCAGCTGACACTGAGTGAGAGGCAGGGCACAACCTGAACTGGTCACCAGCCAATCACAGGGCCACATAGAGAGACAGACAACCATTCACGCTCACATTCATACCTAAGGGCAATTTGGAGTCACCAATCAACCTAATGAGCATGTTTTTGGTCTGTGGGAGGAAGTCAGAGTGCCCAGAGGGAACCCACACATGCACAGGGAGAACATACAAATTCCCCACCCTGACTCACACAGGGATCAAACCAGCAACCTTCCGTGGGGCCACAATTTCACTGAAAACTGATTTCAGATGCAGGTTTTACTAAACATTTCTTTTTTGTTATGAAAAGGTGTCTTTATTTCAGGATCTGGTCGTATCTGCATATGTATGATTTGCCACACAAAAAGCAAAATAAAACGTAAAACAGCCTTCAGTTGGACACAGACAGAGGATGGAGAGGCTGTATGAGAGCAAACAGCTGTTTGCTGACCTGGGCCACTGGTGAAAACTGAATCAAGATGACTGGACAAAGGTTTGAACGAGTGTGAAAAAATCTGCTCATGACAATTTTGATATGATTCTCGTCTTTACACTGAAGATAAATAGAAAAATATTTGATGTATGAATGAAATCTTTCTCTCAGGCTTGTCTCTTTCTGTGACAGGCGTAAACATATTCTGCTGACAGGTGAGCAGTGGAGCTCGCTTCTCTCAGATTTTTTTTTTCTTTAGGAGAGTTAAGAAGCTGAGATTTATCATTCAGAATAAAAAATGTTTCTCTGATTTATCTGTTTTGGACAGATGGTCAGGAAATAGATTTTTGCTTTTATTTTTTTCTCAATGTGCCCAGACTCAGAGTTTGTCTTTGTGATGGGTGTTTGATCATAGTTGGCCAACTGAATTACTTGATTAAGTCGATATCAGCATTCTAATTTACTTATTGATCTGCTATTTTTGTTGATTATTGACACTCTCTCTCTCTTTATCTCTCTCTCACCCTTTCTGATGGATCAGGCTCACTTCAAGCTGCTGGATTTCCTCCAGAGTCTGTGGTTTTAAGAACTCTAAATATTTAAAGTGCTTTTTTCCCCAAAATGACTAAAATCAGTTGTCCAAAAATCAATCCCATTTGAAATATTGAACACATCATTAAAGCAACACTGAGTCCTCTTCTCTGGAACCATTTACCGACCACGGTTCAGGAGGCAGACACCCTCTGTACCTTTAAGGTTAGACTTAAAACATTCCTCTGTGAATAAGCTTTCAGTTAGGGACCAGCTCATAGTCTATAGTTTAGACACATAGTTAAGATGCAATAGGCTTAGACTGCCGGGGGGATCTGGCACACTGGGCTCTGTCCCTCTGTCTTTCTAACACTCTCTCTCCATATCTGCCTCTGCCCCTTTCTGTTTGCGCCGGTACTCGTCTCTCACTCTTGTCTTGTAGGTGGCCTGAGATCCTTGGTGTAGACTGCCTGCTGCTGCGGAATTACGAAGCCTCAATAACTACAAATACAGACATAACACATATTTGGCCATTTCTTTAGCCCCATTCCAGTTCATAATCATCACAGCTATTAATGTAGACATTAGCATGATCTCTTTATCCATGGTTGACTATACATCCATCGTAACTATCTTTAGCACCACATAGGCAAGAGGTCCCTCTTGAAAATGAGATGCCACATCTCAAGAGGCTGACCTTTAATGAATTTATACACAATGGAGACAAAAGTGGTGGGGACGGATTTATGGTCTGGGCGTCCATGAGTTTGTCACTAGCATAAATAAATTATCGGCTGAAAATACATCACTTAGAAATTCTCATTTTGATGCTGTTATATTATTCAGTCATCTCTACCTTATAATCATTATGTTAATTTCAATATTAGATTATTACTCTTTTCATGATTATTATTGATTATACTTCTATAAAAACTCTAACTACAATCAAACAGACATAAGGACCCTCCTGAAAATGAGATGCTGCATCTCAAGAGGCTAACCTCTAATAAATTTGTATTCAGCAGAAAAAATTATGAAAACGACAGGTCTATGATTGGTCCATGGATCTGTTACTAGCTTTAGTTCTTACTTTAGTCCACTTGTCTCTGCCCACCTCCCTTCCTTCACCCTCACACCCAACACAGCATCGTGTGGATTTGCTGTTCATCATGAGACTGGGATCCACAGTCAAGATTTCCTGCTGCTTAACAGAAGGTTTTTTCTTGCCACCATGACGAAAGGAATTCCTGATTGGCCGTATGAATTCAAGTTGGGTGTTGGATGTATTTATATATGTATATGTGTATTTTTTATGTATATATGTATATATGTGTATCCATAACATGAAGAGTTTGTCTTCAGCCTGCTCTATTGTAAAGTGTCTTGAGATTACACTTGTTATGAATTGGCATTATACAAATAAAGACTGAGATTGAGATTGAGTCCTTGGCCCCTCAGTAAATGGCCCCTCAGTGTCTATGATGATTGTGAGCAGCCCAAAGCAGGACGGCCCAATGAAAGTCCTTTAGAGCAGAAAGAGACGGGAGTTTCAAGCGTGAGGACAGCAGGAAGTGACTGCTCAGACAGAGATTAGCATAGATGCTAACAGCTTTAGTAGCAGTTTTATCCTATATGGACTGCATTTCTTTATTAAATAAAAAACAAATCTTAACACTATACACTTCTCTATAGTAAGGATATTTTCGCTCCACTTCTGACATAGTTGGAATAAGTGTGACTGACGGAATGATCATCCAATCACCTGCCGGATTTGCTTCTGAAAGGTTCTGCCCTCTCCAAACACTTAAGCTCTTCCCAGATTGACTGGTGAAATATATTGAACAGTCCATCTGGTGTGCCAGATTAATTTTAACTCTCATCAAGTGTAATCTTTTTGGAGTTAAATTTGTAAAGTTTTTGTCACTTAACAGTGTGACTTTTGATCAACATTTCTATGTAGTGTTAGGAATGTACTTTGTCAGAGTGCATTTTTAAGTACTTAAATGTTAACTCTATATTAACACTGCAAGGTGTAAACACAACTGTATTAATTTCCTTTATATTCATGGGGAGATTAGCTGAGATGATGATACCATGTTTGGTCAGAACATGGTATCATTAAAAGAAATGAAATATTTTCATGGCGTGGGTTTGTGGTTTCTGTTGGTACTTGTCCAATAATTGAGTGAAAAGTTCAGAGTTAAAGATCCTGCAGTGGCACCAATGGATTTGATTTACTAAAATATTATTTAACACTTGCTGTTGACACTAACTCCTTTTCAACTGAGAGTCAGTTTTCAGGGATTTGACTCCATCCAGAGTAGAATTAACTCTGCACTTGCTTAAATTTCAACTCTTCTAAATTTGCTGTGCACTTTCATTGACATGAAGCTGCTGTAGCATTTATTAAATGAGCTGTCACAGGCTGTGGATGTCCAAGAGTTTTTATTTTTTAGATCTACAGTGGGTTTAGATGAATGAATGACAGGCTGAAGATGTTATAATGTGTTTGATGATGGTTTTGTGATGCTGGATGTCATAAGCTGTCCTTTTGAATACTCATCCTTTTGAATCTCCTTTTTATTCATCTTATGCATCTTAAACTCATCCTCACTGTCGAAACAGAATTATAAGATTATTTCAGGGTATCCTGTTAGCTTTGGCTGTCAGTTGCAGACAGATAAGTGTACCCTCTCTCTCTCGTGCTGATGTAACAACAGACAAGAATCCCTTCAACCTTCAGATAGCTGAAACTTCAGAAACTGCTCTAACGATGCGTTTAAACAATAAAAGACCTTTTTCTCTTTACTGTGCTGAGGACCTGTTGTGACTGTGCCTCTCTTTACAAAGAGTTTAAATTTGTTTCATATCTCTTGAATTATACTATCATATCATCCTTCCCTGATATATCAGCAGTGAGATTACATCATTATATTTGAGCTGAACAATAATCTGTTGAAATCCTCCTCAGGCCTTGAGCAAAGTCAGATACCAGCTTTTTTATAAAAGGCAGTGTAACAGTGGAGAGAGAAAAGGATCTCTGTGGTAGGTTAAGAAGGAAATTTGTATTGAGTTAAAATGATGCAACATGGCAATAAAACTTCATTTAAATGAACTAATCTTCACTGAAATGTAGGATTTAAAAAGCCCACAGTGAGACTCTTTTGAGGGACTTAAATCTGTGTGTTTGTGTCAAAGTCAGCGACTACACACATACTCGTATTTTCACAGCAGGACCAGAGAGGCAGAGAACAGAGCAGCGAAGCCTGAGCCGGGCATACTCGTTGGGATTTCAAGCCAATAGTACACAAGTTATGGTGCAACGTCCACTCACACTGTACAAATAAAATGTTTACAACACACAACCAACATTTATGTGCTGACAGTGAACGATCTGATGGATGGAGACAAGAGTATGAAACTTTAACAAAAGTCAGCAAAGTTTTTATCATGTTGTTGGTCTCTTTGCATGGATCAAAAACATACACCCAAAAAAACAAAAATACTGTGGCTATGGCAAACACACAGATATTGCATTGCAAGCAATCAGCAGCCAAATCATGAAAATTAAAATAAAATAAAATAAAGATACTTCCTGTCAGATGAAGTTTAAGTTTACTTTTCCTGCTTACTCTTATGTTACAAAGGGAGCTCTGGCCCTCAGACATATTCATTGTTATCGTGGTGATTTTGGATGCTGTTTGTTACCACAAAAAGAAAAAACAGTGCAGTTGTATGACTTAAGTATCAAATATACCAGTAACCTATTCAGAAGCAGCTGGTAAGGCTGTGATCAGCTGTTGTGTCTCTGTGTTTACTACATGACAAACAGCAGAGTCAGGCTGAAATCCACCTTAAAATCAAAGTCAGTCATCGGACTCCAAATTTGAGTCAATGCTTTGTGTCATTTGTTTTTCACTTAATAAAGAAATGAAGTCCCGATCTGAACAAACTGCTGAAGCATGTTAGCATTTATGCTAATCTCTGCACAAGCGGTCACTTCCTGCTGTCTTCTCACTTACTTATTACTCAAAGCCAAGGAGTTTCAGTTCTATGAGTAAACTAACTAGCTGATCTCCTCATTTAGTAAACTTTGAAAATAGGTCCAAGAGACCCAATCACTTTTGCTGGGGTGAAAGGTCAGATAGTTTACTCCTTTTCAGCATGTCAAGGCTGGGTCCAGATCTCACCAGAACATATCTTTGAGTTTCTTGCCCAAAAATCTACTCAGATGTTGGATTTTTGGCCTGCCTATGAACCCCTCTGTTTCAACCCTGCACAGAACCATCTGTTTTAGCATAAATTCAAATAAGCTGACCACACTGCTCTCAAACAGTATGTGTTGCTCTTACTTTCCACTCTCAATTGTCTTCTGTGGCTGCATGGACATTTCCTGGCATGTTCTTTCTTCTGGAGTTGGCTGTGGGTTGAACAAATATATTTCCTGCCATGGTTGGCACCAAACATAGACACATTGCGCTGACCGGCTTTGTCTACTCCATATCGTTTATTCAGTATCTGAACCATTTCAACAAAATCCTCATGGCAACATTTTTTATTAACCATGTCCATGGAGCGTGTGAGTTTGAGCATAAATCCACCATCACTTTTGTTCCGCTCAGCTCCACTTTTGCTCATTTATATCACCCTCACTTCTCTCTCTGGCAACCCTACAACCTCTCACTGTAGTGGATGAAATGAACATGCAGACCCTGACTTCTTTTGTTTTAGTGAATGGAAATCAGTGTTAAAGCTTGGCCACTCCCCTTACATGCGCTCTCCTGAATGCACATGGCCTTTGAATGTAATGATGAGTGTCAAGAATCTGTACTTTGGGTAGGAAACAACATTTTTACTGAGTACATTATTATAAATGACTTTTTAATGACACATCTCTGTGATGATTACCCACAGCCAGTCAGTCATTAGAATGAGCTGGCCTTATTCGGTAAAGCCACACAACACCTGCTTTCATGAAACAACTCCAGTAGACTTACAAAACAATCAGCACAGCCTAGCTACATGGAAGGAGAAAATGTGCATCTTTAAATCTTTGACTGGCAATGTAACCATGTGGTTGACTTTTTTGCCACCATACCATAGTGTGTAAAACTCTGAAAGCCAGTCTTCGTCTGTTTTTCCTTAGTCCCCTCTCTGAATAGAGTTTTTAACACCAATATGTATCCAGTGGGCAGTGCTGCTGTACATGAATATATTGTTTGAAAACTAGAAAAAAATCAGAAGTGAATCGTTGCTGCATAGCTCCTCCAAAATCTATTAGTAAGAGCCTACACTGGAGTAAGAAAAAATCTTTTCACATATTTCCAGATCATCTTTCAACAATAATTTAGTTGAAGGAAATAAATTTGTAGATAAAAAATGTATCTACGATTCCTAAGAAAATGGAGTAAATGGCTCAATATCTAAATTTTGCTCTCTGTGATGTTTTTATATTAAAAAAAACAAAAAACCTGTTGCAGAAATGAAATAAATCCATTCATGCCCAGGATAACCCTTAACAGGCAAGTCAATCAGCAGGTTGACCTGTATAGTTGCTTCCCGGTTGGGTAATCTGAAAATAAAACCTGAAATGTTGCTAAATGAAGAAGAAGGAACACAACAAATAATTTATTGCAAATGTATTTCTTGGTTTGGAAATCAAAGGGTTCAGGACCGTAAGACATCATGCAAAAATTCCGTACCAACTTTCCATTATGGGAAGCAGCAACATGCCTGTGGTTACTGTTAGCATTATGCTTATGCATTTGCAGCCTCAAAAGAGAAAACAATGGCGTCCTCCCATAAACCACTGATTCATAATCAACAATGGAAGCACATTCTAATATAACAACAAATATGTCTGCAGCTTACATATCCATTAGAAGTGCTGATGGTCTTGCTCCAGCTTTAGGCCGATGCCATCACACAGTTGTCTCTTCAATGCCTTATCCATGTTTACCCTCATCTTATTTCTTCTGCTGTCACTGGCTTTCTTTGATGGCTGTTAAGGTGCCTCCCTCTTCCTTTTCTTTGGTTGTTTGGTTGTGTAGGCAGTCTTTGTTAATGCCAGTATGGCAACTTTGCCGACAAGTACCTCCTCCATTGTTTAGATTTCTCAGCAAGTGTAAGTATATCCTGTCTATGAGCAGCTAGTTTGATTGCTCTCCCTGTTCAGCCAAAAAGTAGGTGCATCTTAGGAGTGCAGTTTATGTAGGTGCTCACCCTATGAGCCCCTTATTGGCAGCACAGAGCCCTGAGAGGGCGCAGAGGTCTAATATTGATCCTGATGGATCATTATGTTTTTTGGAGCCAATGACACAAAGAAAAGAAATACTTATAATAAAGCTTTACCACCACCTGAGCTAAAGTGTGGAGCAAAGTTAATACCTCTTCAGAAAAAAACACTGTTCTGGCAGCTGCTGTAATGTCTGTTGTGCTTTATTGAGCAAATATGCCAAAAGTTTATCATGCGGATTTAATCGCAATCCAGTTTCAAGCTTGTTTTATTGCCCAGCTCCAGTGCGATGGTTCTGTAATAACAAATATTACACAAATTATTTTAGTCTTGCCGATTTGGTTCTCGTTGCAGACTGCAGGGAATCTTCTGTTAGCAATTGTGGAGTAACCAACAACCATACAATTTCTTAATGTAATATCCAGTTTCATTGACAGATGTATTGCCACAGGCATGAAGTCTTACTGAAGTGCCTGACTGAAAACAGATCTGTCTTATTAAAGCTAACAGGTCTTAAAGATAGAGCAGACATGTTTGATAGAATATACAGCAGAGTTGTCCGCCTTGATTATGGTGCAGGCTTGTAATTCAGCACCTAAATTTAACTTAATCAAGTCAGTGTGTGTTCAGATTAAATTGCTTGAAGGGAGAGCTTTTATTTCACAGGAAAGTGATGAATAAAAACAATAATCAGATAAAACTGTCTCTACAGCTGTATGAAGCTGTATTTCATCAGGAAAACAGGACCAGCCATCATAGGACCTAAGAATAAACGACTTCTGCGGCAGAAATTGTGTTTAGATTAGACTCATGTCCAACAGAATATCCCGAAGGGCATGGCCGTGGTGGTCCAGAGCTGTGTCAGTTTTAGCTGTTAGCACACAGAGGACAGGAGAGGATGGATGACCTCTCTGATTGGTGGGATGTTAAGATAATAGTGATGAACCCTGGCACTACATACATCTCCTACCCTTAGGTCAGTAGAGAAAAAAAAAATGAAACAGTTCTTAATGGCTCTAACACAGTATGTAGGAGGCAGATGATTTGTACTCTAATGTGGAATTTGTACTCAAATTGATCAACAATACTACCTGATAGTGTTATGCTGCTACACTAACCCTTCTTTGGACAGTGAGTGCTTCTCCACAAACTGACCAACCAGGTAACTTGTGTGGACTTTTACTGCTGCCGAGCACAGAGTGACAAGCTCCCTTTTCTACAGACCTGTGATGGCCAACAGCAAGAGCCAGCATGTTCTACTAAGATCCGAGCGATAACCAGTGATAAATTGCATGTGCAAACTAAAAAATTGCACATGCAATTAGTGGGTGTGTGTTGCGGGTGATCTACTATGACTGCATGCACAATTGATAACAGGCGCAAAAGTAGTGTGGATGAGGATTTTGCGTGTGCTGCTGACTTTCACCATGGAGAGTTTGGGAGATCAGAGTGGTCACAAACAAAAAATGAAGTTTGAAGCTATGGAGTTTGAGGCAAATAAACACACTGGTGAACTCCAGCAGAGAGATCTCACCAGGCTCAAACAGGAGCGCATGTTGATTTGCTGTTTAAACATCATGATCGCGCAGCCTATAAATGACACATACATCTGGAGTAAATTAGCAATGACGCCTGCATTTAGCACTTGGTCATTAAATTGGACCCAAAGAATCAATGAGTCCTGCCCCTTCATCTTCTAGCTTTACAGCTATGGCCACCCCTGAAAGACATAGGGTCTCATTTATAAACACTGAATACGCAAAAAATAGGGCCTGAAAGTGGCACATGCCAATTAAAATGCAAAGTGTGCGATCTATAAAATATGACAGACTGATACCCCCGATGCATTCAGTTGCAAACAACATAATCACATATCAAACTTTATCATCATTAACATTTCAGCAGTTAAATTGCATGACACTGCCTGACAATTATCTTCCTGCGGCACAGATGACTGAAGAGAATTATGCCCATTTGATGTAAAAATCTAATCACCATAGGACATCAAAAACAGAAGAATAAAAACAATGTGCCAGAGTGCCAGTAATTTTAAAATGTTTTCTCAGGCTGTGAGTTTCTTTAAAAAACAATGACTATTCTCCAGTGCACACTGACCTCATAGTGATACACATCTTGATTTTACCCTCTCATCAAACTGCCTGTCTTTGTCACTTGCACAGATTTATTGTATAAGTGTTTGAAGTGTATTAAATAAATTATTGAAGTGTACAGATAAATACTGGACATTTACAAAGTTTTAAAATGTTCATTTTATCATTTACTTTCAGGCTTGAGTTCAGCTGTATAAAACAAATTATTAAATAAATGAAAGTCTCTTCACAATGGGAGAGAGAGCACAGATTTCAAAGGAACTCTGATATCACATAAATAAATAAATAAATAAATGTGTCTCCTGTGCAAAATTGCAGAGTTATCGATTCACTTGTCGGTTTTCACCCTAAACCCCACGCACCCCATGAGTTTAATGGACTGTGGCAAGGCAGCACCTAACTGGCTGGGTTTGCCCAGGGCAGGCAGTAGCTGCCCAATGAGGTGCGATGACCTCTCCCACCGTCAACAGCAGCCCCTGGAGTCTACCTCTTCGTCAATCAAGCAGGAGACTTATAACTGGTAAATTGCTGCTTCCCGTGTTGTGCCAACGCTAAATTAGAGAAGCTAGAGTGGCCTCTCCATGCGAAAGCCAAGGTAAGAAGGTATTGAGGACAGATTGTTACCCATGCAGTAAATCCACCCTCTTCATGTCACTGAAATGATCCAATGGAAAGGCAGAAGCCAATACACTTGGTTCTGGCACTGGTGAGTTGACATGACGTGACTGTAAACACTAGCTGTAAACTGAAACTGCCTTTGGGACTCAGACTCCGGACTTTTCCTTGAGGTTGACTCCTGAAGCCTTTTCTATGACTGAATATGGCAGCAAGGCAGCAGCGGTTTGACATCAGAGTTTTCTTTCTTGTAGATGGACTGCCTTCCCAGGCTAATGGGCTCCATCAATCCAAAACAAGGTTTTTAGTCCTGTGCTCAGCTCCCAACACTTTCTCTGGTTTATATCCTTCAACCTGTCCCAACCTGGGATACCCTACCAGAAGACTAAGGGTGACTTCCAATTCTACCCCTTACCCCTTGTCTTACCACTTACCCCTTGGTTTTGCGCGTTCACGTCTAGTGAAGGGGTGTCCCAATTCTCAGAAGGGCTAAGACGAAGGGCTACACAGCCCTTGAAACGAAGACAGACCAGGAACTCACTTCAAAGAAAGGGGTATGAGAATTTCCTGTAATACACCGTGCCTGCTGACAAGAAGGCAGAGCGGAGACTGAAGGAAGCGCATTATTATAAGTAATTATTAAATCATCAAGTAAATATTGATCATGTTTTGAATTGTTGGTTGTATTTTAAAATTTCTCATTATAACAAGCTAGTTTCACGGCTGTAGCTATGGCTATTGTCACATCTGCCTACGTCCAGCCAGCGAGTGGCTCTGGTTGATGACGTAGCGGGAATCGAGTGCCATCTCATTTCTCAGGAGCGTGTTTTCCCCCCTTTCCCTTGGCCCTCAAAACAGAGAGCTAAGGGGAAGGGATAAGACAAAGGGGAAGGGCTAAGGGGTAGAATTGGGATTCGTCCTAAGAGCGTGTTGGCATAGCTGTCAGAGTCATTGAAGCACACAAGCCCACCACAGCAAGGTGCTGATCCATTGGGGAGTATGTTTTAACTATAATGTTACTCTTTGGTGTCTCTATTCTTTTGTCCTTTCTGCTTTAGCAAAATTGATATTTGAAGTTTTAGCCCCTCTTCATTCACAAAAATAAAGAAAAATCTTGTCATGGGCAACATTTTTTTTCATTCCCCTTTTGGTTGTTGTATTTGCTGGCTGAGCTTTAATTAGCTGATGCATTATCAGATATTTTTATCTATTAAATGCTTTGCATTGAGGGTGGTCATAATCCCTGTAAGTGCTGCCTGTTTGTTTCATAGAGTAGTTATCCTTTCACCTTCTGTAGGCTGCAGGCTGTAGCTGGTCAACAGCTGCTGGCAGGACACCTCGGCTGTTCATTGTACCAAAGTAGTGCCAAAACAAAGCAGTTCGGTAGTGGAAGAGTAAGTCGTTGTAAATGAGTTTAAAACAGCATACTATCACTCTTTGTTGCCAACAGCCCATAGAAAGTGCAGGAACTACTGCCGCAGTAAAAAAGCACTGAACACGAGTCACTTCGCAGAACAAACTCTCACCATAACTTGTCTGAAGATATGAAGTGAAAACATCCTTTCTATTGAGAATGCTTTCCGTGTTTGTTTTTCATTTGATAAATAAAACTGCTACTGAAGCTGTTAGCATCTATGCTAATCCCTGTAAGAGCAGTCACTGTCTGCTGTCTCGCTCATAGCTCCCACCTCTTACTCCCTTAACGGCAACACTGCTTTGGGCCACTCACATTTGTTGCAGATTGGAGCTTGGCAAGATGGATCTGTCTAATTATAGACATTAATTTAGGTGGATCCAGCTGCTGCGCAAGATTAGGTGGCCCCATCTGCAGCAAGACCCACGCTTCCATGCCAGCTTCATGTACAGATGACCTGGATGGTCGAGGTTTGAAATTTGCTCAGAAACAAATTCTGCTTATGTTTAAATTAAAAGCTCTTGTTGTGTTTATGTTCTTACTCTGAAAGAAAAGTCAGCTGTATGAAACAGAAATTTGCATCTTGAAAATGCAGGAAAAGTGTAAAACAGTCTTTGTCAGTTGGTCTTTGGAAAGTCTAGTTATTTCTGTTAAACTTGTGATGGATGAACAAATGAAGCTGAGCAAGTATTTCAGACTTCTCTCAAACATTTTAGATCAGAATGACATCAGAGTGGCCTCCACGGCCGCTCACCTCATTGAAAGTTAAGAAACCCTCTGAAGTACAATTCAGCATCTTGTATTTTGTCAGAACAACTTACCTTACACCGAGATTCAGGGAGAAATCAGACAGAATTATTCATTCAGAGGATTCTTCACAGCTGTGAGGCTCTCTTTTCAAACTCAGAGCGTCTTGTTTCACGGTGGAGACAGAGACATTGTGTTGCAAAAGAAATTCCTGCTTCTTGCATTTCTATATCTGTCACCGACAGACAGCTGCTACTTGTAGCCAGCAGGGAAAACATCACATGAAGGGTAAGTAAGACAAACAGGATCACACCCACGTGCACAGAAAGTCCCACAAACATGTTGTGTATGATGCTTTGAATCCTGCATCCTCAGGAGTTCATGCTTCATTGTAATTCCCCTGATGAGATGTGTCTGGTAAAACCCCCCGACCCCCAACCTTTGGTCCGTCTGTGGTCGAGCTTCACAACGTCCCTAGGCTCATTTCTGACATTCTTGAGTCTCCTGTTCGTTTGAACTTATAGTGGGTTTGATATTTCTCTAACCACTCCTGCACCAGTCATCTTTGGGTTTTGGGGTAAATATATGTATATGTGTGTGTGTGTGTGTGTGTGTACCCAGCACTCTGAAACAACTCACATTTTTCTGTGAAACATCTTTTCTTTAAAAGCAAAGTGACAAACCTGACATTTCTGTGGTAAAACATTAGCAAAATATGTGACCCTTTACTTAATTAACAGCTGTCCCACTAGCCCACCAATCAGAGAGCCCTATTTGGCCCCAATTGGACTGCCTTTACTTGAGACCGGATTAGACCCCAAAATAATTCATCCAGATTTTGACCAGATTGCATTGTTGTCGTCCATTGTCATATCAAGTCAGATGTGAACATCAGGAATGACATTGCCCTTGAAGTGTGTCTTTATCAATCATTTATCCAGGGCACCCACTCTCAGGGTTTTACTAGGCTGGCCTGTCATGCCCTGGAATTTTAACCTAACACATGAGATGGAGCATTTAATATATTTCACTAGTCCATTTGGAAAAGAGCTCATGTAAAGTGTTTGGGAATGGGCAGGACCTCTCAGAGGCATATCTGGAGAGTGATTGGATGATTGTTTCATCAGTCACACTCATTGTGGGCCAATCAGAAAATGTTGTAGATGGACGCTACTGCCGCAGTGAAACAGAGCGTAAGCCACTTCATAAAACAAACTTTCAGCATGTCGAAAATAGAGTGAAAATATATTTCCAATAGAGAAGTTTGTAGTGCTGTTTGTTTTTTATTTAATAAAGGAATGCAGTCCAGATCTGAATAGAACTGAAACCGAAGTTGTAAGCATTTACGCTAATCTCTGCACAAGCAGTCACTCTGATGTCCTCTTACTTGCAGCTCCCACCTCTTCCTCCCTAAAGGGACGCAGATTGGGCCGTGCTGTTTTGGATTGAGCAAAATTGTTGTAGATTAGGGGTGGGAGAACCTTGGGCTTATTTTTGCCTATCCTGCAAAGCCTTTTATTGATTGGCTTGTGTCTATTTTATTTGTGTTTCATTTCCATATCTCAGGAAATTGTTTGAGATTTCTGGTGGTTGTTCCTCTGGAATCATTTTAAGAAACCAATTGTGTCCCCTCGCTGACTTCCTTACAAGTTTGCTGAGTGTCTTTGTCTCATTTAAACTGTCTTTCCAAAACCTGTGTTTGAAACCACATGAACATTGCTCAGGGTGCAAAAATGATGTTATTATGTGTGATTTTCACTGTTATTGGAGCTCAATATATGCCTCTGTCTCTGCCTGAAGGAGTTATTTTGTGCCTTTCTATTACCAAGGCACACAATTTTTATATGTTTTCAATCAAGTGGTCCTGAATGCCCCATAACAAATAAAACTACCTCAGCACAGTCATGACAAACAGCCTGCAAAATGTAGATTGAATATTTTTATTCCATGTATCAATAACTATTATTTACTTACTTAGTGGCTCTTCAATTTTTTATTGTGAACAATAAGTTGGATGATATTTGTGCTGCCACATTTTTAAACAGATTTCTAAAACAGTTCACCCTATTTTTTTAAATGAATTTTTCACATCTTAGGGCAAGATGATTCATTTATTAATCTAAAATCAAAGAACAGACAGTGTTTTAAAATCAATGAGTGTGCTAAATAATTGTGATCTCATCATATGTCCAAATAAGAGATCATTTTTCCCAAAATTATCATCCCTAAATCTTTCAGTAACTTTTTCTTTATTGTTTCTCTGAGGCCAAATTCAAGAGAACACTTAATTAATACTATTTAAAGTTGGTTAAAATAAAGGGTCTACTTAACTTTTTCAAATAGGGAAGAGCCAGGCAACACAATTTTACCCAACAGTGACCAAAGAGGGTAGAGCTCCACAAATAGCTGATTCAGGGGATTATTGCCTCACCGGCTCGCTCTCAGAGGGAGGAAGCAAAAGCCAGAGTTATAAAGAAAGCCACAACAACTCAGGTCATGAACCAGACAAGTGCAATGTGCCTCTTGTAGTCAGCTCTACCCTCAGGGGAAACCCAAGAGAGACAATTTCCCATGATTTGTCTCCGGTTGCTTCAGCATGTGCGCCGGTTGCACCATGCAGCACAAGACCTTCAGCCTCTAATACTTCCTGCCAGGTCTAGCCGGGTTGCATTAAAACTGCATCCATTCTCATTAAGTGAAATGTAGCCGACTGGTGGCAAGCATCATCCCGGAAGAGGTTTAATCCACACCTCCGCAGCTGCATGACAGGAATAGATGAGGAGCAGACAGACAGTCGACTGGGGCGATAAGTAGCCCCATAAATCTACAGAGCTGCCTACTGTCTAACAATGAGGGTGTGTGTAACACCACAGGGGTGTGTGTTAGTGGTCACAACAGAGCTGGTCGTTGACTTACTATCTGTCTGCATTCCTGAGCCGGGTGAAGAAACAACACAACACAATACAAGCAAACAAATTTACATGACACAGAGAGTAAGCAGGGTGGCTCAGTCAGCAGAATATTATCATAATGTAGCGGCTCATTACATTTTCAAACAACAAGCACTTTAAAACCTCTTCCGGCTGAAACATCCTCCTTTATCTTGTCTCTAATTCATATGTGAACTCAGCTGGAATGGTAGCAACTGTTTTAGTTGTGTTCTGATGAGAGATGATTATGGGTTTCTGCTTAAGATCACGATGGTCTTGCAGAATAATGAACACTTAAAATTTAACCACTGAAGGTCCATTTGCACAACAACATATATTGATCACTGTTGAGAAATAATACAAGTTTAAGTAAAAGTAGGTTCCTGGGGTCAGTTTGGCTGTGTTCAACACAGATCAACGTATCTAAAGTGGAGAGAAATGTTGTGCTGGTGGAGATGGTGTGATGGTCCCCTGTATAACTGTCGACAGATATTATCATTTGCCAACATAGATGCACAAGTAGCACGCTCAATCTTAGTTTGACAAAGTGCACACCAGTCTGCAATAGTTAGGGATAGTCAGCATGGTTAGTCAGCTAAAAGATCTGCAAGTGTGTAAAGGAAAAAGACGCGATTCAGCCTCAGCTGCAGTCAATCAAACATGTTCGAATTTTGAGCCAATTCCGGTAGCCTTGCACAGCAGCTGGACCATCCTGATTCAGAGTCTGTAATCAGGCAGATTCATCTTGCCAAACTCCAAACTACGATGATTGTGCTCAGCTCAAAGCAGGACGGCCCAATCTGAGTTTTTTAAGCAGGAAGAGCAAGAACAGCAGAAAGTGACTGCACTTGCCAAGATTAGCATGGATGCTAACAGCTTTAGTAGTAGTTTTATCAGATTTTGACCGCATTTCTTTTTTAAATGAAAAACAAACATCATCACTACAAACTTTGCTAAAGTAAGGATATTTCCTCTCCACTTACGGCATGTTTTGACAAAAGTTTGTTCTACAAAGTGACTCACGTTCAGTAAGGCAGGAGCGCTCACCTACTGCATTATCTGACTGGCCCGCAATAAATGTGGATTGATGGAACGATCATCCAATCACCTGCAGGATATGCTTCTGAAAGGTTCAGCCCTCCCAAAATCTTTCTTCGGGCTCTTTTCTATAAAGACAAGTGAAATATTTAGAACAGTCCGTCTGGTGTTTCAGGTTACAATTCTGGACCATAGACTGTAAAAGAATTGGATGAAGCTGTTTGATTGATATGGAAGCTTTGGACCCTGTGGATGCCTTGTCACGCATACTGCCATACAGCTCTTGTAATCTCAACCAAACTTTAGCTCAACCTACTCACAGAGAGAGAGAGGCCATTTTGAGGTTGGACTCAACGCCAACTGACCTCAAAAAATCCTCAATAAATCCTTAATAAAAGGAAAACAGAGAATAAAAATCACCCTGCTCACAGTGACAGCGCATAGATGTATGACATATTTAGACAAAGCCTAATTTCTGAACCAGGCAGTAAAGATGTTTATTCAGGCCTTATTAAACATATTTCCCCCACATAAAATCACATAGGTGTCAGCTTACCACAGCCAGCCTCAAGTGGACACTTGGGCTTGTAGCCATTGCAAAGCAGACTTAAAGCAAATCAAATCTGCTCTGCAGTTTTTGGTTAGTTGCCCTGTTCTGTGCCATGTTGTCAATGACTCTGCATTCTTTCTACAATCTATGCTCTGCACTGGACCTCCCAGCCTGAGACAACCAACTTAAACTGACAACAAATCCATGGTAGGACGTCACACTGGTACTGTAGATGTACTTGGGGGTCCAGGAGAGGGGCATTTTTCAGGTAGCTACTGGCACTGTTAGCAGAGGGAGTTCCGATGCCATAGACTTCTTGTCTTGTGCACAGAAGTACTCTATCAGATAGAAGGACACATGTAAAACACACAAAGGGGCATATAAAACACACAAAGGATAATATGGGCTTCCTAAAAGTAGCTAAATACATTATAACTAAGTCTCTCAACAATGATGGCTTCTGTGTCTGCTACCTAAGCTATTTCTTACAAAACTGGTTGAGCGAACAAGTGTCTCATGTTAACCTAGCAGTGTAGCTGGACCTGATTCATTGTCTGTAATCCATCAGGCCTATTTTTTAAAGCTAAAAAGTCAAAATGGTTAGGCTCAGTCTGCAGACACACTGCCCAATCAGAGTCCTTTAAAGCAGGAAGGTGTGGGAGCTACAAGCAGGACAACAGCAGGAAGTGACTGCCTGAAATTAACATAGATGCTAACAGCGTCAGTAGGAGTTTGTCAGTTCTGGACCACATTTCTTCAAATCAAATGAAAAACGAAAAAATAACACTGAAAGTGTTTCCCAGTGGCAAAGATATTTTGCTCCTCTCGGTCATGTTTTGACATGAGACAGGAGAGTTTGTTTGATAAAGTGTTTCCTGCTTCGTACTTAACACAGCAGCAGTAGCACCCATCTACTACATTATCTGATTGGCCGGTAATGAATGTGATTGACTGAACTTTTGTCCAATCACCTGCTGGAAATACTTTTGAAAGGTTTGGTCCCCCTAAACATTTTTTTTGGGCTGTTGCTCAGACGGACAGGTGAAATATATTCTGTATATATTGAACTGGCTTGTCAGGCTAATCTAATGTGGCTAAAACAAGTAAGTTCTGCCTAACCAAAGGACGGTGTAGTTTTTACACCTGTTGGACTTGTGCAAATGAGTCAAAAGACATTATCTAAATCAGTGGTTCCTTACCCCCCTTGTACCTCCAGTAAAAAGCATCAAGTCCCCACTCCATCCCAAGACCAACAAAAAAGTGTGGTTGATTTCTGTCCCAAATAAACATCAGTTAAAATGCAGATATAATGAGCATGTAGAACACCTCCGAAAAATGTCAGAACATCCCCTTCAGTTTGTGGGAGCTTGGATTCTGGATTCTGCACAGGGGGCTAATGAGATTTCAGACTGGTATATTGTTGGTATGCAAAAGCTCTATAAGAGGAAGATAGATTTTTACTTTTATGAAGGATTGTTAAATTATTCAGCTTAGTATCTGAATCATGTATCATATACAAACATAGGCCTCCTCTTTTAGCTCCAGGCTGAACTTGTGGTTGGACTCAGTGGAGTTAAATGCATGTGCCTTTATGTTCATAAAGGTATAAGTGTCAGACTCTGCATGCAAAAAGCTGAACTCCAATATCCACACGTTGGCTGGTTTTCACCCCTGTTGGCCTGCTGTGCCTGCAGACTGCAGATAGACAAGCACCCACCTCCCCAGCCCACTCATCCAGGCAGGAGAGCAGAGACAGAAGCCACCGAGCCGAGAAAGGACGGAGGCTGGAATGTGTGTAGAGGCGGGCAAGACCTAGCTAGACTGATCTCACTCTGCACAAGAATCCTTTATTCTGCAGCAGACATGAGAGCATGACAAGGCGGTTATTAGACGATGGAGGCAGGAGGAGAGTGCTGATAACAGCCGCAGAATGAATGGAGTTACAGGCTTCAAAAACAGTGGAGGTCATGGCTGAAACTACAAATGGCTAAATGTGTTTGTCTGTCATTGCTCAATATGTAAATTCCATCACCAGGAGGATCTATAGGTAGCATTGCAGTGCATCTGGATCTACCTGGTTCATAGTCTGTAATTAGGCTATTGCATCTTGCAAAGCTCCAAGTCAAAAAGATTGAGCCTGGTCTGCAAACCCAAGGCTCAATCAGAGTCCTTTGAAGCAGGAAGAGGCGGGAGCTACAAGCATTCAGTTCACTTCATGCTAGCATTCATGCTAACAGCTTCAGGGGCAGTTTGGTCAGATCTGGACCACATTTCTTTATTAAATGAAGAACGAATAACAACACTGAAAATATTTCTCAAATGAAAGGATGTATTCACTTTACTTAAAGGAATATGCCAACATTTTTGTTGTTTTCGTGTCTTGCCTCACTCCTGAGTCCATGACAAGCAAGTAGACAGCATTCTTTTGACTGTATGTCTAGTAACAAGAAAGAGACAGGCAGAGCTCTCCCACTGCTAATTAGCTTAGCTCAAACACTGGGAGTCAATGAGAAGTGTCAGCCTGCCTCTGCCCACAGTCATCAGATAAACTCTTCAGCATTTCTTTCTAAAGTACATTAAGTGCTAATCTTAGTCTAAAAATAAATAACCTAACATAATGCGTTAAAAAAAAAGAGTCACAACAAGCACACAGGACCATGCATGCTGATTTGAAAGAATGGTGTCTATGTGCTTGTCATGGACTTGGGAGTGAGGCAAGACAAGAAAACAACAAAAATGTTGGCATGTCCCTTTGAGGCCCTTCTGTCCAAAGCAGCTGCACACCTGCCTTGTCTTGGAAGCTTGGTCGGGGTGGCCACATACTTGTAACATACTTACCTCTGCAACTAGAATAATGAATATCTTCTGAGTCTTCAAAACTTAAAATAAGTGTCGAGTTAATGTGAGTCAGGTGCTCAGTTGAATAATGGTATATATCCTTGGATTAGTCATTAGTTAACTAATTTATTCACTCCTGTACAAAGTTCTACAAACTGTTTCACCTTTCAGTGAAAAACCAGGAAATGGGAATGAAGAGAGAACAAGGACTTTCTTTTTCTATCCCTTCTAGAATCTAAAAAAAAGAGGAAAAGACTTCCAGTTTGCTGTAATTTGCAGTTTTAAATTTCACACTTTATTCCAAGAAGATTGAAACAGACCAGTCGACGCTTTCAGCCCCTCACAGTCAGCTGTTCCCTGTCCTTTCTCTCTGTCCTACAGCCGTTCCATCTCCCTATCTCATGTGTGTCAGCGTGCAGGCATATCTCCACTTTGAGGATGCTATCACAGGGATCCTTTGGGCCCCTGGCGGGATCTGACAGAGGAGCTGAAACGTAGACGGAGCAGACTCGCCTCGACAGCGCGATGAATGAGCAGGAGTGATAGAGGGAGATGAAGCGAGCCCCGAAGTGATTCTGCCATGAAAATGATGAAAATGGGGAGAAGGGGAGCTGAGATGTAGAGGCCCATGCTGAAAAGAGTTTTTATCTTTGTCAGCATGATGTTCTGACTACTGCAGCAAGAAAGACAAAACCTTCATGCAGACCCCCCTGTATCTCAGTTCATATCTCCCAATTATTTTTGTTTAATCAAAATAAACCAATGAGAATAGAGTCTATAATTAAAGTATCATGGAGGCAGCATTTCTTATGTTAATGCTCTTAAAATAGGTCCATATTTTCTGAAACTCATTCATTATAAACAGGATGCTGCTACTTGGATGCTGAAAGAGCAGTACGTCTTCCTTTTTGGTGCCTTAAAGCAGTGTTATCCTGTACGTGCAGCCGCAGATACAATCCATAATAAATGAAAAATAACAAAAATAGTATGTGATGACACTCCTTTGTTTTACAGTTCCTGGATATATGGTTAATTCAGGCTAAATAAAGCACCAACACAGGCAGAAGAGATATTAGTCTGATATTAAAAGCTTGTAATTGATAACCAGGGATGGAAATTTGAATGTTTTTATTGATACCAGTGCCATTGTCGATTCTGCCTATTGATCCAATTCTTCATCAGTTCCCTTAATTGGCCAGTGAGCGCAAGCATTGTATAATGGTTTGATGCAGTTCAATGAGAGGAAAACACCTGCAAGAGCAGAAACACAGCAGAACCAAGTAAAACAACAGAAGGGCTCCAGGCCTACAGGGGGCACTGTGGCAGGGAGAGTGCACGAGAGAGACAGACAAGAGAGACTGCGGTCAAGCCAGCCGCTCCTTCGTTTTCTGTGGTAAAATCAGCTGCTCCTAAATTTGAAGTGCTCGTGTATTTGGACCATTACGGTAAATACTCCAGGCAAGCAAGAGGGGGATGACAGGCAGAATGGGTCGTCTTTAAAATAATACCAGTTTCATCAGGTACAGATGGAAGAAAATTATCTTTTTTCATTTTAATCAACCTCATCGTCAACCTACATTTGATTACACATTCTGTTCATTCATGTTGGAAAAAGATGCATCTTAGAATAAATGTTAAGATAAGACTCTTATATTTCACACTTTTGATGGTAAAAGGAAAACAGGAACATGATTAAGTCAAGCAGCCTGTCTGTTATCCCCC
Organism: Cetoscarus ocellatus; assembly: GCA_037902135.1. NCBI lineage: Eukaryota > Metazoa > Chordata > Actinopteri > Labriformes > Labridae > Cetoscarus > Cetoscarus ocellatus. Next base: position 1,281,169 of record JBAMNC010000366.1, read on the forward strand.
TGTCAATCGCCTGGAGCATTTTTACCTTAAATGTGCAAACACCTGAGCACTTCAAATTTGAGAGCGGCTGATTTGACCACAGGCTCTCTTGTCTTTCTGCTTCTCATGTGCTCCCCCTGCCACAGAGCTCCCTGCAGGCCTGGAGCCCTTCTGTTGTTGTACTTGGTAATACTTCGTTTCTGTTCTTGCTAGTGGCCTGGGACCAAATGTGGCCGAAGGCTCATTTTCAATTAGCCCTCAAAAAACTCAAAAAGGTAGAATTAACTATGACTGGCATTAGAACATTAAGGTTTTCCTAACCAAAGATTATAAAAAATGGATGATGACAGCAAATGACATCAGTCACACTCGTTTTCCATGCCATCTGCAACCACATGGCTTTTAAAAAGCAGATTTAGCCAATCATTTTAATCATCTTTAAGCTCCAAAGTTCACCAGTTTATACTTGTTTTGTGTCTGAATGTAATGGTGGGTCATCTGTCCTTTTGGCTGCAGCATGGTCTGCCTGACCAGAGGCTGATGATGTAGTTATAGGGCCAGACTTAAATGAAATTGGCCGTCCTGAATCCTAAATGTTGAAAAGCACAGGTCAGGGTATATCCCCATCCATGTCTTTTTCTGCACATGGCCCTTGATGAAGAAAGATTGGACGCCTCTACTCTATTGAGTGATTCAGACTATCAGAACATTTTTCTTTCCTTAAAATGTATTTGTCTCTGGAAAGTATAACCATGGAAAGCTTTTCACATGCAAAACAAAGGCCTTTGCTGCTCATTAAATCCAAAAACTAATTTTGTTGTAAAATCAGGGAGGGCAGTGGGAGTAATCCTGTCCTTGAATAACCCAGAGTAAGAGCTGCTCCCCAGACAGAAGGCAAACAAATGTCTAAGTGGGCGTAAGAATTAGATTTTGACAAATCAGTGTGTCACTTGCCGGAGCTTTCAGCAGCTCATTATACAGTTTATATATTTGGTCCATTACTCTCTTAAAACATTTGGTGCTGAAGAAGCTGCTCTGATTGTTTTTTAACTAAAGACAGAACCGAGCCAGCTGTTTTGGTCATCATGTTAACAATCATTTTTCTAAAGACTAACTTTTATTTCTTCTTAAAGAACCTTACTTCAAGTTTCTTTCCCAAAATGTTTCTTCAATTTGGGATGATAATCTGATTTTTTCATACACCTACTGCTCACTTTGTTAGGTACACCTTGCTTTGCTATTACAGGGTTGGACCCCCTCTTGTCTTAATTCCTTGTGGCAACGATTCAACAATTTTTCTTGGTCCATATGAGGTTGCTGCAGATTTGTCGGCGGCACGTCCTTGATGCCAGTCAGGGGCAGGGTTAGGGTGGCTATTTGGGCTCAAGCCCTGGATGTTTTCTGAAAAGCCCCGAATCTGAATTTTACTTTTGAGGGGGGAAAAAAAACCTCTCAGAAGTAACGTGCAGTACCAGAGTTCAACAGAGATCATCAGCTGCACAAAAGTAGCCTGCCTACTGCACCTGCCTGAGCCGCTCACATGGGAAGACTGACGTAAAAAATGGATATCAGGAAGTTTTTCGAAAAAAAAAAAGTACTCGACAGAATGACAACACCAGCTGTGATGAAATGTGTGATGATTCATGTTTGTGAATCTTTATTGAAAAGTGTTCGACATTACTCTGCTGGCTTGCTAAGTATTTGCTAACTATCAGTGAAGTTATGGTACAAAGAAAGTGAATGATAGCAAGATTATGATGTGTATGTGGTTACATGGGAAGAATCCAAACAAGCTTGGATAATAATCATGAAAATAACATACAGCAGAGAGGCTGATGCTCTCTGGACGACTGAGTAACAAGTGAAAAAGAGTTAAGTAGTGTTATAACTACTAAACACAGCAAGTTAATCCCGGAGTAAGTATATATATGTATATATCTTCTTCAATCCTAAATCCATCCCTGATGCCAATCTCCCACCTCATGGTAAATACTAAATGGACTTGAGCTTGTATGGCACTTTTCTAGTCTTTCTGACGACTCAAAGCTTTAACACAACAAGTCGCATCGCTCTTTTATACTCATTTACAGGCCACTGACACAGTTGTAGAAGCTACTTGGGGTTAATGGTACTTTCCAGTGGATTTGGGAAGTTGGATTAGTCAAACTTTCTTCAGGTACTTTAACTTTACCCCCTTCACACTGGAGCACGTTTGAGATATGATGTGATTGCTACTTCCCACACTGTAAAAATGAAAACTTAGATTGCTGGCATTAAATGAATTTTTCAGTAAACAAAACAAAATATTTTGGTTGTGTTATGAACTTAATCAAAGGAGTTGTCTCAACTATCCTTATTAAGCTGTAAAGTTGGACACATTGGCCACATTCTCAACATGAATGCTGCAGGAGAAATTAAGACTCATCAGACCAGTTGACATTTTTCCAGTCTTTTATTGTTTAGTTTTGGTGAGCCTGTGTGAATTGTAGCCTCAGTGTCTTGTTCTTAGCTGACAGGAGTGGCACTTTTCTCTTGTCATTGACCATCTGCTCCAAGATTCAACGTGTCGCATGTTCAGAAATGTTCTTCTGCATATCTGGGTTGAATAAGTCACTGTTGCCTTTTGTATCTTTCTCGCCATTCACCTCTGAACTTTGGCATTTCTGCTTAGAGAACTGCGGCTCACTGGATATGGTCTTTTTTTAGATCATTCTCCAGCTCTCCCTAGAGGTGGTTGTGCATGGAAATCCCAGTATCAGCAGTTTCTGAAATATTCAGACCAGGCATCAACAATCGTGTCATGTTCAAAGTCTCTTAAATCACCTTTCCTCTCCATTCTGCTGCTCGGTTTGATCTTCAGCAGGTCGTCTTGACCATGTCAGCATGACTAAGTGCATTGAGATGCTTCCAGGTAATTGGCCGATTAGCACGGTTGACTGATTGTACCTAATTTGGTGCCTGTTGAATTTAAATCAGCAGTTGCTAAAAGAATTATTTCAGTGCCATATAAGGTTTTTACCCAGCTGTGAGTATTTACCCTGATGATCTCCTCTTTATTGAGAGTTAAAATCACGACTGATCATCAAAGTTTTTTTTTATTATGGATGTAAAATGTTAGGATTCATTTTTAGCAAACACCCCCTATAAAAGGCTATTTTCCGTCCTTAAAGCAGAAGTGGGGCACTGGGACTTGGGAAAGCACCTGGTTCATAAAAGTTCCTCATTTCCTCACACACTCACGCTCTTGCACTTGTGCGTCTCTCATTCCTCTCTCCATTTGGCATCTGTTTGTTTTCTGCCAGCTCGGTAGTATCCCGCCTCACCATTCCTGCTCCAGCTGCCTGGAAAACATGACGGCATCTCCAGAGCGTCTCCAGGACGGGGGGCTCCCCTCCTGCTGTGTGGCCCACTAACACTTGCTGCTTGCTGGACTGCAGCAGCTCCAGATGTCCCTGCCAGGATGGAGGCTGTTTCTCTAGATGAAGTTATCATGTGTGTGTTTGTGTGTCCTTTTGTGTGTTTGGTTTGTTGGTGCATGTGTGTGCCACTCTAACAGCTGTTAGACGACCAGACAAAGTGGAATAAATGTTTGACTGATCCAGTGACCAGATGGTCAACAGATCTGTGTGGGAATTTGTATTTGCAAATAACCATCAATAAAGAGGCTTATCACAGACACACCCTCTGTGGTGATTGGTCGCTTCATCACTGCTCAGCGCCATGTTTTCAGCAACCATGCATTCTACAGACTCTGCTTTACATCAGGCTTGCCAGCCTGAGCCTGAAACTGGCATAATCAATCAATCAACCAATCAACCAATCTTTTTTTGAATAGTGCCAGTTCATAACAATGTTATCTCAGGGCACTTTACAACAGAGAAGGCTTAGGACAAACTCTTCATTTAATAGATACACATATACGCATGTATACAAATACAAACACATATAAATATATATTTTTGTAAATACTCATCCATACATACAGAGATGTATCCATCCAGACAGAGACAAAGGGACTAAAAATAAGAATTTATGATAGAAACAAACCCATGGACACCCAGATCATAAATCTGCATCACATTTGTCTCTGCTGTTTTTAGATTCAATCAATCAATCTTTATTTGTATAGCACCATATTTGTTAAATAAAAATGTATTTGAGTTTAGCCCCTTGAGACGTGGCATCTCATTTTCAAGAGGGTCCTCCTGTCTATATGGTTGTAGATAATTACAATGGATGTATAATCAATACAACCATGGATAGAGAGATTCATCTAATATAAACATTAATATCTATAATGAATATAATCTGGTGATGTCATTTCTGTTGATGGTTGATGCAGGATAGAGCACATGGAGTGGAGCAGGTCCACAGCAGCAGGTCATCCATGATTGTTTTCAAGAGCATATTAATAAATATGTGTGCTGTTTAATTTTGTTGATCTCTCTAAAGTTAATTTCAGGAACTGTAATGATAATTGGATGGGGCTAAAGGAAAAGCCACATATTTGTAATTGTAGTTATTGAAGCTTTGTTAGTCCAGAGCAGGTAGTCTACACCAAGATGGTCTACACAAGGATCCCAGGCGACCTACAAGACAAGAACCAGAGACAAGTACAGGGGCAAACAAAAAGGGGCAAAAGCATATATATATGGAGAGAGGATGGAGAGAGAGTGTTAGAGAGACAGAGACAGATAGAGAGGAAGGATCTCAGTGTGCCATTAGTAGATAAAACATAAATAAGCATGCTGAGAGGGGGAAGTCCTGATGCTTCAGACCTTTTGTCACGTGCATAGAAGTACTCTACCATGAGAGGAGCATGTTAAACATTAAAACAACCTTTACATAATTAGTTCTAATTATTTATCTTCTTCATTAGAGGTGAGATCAAATCAAAAGACTGTTGTGTGAAGAGCAGGAAAACATTAGAGTCCAACGCTCCACGAAAACACTCCTCTGCTGTGTTGTTAAGAACGGGCTCTGACATAAGAGATAAGAGACGTCCTCACATCATCTTTTTCTAACTGCAGTCACATTCATACACAAACACACACAGTTAAAACACACACAGCAGGCGTCCCTTGTGAAGTTTTGTTCATTAACTTTATTACATCCCATAATTTTATGAGCTTTCCTGATGGTTGTTATGATAATAGGTTTAACATCATCGTAATGCCTAATAAACATCCAGACACACAGACAGAGGGTTTATGATACAGATGGGAGAACTACATGTGATAATAAAACACAGGAGCGCAGCGGGTCTGCATTACACTCACCTCCACCACTCGCTCCTCTTTGTAGTCTTCATCTTTGTAGTTCACATCAAGGCTCAGCTCTGCACATCAAATACTGAGAAGAGTCCATGTAGGATGTAATAAAAGTTTAGAGGCAGTTATATAAAGTCAGAGGAACACGATGACCAGGTAAGGCTTCATAACTCGGCTGTGATGTTTCTGATGTGTGAGCTGAGTGAAGGGGCTCTGACACGTCGTATTTTTAGACCTCAGTGTTCCCAGCAGGCACAGCAATGATCTAAGGATTTGGGCTCCTTTGGGGTGCACTGATGGAAGGGAAAAGGAAGAACAGCTTTGTTATGCCACCACGCTGGAGACAGCAGAGGCCTGAAGTTAGATGTTTTTTGGTTGTCTGTCTGTCCATATATGACGATACAGCTTCTCATATGTGTGTCTGCCTGTGGCGTATACACAAAACACAAAACCCCAAGATGGCTCTGAAGGATTTTCTTTAAACTTTCTAAAAATGACTTTGTGATTAAAGGGTTAAAGGTGCAGTGTGTAGAATATGGCAGCATTTCGCCGAACAGAAACGGTGAATATAGGATAGAATGTTTCTATTTGTATGTAAAGTCCATCAAAATAGGAGTACAATCATCCCCATAAAACGTTGTTTTATTTTCATTTAGTTAGAAAAAGCTTCAAAAAATTTACATTACTGCGGGCCGCGTTCATGTAGGCCGACATAACGATCCACCATGTTGTCTACGGGTGGATTTTAGGGACAAAAAGAACCAAACGCGAATCTGTCCGCTGGTTCTGAAATCTACCTGGAATGCAGGCTAAGAAGAGGAGAGAGGACAACAACTGACCTAAATCTATAAAAATAATGGTTACAAACCTTGTCACTTTAGTAAATGATGCCCTGTTCACGATCCCTTTTGGTCTTCACAGGCTTCTGTTGCTCAGCGATGTGATGTTTTGGTTACGGTTGGGCTCATTCTAGAATCTGAACAATAGATGTCGCTCAAATGCCAAATTCTACGCACTGCACCTTTAAATCAGGACTTAGGTCAGGGCAAAGGTCATGGTCGGGGGGCTCATGTTCAGTGTTAATTTTGTTCACTAATTATTTTTGTCATAGTTTTTATCAACTCATAAAAACAAGTGCACGTGGACAAAAACTAAAACTAAATTAACTGACATTTTCATCAACAGATAAAAACTAGACTCAAATGTTTGACAGAGACTTAATCCAATCAGACCTAATTTGGTCATGTAGAAAGTAGGGACAAGTTAGGACTATATCCAATCACAGCTACTCTGGTTGTGTGGAAAGGTTTGATGAGTTAAGAGGGACATCCAATCACAACTGTTCATGGTGGTGGGATAAGTTGTGGAGCGATCCAATCAGAGCTCCTCTCTTTATGAATTGATATATTCATGTAGAGCAGGTTCACTGTTTGTTGTCAATTCTGGTATTGTAACTGAGATGCCCTGCCAGGTGACTAAATAAAGGTGACTGCATTTCACACAAAAGTTAAATTTGTTTCTGTTCATTTATACACTGAAACTTTACTAGCATTCAATAAAGGGTTATTAGATGTTTCATTTTATCCAAGTGTAAAACATGACTTCAGAAATTCAAGGAAACATAAAAAAATGCCTTACCCTTTACACTTCATATTTTAGTCGACTAAATTTACAGTAGATTTCGTTGACTTAAATGTTGTGACATTTCATCAACTAAAACTAGACTAAAATCAAAACAATTAAGATGACTTAACTATGAATGAAACTAAAAGATATTTTAGGCAAAATACTGTAACTAAAACTAAATTAAAAAGTGCTGTCAAAATGAACACTGCTCATGTTAACCCTCACAACCTCATGGGACACTTATAATGTTTGATTATATCTCTTGAACTGTACCACTGACCTATATGGGAACATCTGTGTTTGTAACTTCACTCTTTTGGTACTCATGAATCTGAGTGTAGGAAAATGATGGGGTTCGTCCTTGGACCACTCTTTTTAATGTCTACAGTATATACCGCCTCTCGCTCAGATCATGAAATGTCATAATATCTCTTATCGTGCTTATTCAGATGACACACAGATGTACATTTTAGTGTAAAACATGACCACATCCCTTACACTCACTAGACAGGTGTGTTGAAGAAATAAATGAGTTTATGTTCCAGAATTTATGTTAAATAAACATTTACATAAACGGAAAAGATTTGTGTCAATATTATCAAACAACACCTTTCAACCAAATTTCAATTTAATCTTTCAAAATTACTGTTTTTCATTTGTTTAACAGAACACTTTTTGTTTGCAATGATCAGAATTTTTCCTGTTTGTTGTTTGCAATTCTGACCCATTCTGACCATGGGTGGGCCTTAGGAAGCTGCCTGCTGATTGGCTACTAAGTTTTGGGGTGAAAGCTCAACGGACCAGAGGTAGTCACGGGCAAGAGAAATGGTTTACATTTCTCTTGAGAAATGGTTTACATTTCTCTTGACGTCTCCAAGGGAAATGATTTCTTTGCTGATCAAAAACTCAATGGTCTCCTCTTCCCAGTCATCCACGTTGCTGTCCAGCTACAAAGCAGAGACTCTTTAAATATGTGAACTCTTTTAAAACAAATCAGACAATATTTTTATTTACTACAGCCTTCAGCTTCTTCTTAGTTTTCTCTTCTGTTCTTTAAATTGATATCTGTTTTCTATATTTTAATTCTCTTTTTAACCTAGCAGTTCTCATTTTTTATATTTAACTGTCCCTTTTGCTAATTGTATGTCTTTAAAGCTCTTAATGTCATAATGTCTTCATTTTTAACTCTTTTAAAGCATTTTGAATTACTGTAGGTATGAATGGTACTGTGTTCATAAAATAAAGTTAACTTGCCTTTTCTTGGCTTGTGAATAGACTCAAGAGCCTCTAAAATGTCCACTGTGTTGAAGGATCCATCGATCCAGATCTTAGAGGTAATCTGTCAAAAATGAAGTCACAGAGCCACATGTTCATCCATAACTTTTAAACTACATCCCAAGAATACTAACCTAAATCAGAAATGCAACTTAAGAATGTTTTTTTTTTTTTATTGTAAAGGTTTAAGGTCAAAGGTCATAGTTCAATAGTGTCAAGTTCATCCTTTGACTGTGAATGTGACTCAACAATGAGACTTCCAGGGGTCCTTTTCCCTGCTGAGTCAGCTCCCATTCTCACTGTACCTTCATGGTACATCTGAAATATTAACGCTGTGGCCCAGCTGCACTTTTACTTTATCCCTCACACAGGCATGAAAGTGGAAACTGTCAGGTTTGAGTTCTAGTTAAAACAGAAATAATCTCTTATGCCACTTAATTATATTTGAATGTAGTTAATTACAGAAATGGGCAAGTGGAGTGACCTCCACTGAATGACTTCCAGTGCTCCTGCATCTGCCGAGGTCTGTGAAAGTCAAGGATCAGAACACGAGGGGCTGTGGAAGTGAGGAGTCAGCTTGTCTTTTGGCTTCAGCTGCAGCAGAGGCAAGGTCAGGGCTTTCACTTAGATAAAACAGACTGTCCTGCTGTTGAGGTTTTTCCACAGCTGAACACATTTGCATCTTATTTTCACTAAAACTCCTCAGCAGGCAAACATGACCCAAATCTAAGTTTTACTTCAGATCTTCTTTTTCAAGAACACTTCTACCACACAAATCATGTGACATCTGATCACTGAATCAGATTTGGGCCACTTGTATATGAGAATCTGAACTGGATACAGACTGGGTTTTTTGCAAGAGGACTTCAGCCTGAACAGCCAATAATGACATCAATAGATCTCTCTGAGTGGCGTTTGCATGTCCTCCCCGTGCATGCCTGGGTTCTCCAGCTAAAACAAACTATTGGTTTACTAACTGGTGACTCTAAATTGGCTTTAGGTGAGGGTGAGTGAGTGAATGGTTGTCTGTCTCTCTATGTGGCCCTGTGATTGGTTGGCAACAGGTCCAGGGTGTACCCTGCCTCTCGCCCAATATCACCTGGGAAAGGCTCCAGGCCCCTGCAACCCAAAAGGGATAAACAGTATAGATAGTGGATGGATAGATGGGTGATTTCACCATTTTTTCCACATAGTTTAAATTTACATAAATAAATTAGAATGAAAATTCAATGACTTTAAAGAAACAAAAAAGAAAAAGAAAATGTCACATGAAGTGTTCACTCACGGCATAAATGGAAAAGGCTGCACATCAGTGAAATGAAAATGCTTATTTTTGTTGTGGAATCAGATTTGGTGAATAAACAAGGTCGTGCAGACTGTCTTGGTCATCTCCACCTTAAGGCCTGTGTCCACAGCAGCTTTTTTCATGTGCTGGCAGCTATAGTGCAGATGAAGCCTGATTTTAATAATACAGTTGAAAAAACATTATGAATATCATGTAGGTGTTATACCAAAAAAACCTACATTCAGGTAGTTCTGTATATTTTTATGTATATATACACAAAAAGGGCGATAATAATATTAACATGCATGTTGGATAAGTGCTGAGAACATTGACACTCTGGGCAACTTTAGAGTAGACAAAAAGAAAAGAAAAAATTGTTACTATGGCTGAACTGACCAGGCATGATTATTCTAACTGTTAGATCATACAGTCCCATCCACTACATTAATATCTGAGAAAACAGGATTGTACCAACTCAGCAAGAGAAGATTAATACTTTGAAACATGCAGCAACATATTTTTATTTTTTCTACTGTGATTAGAAATGGTAAGTATCTAGGTTTAAAATAATAGAAAATCATGGTCTAAATTAAGGATGTCTTTACTATCCCTGATGGTCCCCAAAAAGCTTCCCCCTTTATTCTCCCTCATGGGCGGCCTTGGTCGTAGGTGACCATGTCCTGTTCACACTGTAGTTGATACCTCTGATTCTGGTCCCACTGAAGAAGTGGTTTCAACACTATACACTCACAACTCTCACCGCCATCTCAGTGGGTGAGTTAATGCCACAGCATCAGTATACAAAGGTTTGTTCACGGGGAGGAGAAGGAAAAAAAACTCAGGAATTTGAAAATGGAGATCTGTCTAAATCTCAAAGGAAACTGATCATAACAAATAAATGAAATACCTACCCCTCTGTTTCATTCAGGATCATTTATACTGTTTTGCCTTGTTTCTCCTTTTTCTTTGTCTTTCTGCCCTTATCAGTCTAGCAAATGTGTTTGTTTGCATTCTCACCTCTTTTATTACCCCCCTGTTTTATTTTCTCTCTTTCTTCTTCTTTGTCAATTTGTGTCTTTTTAAAATTTTTATTATATGTTTAGAATTTTGTAAATCGACACCATAACTTGCGACGCACATATCTGTCTGTTCACATATATTTGTACGTATGCACTTATTGGTGAATAAAAAGGAAAAAGTATTCTGATCAGTCAAACATGCAAAGAAATCTAAGTTTATCATTTCTTCTTGCAGTGTGAATGCAGCCTTTAACTGCAGTTTAAATTTTCACAAATCCACAAGCTGTTATCTTTCTGCTGTGAGGACTCTGATCACTATAATTTAAAGTGGACGTTACCATTGTGTGAAGTTGACAGCTCATAAAAGACCTCCGCCATTAGAAAGTGAAGTCAATGACCAGATAATTATGCATCAGAGGTCAGCCTGATAATTGTTTACAAAAACAAAACTCTGGTCTTTAAATGTAAAACTCTCTCCTGAAACTGAAATAATGATATTGATGAGTCTTAATTCACCTCCTGAGGTGTTCCTTTGACACCTGTGAGTGTGAGTCTAACACTTTCATGCACCTGCGTCTCCACATGTTAACACACACATTCTTCACGTGTTTGTGAGCCCACATGGAGATTGTGAGTGTATCCAGGTGCTGTTTGTGGATCATAATGAAGTCCATCTGTGCCTGTCAGCAGCTGAGTGGTCTAGACGTCCCTGCTGCAGGTTAACTACTTAAAGCTTTGACCTGTAATTTATCAGGTCTCCAGTGGACATAAAAGGACACTTGGCTTCATTGCAGTAATTAAACCAAGAGTGAAGATTACTACATTCATCCGGATACCAAGGCAGAAATGTTCCTTTTACGTAACGATCAAGGGAAAAACACAAACATCCAACACGGCCTCCTGTACTGCAAAAACTCAGACCTAGATGAGAGTGTTTTTCCAATTTCAAGTAAAAAATCTCACTAAATGAATTTTAAGCTACAATTTCCTGACATGTCTGCATTAAGATCTGATTTGAAGATATACAAAGTTAAAATAAGGCCTGAATTGCTTATAATAAGTAAAATAATCTGCCATTGAGATGAGTCAAATTTAACTTGAAGTGTGTATTATTATCAGTTTATTTTAATCCAGAGCAGATATTAAGCCTGAATTTAAGACCCTCACTGATTCAAACTTTGCTTGTTCCATCAGTAGATATTTTCTTATTATTATGAGCAATTCAATGCCTTATTTTTGCCTTTTATTTCTTCTAGTAAGATATTCATCTGGACTTGTTCAGTGAAAGCGGATTAGAATAAGTCTTTTAGATATTTCTGACTTGAAAATAGACACTAAACTTGCCTAGATCTGGGTTTTTGCAGTGTGCATGATGAGCTGGGCGATGCTTTAACAGGTGCTGAATACATCAGAAGGCTCAAAGCTAATTGTCTCATATACAAGGTCCAAAACCATAAGAAGAGTTTTCTCAATAGACTTCAGAATAAAAGCAGGCTTAAACAGAACTCTGACAGAAATTTAGATCAGCACTTCATCTGTCGCTCATGTCAGCTTGGGCAAGGAGCAAGTACAGAGGGATACTGATGAGTTTCTGGACGGGTTTTCTTGGTGCTCTTTCACATTTCTCACTCAGCAGAGTTTGTTAATCTAGTATCGTGTTGACAGTGGAAGACACATGTATATCAATATAATCAATAAAATGTTTGGCTTTCATTTCAAACACAAAGGAAAAATGTTTATTTGCCCATTCAGGGCTGTTTATTTGTGAGGGCAGCTCTTATTTTATGGTCACTAAATAATCTTTGCCAAGGAGATTATGTTTTTGCCGGAGTTTGTTAGTTCGAGTTACAATTGAATTTGATGTAATTTTCAGGAAAGGTCAGAAATGGGCCAGCGACCAACTGATTAGATATTGTGTTGATCCAAATCCAGATGTGGATCAAGGAATTTTTTTAAGGATTTGTTTACATTGTGGGATAAGGCAGTTTTTCACATTTTTTATGAAAAGTCAACAAGTTCGCAACAAATTAGGATGACATTTCAGTGAATGTTGGTCATGGTGGAAGAGAGAAGTGATGAAATGATGGTGATCCAAATCCGGATGTAGATCTTGGATTTTTTCAATATCTTAATAGTGCAGTTTTCCACATATTTTTACAATAACTTTCAGACAATGTTTAAAATGCCTTGGTGGAGGTTTGTGCTCTTGGGGCACTTCTAGTTGAAGCAGGATTTTTTATATACAGCCAGTGGTTGCTGAAACACAGAAGGACAGCACTGATTAACCTTGCAGTGCAGCTGGGTCCACCTGATTCACTGTCTGTAATCAATCAGATCCATCCTAAATAATAACTTAATAATTTGCACCCACACACCCAACATCACAGAACTCAATGAAAGAGCACTGGCCCGCTTCGGAAGAACAATCGCCATGGACACAGAGCACCCCCTCAATACCCACTTTAGACTTTTGCCATCAGGTCGCAGGTACAGAACACTGAGATGGAGTAGAGCACGCTTTAACAGAAGCTTTGTACCATCCGCCGTCTCCATCCTCAACAAAGCAACCCAATGACTAATGTGTCTCCTGTGATGTAAATATGTGTGCTCTATGTGTGTTATATGTTTCCTAAATGCACGTCTTCTTGTTTGACAGCCTGTGAAAACAAATTTCCCATTGGGACAATAAAGTTATCTGTCTATCTATCTTGCCAAGCTTCAGTCTGCAACAACTGTGAGCAGCCTAAAGCTGAACAGCCCAGTCAGCGCCTTTTAAAGCAGGAAGAGGTGAGAGCTACGAGCGAGACGACAGCAGGAAACAACTGCTTGTACAGAGATTAGCATAGATGCTAACAGCTACCATAGCAGTTTTATCAGATCTGGACAACATTTCTGTATTAAATGACTGAGAACACTGAGAGCATTTATCAATAGAACGGTTTGTTGTGTGGAAATTTTACTCTGATGCATGCTTACACTTTACATTTGAGTTACACTTCAAATTTCACCACACACGAGCTCCCATCTCACATAAAGACCTTCACTTCACTTAATCAGCATTTGAATGTTTTAAGTTATTTCATGACGTCTTCCATACAGGAGCAGAGTCTCACACATAGATGAGATTAATAACATAAACATAGATTAGCTGAGATCTCCCTGTCCTTGGTCCACACACACAGTTCTAACTAAGATATCAGCTGTTCGCGTCAAATAATTTAGAGTCGGCGCCGGGACTGTCTTTGGGTCTACACATACACACATACACCTCTACACTCACACACTCTCACATTCACAAACACACACACATACCAAACACACATATCCTTGAATTGCTATGCTTTAAATGTGTGCACTTCTTCCTATGCCTTTAGACTTTCTCTGCAGATAAGATAAGATAAGATAAGATATCCTTTATTAGTCCCACAGGGGGAAATTCCAAATATACAGCAGCTGCAGGATACAAGAGAAGTACTGAAAGATAAGGTAATTACAGATCAAGTACAGTAATGCAAAAATAGAAATAGAAATTTTTTGAAAAATGTAAAAAAAAAAGTATATACTATACAGTCAGTGGCATATTTACAGTCCTTACAGATGATGGACTGCCCGTCTCTGTTCCTTTGATTGTCTCCAGACTTGCAAGCCTGTATTTTCCCTTTTGTAATAAAAACTCACAAAGGCAGCATTTGGTTCAAGATCCTTTATTTTTCATCTTATTCATTCTTGTGGGAGGATATACAAATTTGCCACAACAGGTTATTTTTGCTGCACTTATGACATGTTCAGGTCAGAGTTTGTTCTATGAAGTGGCTCACAGTTTGTATTTTACACTGTGGCAGTAGTGCCCGCCTACAACAAAACCTGATTAGCTTGTAATGAATGTGACGACAGAACGATCATCCAATCACCTGCTGGATGTGCTTTTGAAACGTTTAGCCCATTCCCAAACACTTTGTATGGGCTGTTGACCAGATGGACTAATGAAATATATTGAACAGTCCATCTGATGAGTCAGGTTAAATACTGCTATGACAACAAACAACAACCAGATCACATCCAATGCAAAGTCAGATCCCTTGCACAGACCCTTCCCCTGCACTTTCATTGCACTTGAAGCCTTCAGTTACCCTGTTGAAGCACCAGATTAAATAAATTCTTCGTCCGTCAACAAGTCTTTGATTTGACCAAAATGATCCATGCAGAACAGGAGCATGTCTACCCTGCATGACCGACACATGAACCCCCACCAGCCTTTTATAATCATCAAGTGTCTTTGCTCTGTTGAAGGCTGTCAGTCACACTTGTACAGCCACACTTCCTCACAGTGGGATATTCACACCCTCTGCTGTGGTGACGTGACAAAACCAGCTCTAAAACTCACGGAGCAGAGCGCTTGCAGCTCCAGATGTTACCCCAACATTACCTCACTGTGAATCAATAAAAGAGAACCAGAGAAGGCGATGGTCTGAGAGGATGAAATGGAAACTGTGGTTTTACGGTGAGGAATTTATCCACTCACACTGATGATGTGACATAATCTTCACCACAGGACACACGGCAGAGGTGTTACACACTTTTATGTCCTCCTTTTGAATTCTCTGAAATAAATCCACGATTGTCCTAATCGTTTTTCCCCAAGATGTTTCCTCTGTTCTGAAGTCTTTTTTTTTAAGTGATAAGTTTATGTTCAACTTTTATTTTGCCTCCTGAAGCATGAACTTTTTATTGGCTCCATCCTACTCTGCTAAATCAAAATGTGCCGCAAGAAAATCTGAGCAGTCATTTCATTTAGTTCTGTAGAGTCAGATTTATGATGCACTAATAATGATGTGTAATGTTGTGAGCTGTACTTCGTGTATCTACACTGAGTGATCCTGTTTCAGCTTGTTTTTCTGTCTGAATTTGTTGCTGCATTTGTGAGATATTAGTCTGGATTATATTTTTGCCCTTTTTCAAAACATGTTCACAGTTTGTTAAATTAAACTATTTGCTGTCAGCAGACTTGGGGCACCAACTCATAGCTCTCATGTAACATTGCACACTAATGCAGTAATAGATCCTGAGTTACCTGAGGGTCTTTTAGACCAGAGGTTCTCAACTTCTCTGGGTTCAGGACCCACCATCACCCCTTAATGTGAAGCTGCAACCCAAATTGGGGAACATTTTCAACTTCTTAATTAATTAAAAGAATAATGCTGCACTTTGAACCTGAGATCATACAGGATATCACAATATGCCAACACAAAACAAATGTTTATTGATAAATCAAAATGACCTGCATGTGGGAAATATTCCCTTTTTCACTTGTTTAGCTGCATTTTAATTAAAAACAAAAAGTGTATCTTAGGGACTCAAGGTTTCAAGAGTATAAACTGTAGCTGTGATGACCCTGCATCAGTGTATACAGACAGAACAGCCCTGTATAAATAATATTTAATCAGCTGCTCTAAATAAGCTGTTGATCATGAGGCTGTTACACAAAACACTTCAGTGACTTCGGCCTTTTTAACGAACTTAGCACAGCTTCAACCTTTTGACTTACAAACTAAGAAATAAATTGGCAACAAATTATTTGTTGGTAAAATTGTCTTTCTTCCTCTTCATTTAGCAACATTTCAGGTTTTATTTTTCAGATTACCCAATCAGGAAGCAGATATGTTGATCAACCAGCAGGTTGGCTTGCCTGTTAAGGGTTATCCTGGGCCCAAATAGATTTCTTCCGTTTCTGCAACAAAATGTTTTTTTGTTTTTTTTGTTTTGTTTTTGTTTTGTTTTTTTCACACAAATACATTACAGAGAGCAAAATTTAGTTATTTAGCAGTTGATCCAGTTTTCTGAGGAATCAGAGATAATTTTTTTCATCAAATTTATTTCCTTTAACTAAATGATGATTGTTAGAGGATCTGGAGATATGTGAAAAGAATTTTTGTCTGATGTATGCTCTTACTGTTAGATCTCTGAGGAGTTATGCAACAAGGAGTCACTTCCAATTTTTTCTAGTTTTCAAACAATTATATTCATATACAGCAACAGCCAGTGGGTACATATCGGTGGGTACAAACACTATTCAGAGAGGTGAATAAGGAAAAACAAACAAACAAAAAAAATACAGTGGTAAGATGGCAAAAAGTCAGTCGCACGGTTACAATGCCAGTCAAAGGGTTTAATGTACAAATATGACATAAAAAAAAGTCCAGCTACCGAGAAGTTGTTTCAAAAACTCTTAAAAATATGAAGCTTTGGCTGAGTACCTACTTATTAAAAGTATAACAAACACCTTTCTGGTGAAACATGTCAATTAGCATTACAGGATATTATCACCACCTGTTGTTAAGGAGCGAGAATGGACGGCGCTCCACTGGAGTTTTTCTAACATTTACAAAGGCAAAGGTTCACAACCCACTGAAAAAGGGTGCGCAACCCACTTTTGGGTCACTACCCACCAGTTGAGAAT
This sequence comes from Cetoscarus ocellatus, assembly GCA_037902135.1. NCBI lineage: Eukaryota > Metazoa > Chordata > Actinopteri > Labriformes > Labridae > Cetoscarus > Cetoscarus ocellatus. Next base: position 1,298,080 of record JBAMNC010000366.1, read on the forward strand.
CACTGTTTTAGACAATTCTGGAAGATCTTTGAGAGATGTTGTTGTTGTAGGTCAATATCTGGCTCATGCATGGACTGTTCCACCAAGCTGGTGAATCCTACTAATCTCTAAGATTCATTATGTTTAAATGACTTGCCTTGTTAGTTTTATAAGCAAGATAGTCAGTCAGCTTTAGAGCCCTTTATGTTCACATTGTTCGAGTCTTCTAAAGAGTCATGAGTTTGGTTTTGCTCTGAGCTGCAGATGTTGTAAAATGCAAGTATCACTCTCTGAGGCCCACTGGCCACCTTATGCTGTTTTTTTAACATGCTTTGAATTGACTTAATCTGAATTGTGTTTCTGTATTGTTATTTCTTCTCTTTGTCTTATTGCTGGATTGATGATTGTATCTACAGGCCGAAATGTGGATAGAATAAAATAATGATAATTGAAACTTATTCCTCGAAGTGAATTTCTGATGGTAGATACTGCTTTTTCAATAAGCACTGTCCTTCAGGTGGAAAAGGTTGGTGACCATGTAGTAAGCTAAGATATTTGTTACTCATGAAAAAAAACCAAACAAACTCATCTTTACTGCACTAAAGCGACAGTCAGGAGAAAAGTAACAAGCTAAGTTACAACAGCATGACAAAAGTAGCTCACTACAACCAAGCTATGTCCACCGATTTTGCAGATAGCATCATTACTATTACATTTATTATTATTATCATTATTATTATTATTATTATTATTCTTGCAAATGTGTATTGCGCCTTTATCATTTACATACAACCAATGCTTTCTGCATATTCGTTGGACTGTTCTATTTGTTTTATCATCTATATCTGCTATCATTTTTTTCTGTTTCATCTCTTTAATATGCCTTTTCAAATATATTACAGTGCAGTTCTGCTCCTGTAAGGTTCTGTTTTAATAAACCTTATTTACTTATTTAATTACTTCTTTTACTAAACATCTTTGACATTCTGAGGAGTAAAAATACTGTTATAGCCTTAACACTTCAAATCTGTTTATATACAACGCTTCTGAGGCACAGCAGGAGGAAAAAATCTCATTTATGAATTATTTGTTTTGATGCTATTAAATATATGAATAGTCAGCTTAGACGCTGTTATCTAACAGGTGGTTCAACATACCCTCTATGTGTATTTTGTGTGTGTTGATGTTGTACTCAGAGGAAAGAGATGACTGTGAGTAATTATGTGGCTCCACAGGGTGTACCTGGTGATAACTGTAACTGATAGATTTAACAAGCTATGATCCAGGCCAGACGCAGACACACACACTCACACACACTCAGCGGGGAAGCATTAAAAGCATGTAAACACGCTGCGGAGCAGACCGACGTGCTCAAATACCTCGTCCACACGACATGCACCATTAAAGTTGTTTGTTTACAAAGTGCACCGAGGTATGTCTGACTTTATAAAAATCTTTAATGGTTGACAGTGTTTCAGAAAGTAGGTCATTATAGAGTACACAGACAAAGCATGTTTTTTCTTACATTCTCCTCCAACATTTAACGGCACCAATTGTTTTTATTCCGCTGAAGTCAGTCGTCTGACAAAATAACGGTTTAGACACAGACACTCAGTATGAATGGTGGTCAACAGTAAGTCTTTGGTGGCTTTTACTCCTACATCTCGGGTACTTTTTTTCAATACAGTTGAAAAAAAAATGATACAGATGTGGATAATTCCTTTGGATCATTTTGTGTTCACGCCGCAGCATTATGAAAAGGGCTGAGTTACACCAACGCTGTTTTCAGTTGCACAATAGGCCGCCTCCTGTAGCTGTGAGCTAAACTGTGCAGAATGGGACGAGAGCCAGCAGGCTACACCACTAACAAAATGATTATACAATTATGATAAAAGTGGAGATTCAATGCCCAATGATTGATTTTACAGATTCAACCTCTTTAATCTTCCCCAATTTCCTTGATAGAGTCTTGGCTAGTCCATGACAGGAAAGTGCTCCGACCTGCCCACCTTAATGGTTGTTATGAGATCCTCCACAATTAGATGAAAATCACGTCAACCTTACCGCTTACATATTATGTGCTTACCGTGGAAAATGAACTGAAATTAAGAACATAAACAAACAAACAAACTCCTTGTTTAGACTCACAGTGGCTAGAAGTTGACCAGTAACTTGTTGGAACTTGGCTGGTATTTGGCCTGGAGGGGAAAATCGAAGCGGCTGCATTTGTATCTGACAACATGTGACACACCTTGTGATATTGTGATACAAGAGTAAACAAACTCTTTGTTTGAAGAGGAGCCTTTAATGCTCACTGGTGTCTACAGCAGACCATAGACACCAGATAGCATGTTTAAATGTCTTAATATACTCCAGCTTTTCTTTCAGATGTTTTTGAGCATACTTTTTAATATTCTTTGAAATGCACAAATTATGCTTTTTCAAGTTTAAAATGCCGGTAAGTGTGTTCAACATTTCTCTTTTTCAATCCCAAGACAGCAAAGTCAGTGGCATCCAGACTTCTTCCTCTTCTCCTGTGAACAGAACGAGTAACTGCCTGAAAAAGCTGAATCCCCGGCCCCTCTGAACAGACCTGCCTGTGTGACACTCCACCATTGATTTTTCTGCTGTGTGGGTTCATGTGTTTAGGGTCGGCGACTTGGAAAAGAAGTTGAAAGAATGCAGAACCTGGAAAATCGCTTTGAACCACACTGAACTGACCAATAACCACAGAGCAGACCTGCTAACCAATCAGAACAGACTGGGCCCATGAGTGGACGCTGACCTTAAAGTGAGGAGCTCCAATTGAGTGTCTCAAGCCCTGTTCACACTCCTGTTTCAAGGCGTAATGTTTAGGCTCCTGTGATATTTCACCTCCACTGTGAACAGCGTGGAGACAAAATGGGGGGAAGAGCCGACCCTCATTTGTTCTGTATCAGAGGTAATAATAAAGGCATGAAATTGGAGAGAAGGAGGCACGTGGACTCAGAGGGAGACAGGAGCACTGTGAGTGTGTCTCTGCCTTTGTGTGTTTGTGGGGGCAAGACCCTGTCATCAATCAATCAATCAAACTTTATTTGTATAGCACTGTTCATACAACAGCACAAAGTGCTTTACATAAACAGAGAGCAAATAGAAGAAAGTACGTACAAAACTTTTATGACAATGATAAGAACAAACAAACCAAATCAAGCATAATAATAATAATAATAATAATAATATAATGATAATAATAATATAATAATAATAATAAGAAGAAGAACAATAATGATAATTAAAAACAAATAATAAATAAATAAATAAATTAGATAAAGTAAAATTAAGTTTAAAAAAGTCATGTCATGTGCATCCAAGCTGTGTTGTGGTGTGAATCAGCACAGATGTTACAGCTTTGGAGATTAATGTATCATGAATATCTCACGATATGAATATAACAATAATCTTTCACTGCTTTTGCGTAAAGACGCTGTGAATTGGGCTTGAGATTGAGAATAGAGGTGGATCAGGGGCACTCAGTATGTGGCAGATTTTTAGCAAAACGACCACTGATTTAAAGTTTTGTGTAAAGCACATTGAATTCCTTCTTTGCTGGAACAAATCCTTTAAATAAACCTTCTTCGCCCTTCTAACCAAACTGCAGTTCCTACCATCTCAGTGGAGCTTTTAATTACTTCACATTGTTTTTCTTTGACCTCCTGAAGCTTTATGGCTAAAGTGAACTTTCGAAACTATTTTCAGTTAAACCAGTTTCAGTGCGGCCTGTAAACCGAATATGAACCAGACTGCTGCGTGCAATTCTCTGGGATAAAAGAGGGGGATTTTAGCATCTTCAGATTTGTTTCCCAGCAACTTGCATATTTTGGTGAGCTGGAGCGATTTATTTAAATGAAACAATAAAAACTATTAGCTTTAATGGTTTGGAAGGAGACCCTAAAAACCTGCATGGAGTATCTACCAAACAGCTGTGTTTAATCTTTGGTAGAGGACCATTTTGGCATCTTTCAGCCTCCTGCAACTTTAGTGTTTTGGTGAACTTTTACTTTAATTTCCAGTGCAAATGCCAATAAAACAAGACCTAAAACCAGGTATTTGAAGCCTGCTAAGAATAAAACAGCTTCATGGAATAGACTTTTTTAATAGTGGAGTGTTTTAGTATCTTAACAACCACTTTCTCACACAGAAGGATGAGATAAAGTCTCAGTTCTGTCAGTGCTGAGCAACTAACCCAAGACAAAACATATTACTTATTACTCATTAACCCTTAAAACTTCATATTGTTGCTGATACTAAAAACATTCATCAGTCCTCATTTGCCACAATAACAGACACAGGAGGAGATGGGTCATCAGTTTACTCTGTTACTCCTGAAGGATCATTTCTACTCTTGCTCTTGGTGAGTGGAGATCGAAACCACCACAGAGGACTAGACCTGCAGTGGACGTGCACAAGCCCCAGTATGAAACTGAGAGTTCAAATGCTGCAGACTGCAGACCCAGTGGTTGGTGACTGTCAGTCTCTGTGTACGTCCAAGGTTTGATTTTGAGTTCAATGATGTGAAGGAATAGCTTCAGAAGTCAAGCAGACCTCTGATTTACTTGCCAGTACATCAATTGTGTCTTACTCAGGGGCCAAACTGGCTCTAAAAAAATCTCCACCCCTGTCTGACTGGATCAGCACCCATAAATCTAAACTCCTCAGATGTCTCCTCTCTTTGCAGCAGTAACTGCATTGTTGTCCACTGCTGCTCAATATTTATCAGCCTTAACCTCAAATCTGCATGCCACCCAAAGCCATTTTGGCACTCTTAGCAAAATTGTGATTTGGTGCCAGTGATAGACAAGGCACTTGTTAAATGTTGTGAGCTCAGTTAATATATATATATATATATATATATATATATATATATATATATATATATATATATATATATATACATATATATATATATATATATATATATATTATATATGTATATACACATATAATTTGTAATGTAGTTACAAATTCAGTAATAGGAATTATTATTAATATGATTTCTCTCCACTTCCTGCATGTTTTGACAAGAGTTTGTTCTATGAAGTGGCTCACCTTATAAAGTGCGGTAGCTCCTGCCTGCTACATTATCTGATTGGCCCACAGTGAATGTGACTGACTGAATAATTGTCCGATCACTGGACAGATACGCTTATGAAAGGTTCTGCCCTCACCAAACACTTTCTATGGACTCTTTCCCAGACGGACAAAAACTTAGCGTGTGAACTTAGCTAAAACTAGCTAAGTTCACACCTTTTCATACCCACTCACACACCCCTGTTTAAGATGCAGTGAAAGCATCTTAAACTTAAGTGTTTTGCCCAAGGACACATTGAAATGTGACAGACAGAGCTGAGCTTCAACCTGCAACCCTCAGATTCCCGATTGAGCGAACTGCCAGACTGAGCCATTGATGCCCCCTTTATTTTTATGTTTTGTTGTTTCATTGATTCTTTAGAAAATATTTTAGTCTGATGTGTTTGTTTTGTTTTCTTTGTTGTGTTTTGGTGTGAAGCACTTTGGATTCAACAATTCTTTATACATTTTCAGATACCTTCTAAAAATATTGAATTGTTTGGAATATATATTTACCTCCACCAAGGAGGTTATGTTTTTGCCATTGTATGTATGAATTTCTGTTTGTTTGTGTGTTTGTCACCAAGATTACACAAAACTACTGGACACATTTTTCTGGAATTTTCAGAAGATGTTGTTAATGGCCCAACTTAAAAAATGATTGGATTTTGGTGGTGATCCAGATAACCGCCATTAGCAAACAATCATTTTTGCTCAATAACTGTCTAACTAATAATGACAGGTGTGGGTTTTCAGGGTCAAGGGACCATATTATGAAGGTAACTTTATCATGGATCTATTGCTCATAGATGTAACAGCAATAAGTGAGCCACCTTGTTTGAGGTTTGTGCTCCTGGAGTGCTTTCTACTAATGTTTTGTGGTTTTATTGATTCTTTGGATAAATATTTCTTACTGATATGTGTTTCATTGTGTTCTGATGTGTGAAGCACTTTGGATTGCCTTGTTGCTGAAAGTTGCTATACAAATAAATTTGCCTTGTGAAAGCGCTTCTCTAAAATACTAGATATCTTCTGTAAATATTGAATTGTTTTGCTAATATATTTTCTCATATATAATTTTCTATAATTCCTGCTGTAGTCCAGTCTGAATCCATCCCTTTGTTGGGTTTACGATCTCCTGATTATTTGCACCAAAGTAATCTTGATCCTTAATAGTGATTTACACTGTTCAGAATTAAACCAGGATTAGATTACCTGATTCTGTGTGATTATGTAATCCTGTTTAATCTTTAGAGCAGATAGATTTCATGACCTGATTTTATCAGCACCGTCCATCCTGTTGGATCGCCTTTAACGACCATGACCTTAAGTTTTTACAAAGACAAAAAAAAAAAAAAAGCACTAACCGTAGTGCAGAGCCACACACTGTAACAGTACACACACCCTCTGCCTCTTCCTGCAGTGAGGTCACTGTCCATAGGGCCCGGCTTCCTGTCTCACACGGGACACGCAGCACGGTGGCTTTACAGGCCATGGGAGGGGGGGCGGGACCGGTGGAGTCTGGCTGATTGCCAGGAAGTCACATGAGCCCGGGAGGAAGTCAGCGGGCAGCTCGTGGAGCCCTAAAGAAAGCGAGGAGGCCATGGTGTCATCGCTGCGAGAGGAAAGTCATTGTTCACAAAGCTCTGAGTTTTTTATGATGGATTTGATCCAAAGACAAAAATTACAGAGGAGACAGCAGAGGCAGACTGTAATGAGATGTTTTCCCGACTGGGAGTGAGATGTTTGCAGGGACTAAAAATGAAGTGACACCAACTCACATCCCGTCTCAGGCGTAATTTACCAGCATTGACATCAAATGATAGTTATTCAGTCTTCATGCGAGTCCTCATGATCGATGAATGCAGGGGGCACTCTGAGGACTGTGAGGAGAGGAGAAGGTGTTTAACCAGAGGAAAAAGATGAAAATACATCCTGACACATGTGAAGAGGTGACGGCTGTCTGATTTAACAGTTTCAGACATCAATCAGGAGTATTACACCACCTGTGGAGAGAACAGGATATGAAGTGGGTACTTGTTCTCATAAGTTAGCCTCTCTGTTCAGACTGTGTCCACAGGAAGGAGGTTTTTATGAAAATGTGGCTTCTTCTGAGTGTTTGTTCCTCTGTTCGTGTACAAACAACATTTTAGGTCACTGAAACACATGTTTTGGAAAACTCCTGCCTAGGTGAAGATTTTAGAGAATCTCAGGTGTTCAGATGTAAACGGTGTAAACAGTGTTTTATGCTCAAATGTCACACTGTGCTGGTTTGTCCTCGTTTTGATGTCACGGTGCCACGCTGTCACTTCTGTTACATTAGAGCTGTGCTATGGTGGGCACAAACTGGACAAACTGGACAATTTCCATAACCTTGCAGTGCAGCTGGATCAACCTGATTCAACGTCTATGATCAGACAGATCCATCTTGCTAAACGCCAATGATGGACAATCGTTCCACCAATTACATTCATTAGCCAATCAAATAATATAGTAGGCGTGCACTACTGCCACAGTGAAAAGGACAGAACGTGATCAACTTTGTTAAACAAACTCTCCAAAAAACATGTCAGAAGTCAGGCGAAAATATCCTTTCTATTGAGAAATTTGTAATGTTAATATTTGTTTTTCATTTTATAAAGAAATGCAGTCTAGATCTGATAAACTGCTCCTGAGGCTGTTAGCTAGGTTTGCCACCTAGACCATCATCTGATTGGCCCATTATGAATGTGACTGACAGAACAATCATTCAGTCGATTGCTGGATATGCTTCTGAAAGGTCTGACCTTTCAAAAACACTTTCGTAAGGCTCTTTCCTAGATGGACGAGTGAAATACATATACTGTATTTTCCAGACTATAAGTCGCATCAGTCAAAAAATGTGTCATGAAGAGAAAAAAAACATACATAAGTTGCACCGGACTGTAAGTTGCATTTATTTAGTGCTCTGATAGAGAGTTGGTTGCTTTGTATGAAGCGGTAACACCAAGAGGGCCCACTGCGTCATTTCCTTTGGCATTGCTGTTAACCAATACATCCACCAGGGGGGGCTCGAACAAATCTGTCTCGCACACACCTCCACTTCTCCTTCACTACCGACCAACTGATATTTAATTGCTCTCCAGTCTCCTCCCAGCTGTTTTTTTTTTTTTTGCATTTGTTTGTACTGGTGTCCAGGCGAAGTAACATCATACGGATGTTTGTAATTTCTAACTAACTCGCAGAGTTTCTCTTCAAAAAGTTCTGCTATTATTATTTCTTCTTCGTGTCTCACTAGAGCTACCTAATGGGTAGTAACAGCAACACTGCTCCGATTGGACCGTATCCATAAGCTTTATGGAAACATGCAGAAATACGGACGAAATGAATGCAGAGCACGGACAGGAGGCTCAGTCCGTATCCATATCCGTCTTCAACGTTGAGCAAAAATGGGCCTGTAACAAGTCTCTCTCAGCAGCACATTGTTCAAGCACCCATCTGTGGACTCGTTCCTCCAGCTCTGGCCATCTTGCTTTCGGTCGGTGATTAGCTTTCTTCATTTTCTTCACTGGTGTAAGAGAAACCTCTGCTTTTCGCCAGTCCCTCATGAGTTTCTCACTCACTCCAAACTTTATTTCTGCTCGATTACCGCGGCATATTTTACTATCTGCAGTTTGTTAGAATAGGATTTTCATTTTGGGGGCATTTTGTTTATGTCTAACCTAGCCTAGAGCACCCTCTCGTGGCTGAATACGGTAATGTTAACTCCTTGGTTCATGTCTGTCTGTATGAATCAAACGTTTGAAAAGATGTTAAATTATGTATATTTTGATATATAAGTCGCACCTGACTATAAGTCTCAGGACCAGCCAAACTATGAAAAAAGTGCGACTTATAGTCTGAAAATACGGCAACGGTCCATCTGGTGAGTCAGGATACTGTAAACCAGAAGTCTCCGGCAATAACAAACATGCCACATTCAAAGTCACTTAAATCACCTTCCTTTCATTCTGATGCTCACTTTTAACTTTAGTAGATAATCTTGACCATGTGTAAATGACTAAATGCACTGAGTTGCTGCCATGTGATTGCCTGATGAGCTATTTGCATTAACAGTCAGTCTGACTAGCAGCTTGTGTGTGATTTCCTACACCAAGATTAAAAAGCCCCAAAACCCCTCAGACCACATGTTTCAGAGAATCTTTTTTAATGTGTACATGTCCAGCATGGCTTGTTAACACACTCAACTAGAGGTGAACACACAACAACACAAATGTATAAAATCTTACATTTTCTACAGAAGAAAAAAACACTAACAACCAATCATAAAAACTAATTGGAATGTTATAAACCAAAAAATCAAGTCTGGAGTGAAAAACCCATAAAATTAAAACAAATACGACAAATTATTTAAAAACAAACATTAAAATCATCAGTTTTCATTTTTTTTCTTAAAGAAACTGAAACGTTACTCAAGTAGTACTGTAGAGAAGTTTCAAAGTGAGATGCTGTCGTCCACTGCCGATGGTCAGGGTGGACTGAATCCATCAGATCTACTCTCTACTGTCGCTGCTGTTAGTGGATGGAAACAGCAGGCTGCTCAAAGTTTCTCAGTCCGTCTGACGAGAGCCGACCCGCCGCCCTCCTCCGGGGAAAAGCGACGACACGGGTCCTGAGAGTCATTTGTCAGCTCTCGTCTTCTCTGTGAGCAGCGGAGTTAGTTGAGTGGTGTTTGAAGACGAGTGGTTTCAGAGCGGAGAGGGCTCGGTGAGAAAGGTGAGATGCACTCTGGGAAAAGAGAGGCGCATCTGGACGACCCACAATCCTCTGCGATCGAGCCATTTTTAAGCCACCAACAGTGAAACAGAAACAGTCTTATTCTATCTTTTTTCCACTTTGAAGTCTCTCAGTCCAGTTTTATTGATCTGGTATTTTTCCCAGTGGAGTTCTAACTTTGTACGGTGCTGATGCAACAACTTTAAGTTTGTGGTTATAAGGAGGGGTGGGGGTGCACAGTGACCGCAGGCAACAGAGACAGAAAAAAACACAGAAGAAGACCTGGCTGCTGCATCATTCACACAGATTTTCATCCAGACAGAATAAAACTGGAGGGTCTAAGAGTCAAAAACAGTTCAGCGGTGTAGGGCTGGGAAATACGAAGAGTTTCAAAGGTATACCAAGATATTTCCAAACATGACATAGTGTAAAACAACACTGTTTACATGTATATAATTCATTTAACCATTAAATAGCACCACTGGGGCTACATTGATACTACAGAAGTGATGCCTGTGTCTGAAACAATGCTTTTGAGAGAAAAAAGTGCATTATTGATGTTTGCTCCTGTCATGGCCTAGGTGATGATACCTCTGTTACATATAATGCCACTTTCTTTGGCAAAAGGCAATATTAGACAGCTCACTGAGTAGAGGAGGCAGATAGGCTTCAGCATCTTTGCCCTGATACTCAGTAAATGGCCGCACCTGAACTAAGCACCTAAATCTGTGTTGTGACTTGGTTTGGTAGGTATTGTTATGTAGTAGGGCAGCAGGTAGTGCATGTGCCTCACAGCAAGAAGGTTGCCGGTTCAATTCCCATGTGAAGTGTGCATGTTGCATGGATTCTCTCTGGACACACTGGCTTCCTCCCACAGATCGTAAACACACTCATTAGGTTGACTAGTAACTCTAAATTGCTCTTAGGCATGAGTATGAGTGTGAATGGTTGTCCGTCTCTCTATGTAGCTCTGTGATTGACTAGCACCCAGTCCACAATGTCAGCTAATTTAAAAGAGCAGATTCTTGGTCTTTTATCAGCACAAAGACAGTTTGCTGTGATAACTCCTTACTTACTCATCACAGGGTCATCTTTATTAAATGTTTGGTGGAAATGGAAAATCATTATTTGGTCTGTTAAATTTTTCAATTAGTTTTTCTATTATTAATGTAAAATAATCAAGTGATATTAATCCCTACCTGATGCCAAACAAAGTAGAAATCCTACACATTCATTCATGCGATATCTCTACCCCTCGTCTCATTCATGTTGGCAGAGGGGGCACACACCAAGATCAACATTCACTCAATCAGACGATTAGTGACAAGAGCCACCAGATTACCTCTCCAGCAGGTTTTTAATGAGAGGAAACCAAAGTACCTGAAGAAAAACCACAAATTTGAAGGGAACATTCAAACTCCACACAAAAAGGTCCTGATCAATATCTGAACAAGCAACTGTCTCACTGTGAGGAAAAAGAACATATTCACAGCATCACTGTGCGGCACGCCTACACACCAAGTTTCCTCCTGCAGTCAGGCTGAGTTACTAAATTTGTTGGTAGCATTTGGAGGTGGTTGAATCAGGGGCCATCTCATTCTCTAGTGCCTTGGTTTCCAGTCTGGGGGTGCATAGCCCTGGCTGTAATTCTGGCTCCTAATGCAACAATGGGCTGGATGGCAGAAACACAAACCACAGCTACAGCCCCAGCTGGTGGTGGGAGGCTAGACTGCACAACATGTGACAGGCTTTAGTCGGCTGGACTCGAGCAGGGTGAAAGCAACCAAACAAAGAGAAAAACGAAACAGTTTTGCAACTTCACCCCCAAACCGAACTGATTCAGCCAAATTTTAGGTGAGAAAGCTCCTAAAACAATAACAATAAACTTGCTCTATAGTTTCTTTAAATGTCTTTTACAAGAATGTCTGCATTGGCACATTTTGTCTTGATTTTACCAATAAAAACAATTAAAATCTGTGAATTTTTATGCACTGCACTGTATCATCTTGTACTCAAGCCCAAGAAGGCTAAGACTGTCCTTAGGTACAACTAAGGTCAGGAACCACTGTTCTAGAGATTACTAACATATTATTGTTTTTAATTTTAACAAATGGGAGCATGTCTCCTAACTTTTCGTAAATCAATCAAAAGTTGCAAATACTTCTGGCTCGTAAAGTATTTAAATCCCCATTGATCCAAACATTACCAGCGTAATAGTTTCACTTATACAGTGCTCCCTCTCACCTGGTAAAGGATATTACAGATCATGAAGTTTCTTTGCATTTTGATGCTAGCAATCATAAAAACAATAAAGATTTTAACAGTTTGAAAACACATTGTACATATTACTTTTAAACAAGTAATATCAAAAAGCATTGAGAAATTATACAGCCAAACAATACAGTTATTTATAATGCTTTTGTAGGATTAAGACAGCATGTAGGAGCTGGGGGGTATGGGTTATGGGTTGTGAAACACCCATAAATATCTACATTACATGACAATATTAATATTTTAAGGGCAATATTGTGACGTTTTATTGTTAAATAAAATGAAGAAATTTGTGACATCTGCTTTGTATTGTAGTGCAGCCTTCAGCCACTAGTTGGCAGCAGACATAACTATTTTACTTTTCCTCTCTGGCACATTTATTGCCCTTATTTTTGCAAATGTGACAAAAATAAGTTTTTATATGTTAGAGAGACAATTTATATTAATTAAAATGTTGCAGGTTCTTAATGCTAAAGGGAAAAGAAAGGCTTTCTCATCATCCATATATTACAATACATATTGTAATTCCAGATTCTTGCCAATACACACCCCTATCAATCAATCAATAAATTGACCAATACTGGGTGTCAAGGACTTCTTTTTGAGGAGGCAGTGGCTCATATCAGGATCATATCAGTGTTTACAGCTCTGGTATTGTGACAACCATCTGTTCTAAGAAAAAAAAAAAAACACTAACACATATTGTTCATCACGTTAACCTTTTAAAAGAATAATTCTGAAACCTAATTTCTTGTCCATATCACCCAGCTCTACAGCTGAACTCAGTGTTTACAGAGACAAATCCTGAGGGAGATGAGAGCTCAGACAAGCTCAGCAATCTCCAAATCTTAAATAAACTTTTCACCAGAGGCAACAAACAAGGCATTACCATAAAGAACTTTGAACCACCCTGAATCTAAATGTGACTGTGCCTCCTCTGACAGGTGCAGTGGTTTGAAAATGAATATTTTAACTGTGCTAAAACGTCGCTGAACGAGGCAGTGGATCTAAGAACAGGCTGTGGACCTTGGCTTGGGCTGGTTTCCTAAGTGAGATAGAGAGAGGGGGAAGGAAGGTGAGGTTTGAGAGACAATAATGTGTTTGTGTGTATTAGCGAGGGAGAAAATAGGGGGAGGAGAGAGAGAGAAAGAGAAGGCCATTGTTGTTATTATGATCCCCTCGGGCTCTGAGGGCTGGGCGGAGTATGAGGAGGGAGGGGACGGAGAGAGTGTGGGAGATTTACAGTCAGACGACGGGCCTCGCTTACAGAGTGGAGAGCTGATGAACTAAAAAATAACACATACACACTGATACATACATGCTAACAGGGGCGGTTTTAGTTATTTTAAGGCCCTGGGCGAAGACAAACTGGGGCCTTCCTTTAGTTAAGAGCAATTATAGAGTGAATACAAAATACTTTAAGGCTTTGAGAGGCTCCAGAGCACTGAAACTCTGTAATCTTTTAACCAAGAGGGAGGGCAACTGACATGAATGCACAAAATGTTGGAATTATTGAATGAATAGATGAAACTAGTGAGAATCAAGGGAGTTGTGGGAGTTTAGTGAACCTTCGATGGTGCCATAGGAAGTGCTTGCATCTTTATTGAAAAATTGGTTGTTTTTTTGGGGGAAAAGTGCTCCCGTTGAGCAGTGTGCAATACATTAAACACACAACTTAACCCTTTCAAGTAATTTTAGCCGTTTAACTCATATTAGATGCAAATATTGGCTATTTAAAGGCCCATCAGAGCAGAAAGCCTCGTGGCAAATGCCTTTCTTTATTGTTCTTCTGGCCACACAAACAAAAAACCATGCATCAATCAGCTCTGACAGATTTTGTCCCCAAACCTTTTAAGGCTCCTCTGTTTCTGCTCCACATCCCGAAACAATGAACCACACTGATTCAGTCTCCTTCAGTGTCACCTCACAGAAAATCTCTCAAACTGCAAGCAAAGCAAACTCAGGTACGCTCGACTTTATCAACTTTGAAGTGGTTTTCTGGAGCTTCGAAGCTGTTGACTCCCCGTGGACCCTGCGTGGAGGTTACAGAGGAGAAATCAGACGAGGAGGTGATGATGGAGAAGAACTCCTCAACATTTTGTCTAGTGCAGTGAGTCGGCGTTTTCTGAGCCTTTCCAGACTCAGCGCTGTCTGTGCTCTTATCAACGGACCGATGGACAAGCAGGAATGGAGAAAGGGAGGGGCGCGGGAGCGCTGGGCTGCTTTTAACGCTGATTAGCTTCGTCCACAAACCCAACCCCCCTCGACCCTGATGATGAGGAGGTGAGTGATGGACACAGGACACTGTTTCCTGGCAACGGCCATATCGACTAGCTACAGATCAATCTCCAGACATCTATTGACGGGTGATTATGCTCTTTCTATTCAACCTTTCAGTACAGCTGTCCTCGTACATTCACCTCTGTGTGAGTCAGTGCTCACCTCCACCTGTCTTCACTTGACCGGAGGTCCACCATGACACCATAGATAATTCTTCCAGATCAGCACAAAGACTGACTCTGCTCATTAAGACCCAGTCCAGAGCAGAGAGCTAACATTGCAGCAGCGTGTCTCTTGTTGCCTGTACATTTACTAAAGCTGTTCTTTGCTGTAACTGTTCAATAGTATTACTGTGGTGTTATTTATATATTTTTGTCAATTTCCTTTTTTTAATTGAAAGATATCAATGTCTGTTATTTTATCTAACACAGCAGACGAGCCTGTTCAGCCCAAGACTGCTCCTTCCCAAGAGCAGGACCAACAGACTGAAACTCTTTTAACCTTTGGGCCATCAGACTGTACAACTCCTCACTGGGGGGGTAACAGGAAGAAAGAGGAAGGGACAGAGCAGTAGCCAGCCTGTAGCCATATTTTATTTTTTTATTGTTATTTAAATGTTTGTTTATATCTATCTTTTTATTTTATCCATTACGCTTAACTGCTACTGGAATCCTAATTTCTCTGAGGGAGTTTTCCAAAGGGATTAATTAAATTCTATCTAATCTAATCTAATTAACATGGAGATGGTGCGATAACGATGTGTGTTCACAAAGATCCCCAAGAACGACTGAAAGAGTGGGAGCGTGCATGCCAGGCCAGTAGTTGGCGATGTCAGTTTGTTGAGAAAGAGCGGTGTTACCATATGCGTCTGTGCACACTAATGCTTTCCGTTGAAGACAACCTTTACCTGAAAGATGACACGCGGTGCCCATGCACTGCGTGTCACCGTTTTCCCTGACAATGGGGATCCCTGTTTACATGAAGACAAGAACAAAAACATTTTCAAAACTTTTCACTCTGGACCCTGGTTTCAAAAGTTTAAGGATTCAGGCACTCCGGGCATCGTTCTCATGTAGACAGAAGGCGTAAACACAATGAAAACTCTGAGTTTTCTTTGTCGTATACTCAGGCCCTGAATCTCATCATTACAAGGTAACTTAACCATCAGCCCTCTTTTTCCTGCAGAAAACCAACTGTATGTTTAGGGTAAAAACTAGGGTACACACAACAATCCTGCTAAATGATTAAAGGTGGTTGATTTAATAGCAGGCGCAAAGTTTACAAGTTGGTTAATCTAGCTCTCTGTGTTTTTTTTTATCAATAAAGGCTAGACATCCTGGTCAAACACTCTGTCTGAATATATTCCTCCCTCAAAAAAAGTTTGGAAATGTGTTTTTAGTTCATTATTTCTCCCCTACAGTAATACCTACTAGTATTGTATCTTATATCACTGGAGAGCCTGATTAGTCGCCTTTTGCAACAAGGTGCAACTCACAAGAATCGTGCATCGTGGACTGAGGAACAGCTAAATGTGTAGGTAGTGCCACAAAATTGTCAAAATCCCCTGCACTGGAAGCTGGTTCCACTCCAAACTTATGACCAAGTTCCTTGAGACCAATAAAGTCAAAGTCAGATCACGAAGTGGGCGACCCAGGAAGACAACACCGCAAGAAGACCGGCTCCTCACCCTCGCTTCACTTAGGAACTATAGGTTTTCTTCAAGGGGAAGAAGGGTTTTGGCACATTTTTGGGGGGCACTACCTCCATGTTTAGCTGTGTTGTAAAGCTGACTAATCAAATTTAGCACGTCACCAGTGGACTGCTTCTCATGACTAGCAGGCCATCAAACATTATCAAGGGACTAAGAAGAGTAAAAAACATTCCTGCTCGCAGATCAAGGATGGTGCATCTCAGCTACCTGAGGAAAATCCAACATTTCTCCTCAGTGTGGTGGTGACGTCAGAGACAAGGTTGATGAAAGACACATTTGCGTCTCTTGCTCTCCCCATTCACAGAAATTTGTATTTATATCAAGCATAGCATGTCTCATTCGTGTGGGCTGATCTTGAAGCAGCATGTTTAGTTTGTCTAGGCTTGCCAGGTAAAATGGCTTCTATAAAGTGTAATTAGACATTTTTGATGATAAACTAGGCAAACACATGGGCCTGAGTTTGAATTTTTGCAGCCAACTCTCCTAAGAACTGCGTTACATAAAAAAAATTGATAAAAAAGCATCTTAAATTTGCTCCTAACTTGAACCTGCAGCATTTTTTGCATCCTACCCACTACATGTTTTGCCTCCGAACTTGGAAGTTTTCTCCCTGTAAGGTACAAGAGTAAATGAGAAACTTTGGGAGTTTTAAAGGGCTTAAAGCTTCGGGTAATGAATAAAATATAATGTGGACCATTTTATCTCCCAGCCCTAACTGGGATCAGTATGCAAGCTTTAAAGCATGCCATGGGGTACAAACACAACTACAGGCAAAGCCCTTACAGCGAGCATTCCTGAGACATGAAAAACTCTGTCAGCTACTGTAAGCTAAAGTTTCCTCTTTGGCTAGCTCTGCTGTTTAGCTAACAGGAGAATTTGGGTCACTGCTGCCGGTGGGATCGAGCAAATCAAAGCCTCTCTCTCCCTCCTGCCTTGTTCCTGAGATCCAAACTTTGCAAGCTCAGTAAGAAGAGGTCAGCCCCCTCTCTCTCTCTCTCCCCCTCACCCCCCTCTCTTCCTCATCTCAGCTGCAGGAAATTCAGTCTCTCCTCGCCCGCCCTGTCCACATCTGTGTAACCTGAGCCTGCTGAGCCGAGCCCTCTGTGGTCAGACCGGCAGCTTACTCCTTAATGCTCCCTCAGATAAGCTTTCCTCCCATTCATATTTGGAGCTGCACTCTGATCCCCCACCCTCACACGCTCTCTTAGCTTGGCCTGGATTTTAGCCCCTGAATATTATTTTTTCATGATGGTAATGCCTTCTGCTGCTGCAGAACAATTTGCATATCTCAGAATAAGTCTGCTTATTACGAAACAATGGAACTTTGTCAACTCCAACAATGTATCCACAAATTTGGAAAAACGAAAAATAAACATGAAGATTGGTTCTTTTCATTTCAGAATAAAAGAAGAATCTGGAGGGTAGTGACATTTGTTTTGCACCACTAACTCTACCCTCAGATTTCGTAAGCTTTTCATTTAAATGTGCCTCTACTTATTATGATTTTGATGCACTTTAAAAAGACTGCTGTTGGTTTTCAGTCCTTTCAGAAAAGTAAAAAGTCATCAGAGACTTGGCTTTTCATTGAGTTGTGTTTTCTTATTCATGTTTAAATTATTACTTCTCTTTTGAAATGTCCAGATTGATGTGCAACCTTTCATTATTGGCCAACTTTTATTCAAAATTGGTAATAAAAGCTTCTGCTTGTGGTCACCAATCATCAAAACTGATCAACTGAGGCTAATACTTTAGTGCTGAAAGAAGCACTCTGCTACAGAATTACCAACCATTGAGTGTTATGCTAACCTTGCAGAGCAGTTGGATCCACCTGATTTAATGTCTGTAATTGGGCGGATCCACCTTGCCAATCTACAGTCTAAACTGCGAGCGGCCCAAAGTGGCATGGCCCAATCAGCAACCTTTAAAGCAGAAAGAGGTGGGAACTACAAGCATGACTCTTCGTACAGAGATTAGCATAGATGCTAACAGCCACATTTCAGGCCACATTTATTTGTTAAATGAAAAACAAATAACAACACTGAAAGCATTTCTTGATAGAAAGGATATTTTTGCTCCACTTTTGACATGTTTTGGTGAGAGTTTATTTTATAAAATGGCTCATGTTTTGTGTTTTACACCCTGGCGGTAGCGCCCCCTACTACATTATCTGCTTGGCCTGTAATGAATGTGATTGACAGAACGACTGTCTAATCACCTACCAGATGTTCTTTGAAAAGGTTCTTCTCATTCCCAAACATTTCTATGGGCTGTTGCCTAGATGGACCAGTGAAATACATATTGACAATCCATCTGGTGTTTCAGGTTATTATTATGCACATCAGCATTATAGTTCAGTTGAAACCAAAATGCAGCTTGAATAAATTCTGCCAACTCTTCTGCTGCTGTTGGAAGCCATTATTCTCCTTAACCAAAAACAACCACGTTAAAATCTTTAAACTTTGTAATAGGCTTTATTTAATTCAAAAAATGACTCTATTGTTGAAATTTATGGCAAAATGAATAAAACACAGAAAGCTATCTAATCTTCTCATTATGGTATTACAATGTGTTTAATTTTGGGTCAGTAAAATGACCATTAGGCCAAAAAAACTTGTCATGATGTGTTTAATTGTAACCTAAATTATGGTAAATTTAAGTTTTGGTGAGACTCTTTAAAGAGCGATTTGGGGTTGAAAATTGGGTGCCTTCTTGGCATCATCAGATAAACCAATCACTTACATGAAGCACCTTAGAAAACATCCTGAGGCTGGTCATATTTCCTCGGTAAGACTATTTGCACTGTTTGGCACAAGGGCCTGTGTGCATAGAAATCATTTTTTCTGTTGGAGGTGCTCTCAGCCTCGGTTTCACAGTGCCTCTTACTGGCACTCAATGTTACCAAACAACAAAAGTAGACTCTCACAATTTTCGTTAACACCTGTAAGTCTGTTTAAATCTCTCAGCATGTGTCAGAGAACAAGAACACAACCAAGAAATCATGTCCTGCCTCTGACAGAGACTGAAGACCAGAAAATAGTCCCCTTGTAAGTACGTTCCCTGTTGTTTACAGGGAACTGCAGATGTTCCGCCTCATCCTGGATCGATTGGTCAATGAGGGAGAAATGGCATTGACAAGTGCACGATCTCTCAAAAGCAGAACGATTTTGGACTGAGAGTGCAGCAACAGAAGTAAAAATGTTACTGAGGGTGTTATTCTGCTCAGGGCGCTGAACAGGGAGCACTGGACTACATTGGTTTTGAATTGATAACAAGCACTGCCAGTGAAAAAGACGCTGTCTGTGGACACAGACCCAAGAAGTTCCCAAACGTTTCAGCCTGCTACCTCTTAAAAAAACAACGACAAAGCCCAGGGACCAACTCTATCAATGGAGGTGGTTAAAAACTGTACAGGTCTGAGCCACATGAAATCTTACACAAAATTGGAAGGATTATTATTTTAGGTTTTTACACTTTATTTTACCATGAGTCACACCAATCAAATGTGTTATTGATGTAAATTATTATAATGTTTTTCAGTCTTTTAGCATTTGTTTAAATTAATTTGGATATTATCAAGCCAGTTAATGAACATATTACATTACATAACTCAGTTGTCTTTACTAAAGAGTATTTGTTGTATTGCTCCTTGGGAACTTTTTGTACCTCTCTGTTCAAAGTCAGTAAAATCATGTTGCTGACCAAATAAGGATGACCTCTGAGCCCTTTTTTCAGGAGGTCTCAGTGCACCACAAAGCAAGAAAGACTGACCAAATGTGTCATAATCAGTTGACTTCACTTATAGATGATGTCAACAGTACTGTAAGCAAAAATAACAGTAATGTGACATTCTTACTTTTTTCATACATGTATATTTAAAATAAATGAGTCTTACTGGTAGTTTGAATCATAAAATTAGACCAGCAGCTGCCAGGAACAGAAAACACACTTAAATAACTGAAGAACTGTACTGTATGTATTTGAGAATGGTTTGCTGTAATTTGTACTAAAAACTCTACCACCTGGAGTCTTTCTTTGATGCCGATTAACAAGTAATTCAGTTTGACATTTTATCTTCAGCTCTACTCTCCTTCATCTCATCTCTGATCTTACGAGATGAAAAGCGGGCTGTAAAGAATGTTTTGGTTTTTGGAGTTCAAGGTTTAGTTTAGAGGTCTCGGAGGTTAACAGCATTTGCACACACCTGCTGTCTTTTAATGAAGAGGATTAGTTTGACTTCACATGAGCCTGCACGGTCGAGCCCACCCCGACACTCACAGCTTACACCGAGTTTACAACAGTCAGACCGCGGGTCATCACTGAAAACGTCCTCTCTAAAACACCAGCAGTAAAAACTCCATTTTAAAGTCCACGCTACATTAGCTACAAACAACAACTGCTGTGCTGTTCCTGAGGTGTTACATCCTGTTTTACAGTTAAAGGCTAAGCTTGCCTGGTTTCTGTCTTGTTTGATGCCACACTGGTGCAGTAAATGCTCTCTTGGTTTTAAACCAACCATTAGTCCGTCTTCTCTGAGGGAGACAGAGAGGACGCTCTTTGAGGCTTCACCTCATAAATGAGAGTTAAAGAAAGGGAGCTACTTTAAACTCTGTGTACCCTTTTAGAGTAAGAGCTCTTTAAATGGTTTCCAAATAAGGGAAACGGAGATCGTAGACTTTCTGCTCAACTATGTGTGAGCACGGAGCAGGAAGGTTTGCATTGAAAAAGGGACAATTGCCACTTAGAAAGGTATTACCACAAGGGTCATTTTTATATGTTGCCATTATCTGAGTCTGCTGTACTAACATTACTTAAAAAAGTTCACTGAATGTGAGGAAAAGACACAAGATAGCATCTACAAAACCCAACAAGCTTGAGAGGCAAAAAGTTGGACGTTGAGGCATTATTATTTAAATACTGAGATTTTATAGGGTTGAAACCATGACCAGGCTACTTCTTGCTGAGAAATAGAGTTAAACACTCTGACATCTTTTGACACATTCATTAGTACCATAAACACTGTGGTGACAGAGGCATGTGGTTGTTTGTCTCAAGAGGCCTCTGTTTATCTGAGCATTTCTTCTTAATTGCTATGTGCTCGGGAGTTTGCATGGTTGTGTCTTTGGGCAAGCCTGTCTTTTTTTAAAAGATTTTTCTAATTTTGACTATGAATCATGGAAAAATCTTAAAATTAAATACATATTTAAAAAAATTAAGTAGATAAAATGTTGCTTCCCAGCAACAATTAGATGAGCCTTCAGAGCTGAAATTTGTTTGAAACAGGACTGCTTTCTTTAGTGTCAGCCGTCCTCCTTCAATCATGTTTGTCATTAAATGTTTCAGTCGTGTAGTCTGTCATGCTTGTTGGGCAAGTCACAGAATGATTTTATGGCTCTGCAGTTGCCTCATCTGATATATTGACTGGCGAAAAAAAATCTCTAAAAAAAGCTCTATCACCTCTGTTCCTTCTTTTGTTGTCATGAGGATGCCCTGTAGTTTCATGAAGCTTTACTACGATGACCCCATCTTTCTTTAAAGGCACTGACACAGTCTAAATTGTAATGGAAATTGAAGCAGGTAGAATCCAAACAGTGTAGGGTTGAGATTAGTTAAGCACATATCATATGAGGACCAGTCCTACATTGAGGAGGTATCAAAGTATGAATATGATGAAAAAATGGCACCGTACCAAAGCTATATTGAGCTAAGGTGACCTAAACTGATTACAAACATGGAAATCCATCCATCCACTATCCATACAGCTTATCCCTTTTGGGGTCACGCAGGGCTGGAGCCTATCCCAACTGACACTGGGCGAGAGGCAAGGTACAATGTGGATTGAGCGCCAGCCAATCGCAGGGCCAACATAGAGAGACAGACAACCATTCACTCACTCACACCTAAGTGCAATTTGGAGTCACCAATTAACATAACAAGCATGTTTTTTGGTGGAGAACCCAAGCATGCAACCCTCTTTGCTGTGAGGCAAGCGCACTACCTACTGTGCCATCCAAAATGTAAATGCACAATCTATTTGTTTTGAGCTGTGGCTTTACCCTCCAAATGAGTTCCTAAAGACTTAATGCTTTTGTGAACAGAAGCAGCCCAGGTGGCACCTAAATGTCTTTATCCATGTGAACTCGACCTCTGAGACGAAAAACTGCATGACAGTGGAGAAAGTGGTGGTCAAGAGGGAGTTCAACGTCTGAGCTCAAAGCTGGATTTGCTTTATATCTTAATGTAAACTATAGTGACATTTTAAACCCTGTTTGGATCCAACTCACCTCAACCCTCATGATAGACTGTACTGTAAAGAGGAGAGATGGAGCATAAACTAAAACCAGAGAAGAAGAAACAAAACTGAATACTGGTCTGTTTTTAACCCTTTGACCTCTTCCTTTAGATGCATTGTTGATAGTGGTGAAGTTAATGTGAAGTCACCAGTGCTGAAAAAAGCCCCCACAGAGTCTGAGAGGAGGGTGAAGGGTGGTGCAGAAATAGGAGAGAGAACAGAACTTCCTGGTTTAGTAAAAATAACAATAATAACAAAAAAAGTCACAAAAACAAAAACGAGAAATAAAAACACTGTGCAAACTTCTCTCATATAAATAGTCTACAGTCAACGCATTGTAGAGCACCATGGGAGACAGGAGGAGGTTAGGGTGAAGTGTGTGTGTGTGTGTGTGTTTATGTAAGGCATTATTTATGCCTGCACTTGTGTGTGTGTGTTTGTGAGCGTACAGTATTGGATCTACTACCTAAGAGCTGCAGAGCCACAGAGACGTGAGACGATGAATCACAGGAGGAGGTTCAGATTGGAGGACCTTTGTGTTAAAGGTTCGTTTAAAGTTCATCGAGCACTCGTGAAGGGTCAGACCCAGTCCTGCAGCGAGCGCTTACAGTGCACCAGCAGCCGCGGTGCTCCTTTGCTCTGTAACGTGTTAATGATAGCATAGATGAGTCCCAGGATGCACAGCACCAAGACCAGCGGGATGGTCACCATCAGGATGTTCATGGTCCGTTCCTCGCTGTCGTCCACCTTCAGCACCACGTCCACCTCGTTGGTGTCCTCCTCCCTGCCCTCTCTGTCTTCTTCCTCTTTGTCTTTGTCGGATCCTCTGCCCTTGTCTTTGTCCGTCCCTCCTCGATCCGTCCCGTCTCTGTCTTTGCCCTTGTCGCCGTCACGTCCAGCGTCCGGGTTGAACGGCGGCCGGTTCACGTCAGGGTATTTGCGTCCTGAGTCCGTATCCGTGTCTCGGTCAGGGTCCAGGTCCACGCTGCAGCCCATGAAGTCTCTCAGGATGGACTTGGGGTAGCCTGGCTCACTCTTCATGCGGTGGTTGTCAAACTTCCAGTACTTGGATCCCTTGTAGAAGTAGGTGTATGCTGCAGATATATAAGACAAACCATTAGAGTCTATTTTTCTTTCTCTGCTCCATTTAATCCTCAATCATTGGGACCATATGGAATCAGATTTGAAGTAAGCTTATTATATTGTTTTCTATGTTATCTATGACGGTGTCTTCCCTGCCAGAAAATAACGCAGCACAGAGCAGTGTGCAGATATTAAAGCGAGGACCACTGTATACATTTAGTTACAATCAATCATGTTTTCAAACTTGGAAATAAAAATCATATTAACTGAAGTCTCCTGTTTGACAAATGTGACATTGTTGTGGCTTCTCTGAGCATAAGGTAAGGCTTGATTTATACCTACATATACACATTGTTTTTAACTGGTTTTATGTGATTTATGACATTTACCTATTGAAGACAGTTTAACTGTTGCTGAGGAACAACAAGGACAAAATGAAGCTTATCTCTTCTTTCTTGAAATAACAATAGTTCACCAATTATTGAAAGACACTTGATTCTCCACAAATCAAAGGTCAGATGGGAGACTTGATCCCACGCTCATTATTTCTCTGCTTGATATGCAGCTACAGTCAGGAGCTGGGAAGCTTAGCATTAACATAAAGACAGGAAGAAGGTTGAAATCGAAAGCCTGCGGTCTCCAAGTCTCTGCTGGTAGCCTGCCAAACTGACACTGACAAAAAGGCTTCAGGAAGTGACTGATACTGGCAGAGGAACAATTCTGCTCCTGAAAATCCTTCTTCATAAAGAGTTCCCCTCACAACTATAAAAGAGTTGTAAATCTGTAATTCTTAACATTTTTAGAGTCACGGTAACTCAGCACTTTTCCTATAAAGTTCAGACAAGTTAAAGTTGTAGCTTACAGGTCCAATGTGTCAAATTTTTAGAGATTTGGAAACTAATTCATTTGATCAATTACAAAATAGACTAATTCTACTTGATTAAACTTACATAACCCGCAATACCTCCAAAATGTTCAAAGACAGATTAATTATTGATTCTATTGTTATGGTCCACAGTTTGTTTATCTTTGCCAATAAAACATGTAATAATTCAGGAACAACTGCCAAACAGGCAAATGGGACCTTCTTCTTCAGCCTCTCTGTTTCATCATTCATGTTTTGTGCTGCTCTCTAGTAATGGTCCACTATTATTGTCTGGCCTCTTTCTGCTCTCTCACCCAAACTCTCCCCTGAACTGTAAGCTCAGTGAGCCGGGCTTTTACAAATTTGGACAGAAAAAGGTGAATTCAGTTTAAAATTCTTCAGTCCTGTTCAAAATGGTAAAACATCAAGAGCTTCCTGAAAATGATAAGAGTTCACATTAAAGCTCCTCATGTCTCTGTGACAAACAGGGAAAGACATAAGCGAGGTAAAGTATGCTTTGGAGTCAATTGCAGAGACTGGTACTTAAAAAATACACCAAGGAAGAGGCAGGAAACAAAAGTTAACTAAAGAAGATGTCAGCTCAAGACAGAAGGACCACTGCTGATCTTCAGGCAGAGATGAATTCTTCTAGATCGGAGTCTGAGAAAGTCTCCTGAATGACTATAAACAGATGACTGATGGAATAAGGTTTTAAGAGGAGAACAGCTACTGAAAAGACTTTACTGAGGCCTACAAGCATCCAGAAACACCTCAGATTTGGTGGCAAGCACAAACACTGGACTGTTGATGACTGGAGGAAGGTACTGTGGACGGACGAGTCCAAATTTGAACCTATGTCCACAGAAAGTTGTCGAACATTTTGCATTCACAGTGAAACACGATGGAGATTCCATTATGGTGTGGTGTTCCATTTGTGGAAACAGTACGGGAAAAATTAGAGAAAATCAGCAGTATCATGAACATCTTAACATCTTTGTGCATCAATCCCTCCTGAACTGAATTTAACTGGTCGTGGGTTCATATATCAAATATCAAGCTTAATCTTTAGGTTTGACTCCAGTTCACTCCTTCTAGTGGTTGAAGGTTAGGGTTGAGTAAATGACTGTAAGGACATATCAACAAGAACACTTCCTTAAAACCATCTCAAAGGTTTTCCCCTCACATTTTCTGAATTTGAAAAATACTATGGGGGCCAGATGGCTTGCTTTGGAGGGCCTAATGTGGCCCCGGTGCTGCCAACTGATGATCACTGCTCTACAGTCTCCTCTCTGAACCTCAGGGCATTAGCGCACATGCTAAATAAATAGCATTTTTGTTTTCATTAAGTAATAACAATAAGCAAGAGAAAAGCATTTATCATCAAATAAGGAAAAGGGTTTGAATAGCACATGCAGAACAATATATGTTCATATTTACAGTATACAACCAGTTAGCTGCCTGCTAACTTGTTACCAACAGGTCAGCTGCAGTAGAAGGCGGTCAACTGTTTCTGACGGAGTATCTGCAAAAATGTATTGTCCTATAGGTGTTTCATCCACAAGAAACCAACAGTCTGAGAGAGTGAAAATGCACATTTTTGAAAACTGAGCGCATAAATCTCAAATCACTACCCTTGCGTTACCATGCAATATATATGCACATTTTCAGAAATAATGCCTCCCCCTTAAACCACACGTGCTAAACCCGATAACAATAGAAACAATGGCAGAATACAGTGTTGCATTCATGTTGATCTTCTGCTTCTCTACAACACCATGAGCAACAAGTGGACACGGAGAACAGCAGGCATCAGTGTTTGTTTACATCTCATATCTCACATATATAAACTACAGCGTTTTTAGTGTTTTCATGTGGACAGACACATTACATTAAACAATACCGGGTTTACAGAAAGCCTTTAAAAAACGAAAACATGTTTGTTGGGGATGCACAATATTGGATTTCTGACAATGTCTGATATGCCAATAATTCCAATCACATTATTGCTGATACCAACACAGAAATTATTTGTCAAGAGCAGAGGGTCTTAACATTAGAAAATTGACTTGTTGCTTTCAATGTGACAGATGATTTATACGGAAAACATGTTAAAAAATAAGAAAAACAACATTTAATTCTTGAAAAACGAACATCTTGCTTTTTGGCAAGCAAAAAGCAATTTGGTTCATTTTTCTACCTTGACGATAATACTGTCAATATATGGTTGATATATATGGCTGATATATTGGCTGTAATTATCAGCAAAAAATCCAATATCAGCTAATATCAATATTCGGCCTATATCTGCTGATACCAATATCACACCAATAATATCATGCATCCCTAGTTTTTGTCTCCATGTGGACAGGACCTAAAATGGCTGCTTGTAGCAGAGCTGGACATCCCTTAATTTATAGACGGCTTTTCCCTGATAAAAGTATTCAAGGCTCAGGATTTCACTCTTACATACAGATGACTTTGTCAGACCATTACTGCAGCCTGACTTTACTGTGCATGGAAACAAAATCGCTTGAGATTCACTTTCAAATACACTCAAACACACCCTTCCCTTTCTAATGATAATTATACGACCACTCCCTGATTCTTTGTTCCAAGCATGTTTTTTTCTCCCCCAGCTCCTCATACACACACAGATAAAGCACCCTCCTTGTCTGAGCTCACCTCCATCATCACTGAGGAAGGCCCCCTTGGGAGACGAGGGCACTGAGGATCCCCAGACGCTGATTGGTTTTGGGTAACCCCTGTCAGCGAGGCGCGACTGCTCATTAAAACGCCAGTACCTGCAGGGAACAACGAAGAAGATGTTGCTGTTTATCAGGCTGTCTGAACTTAAAAACAACAGACTTACACAGTACAATCTGGTAGATGCTACATACTGGTATACAAACAGAACATTCAAATGTGTCGTGGAAAAGATATGATAAACCCCGAGGCGAGGCTCTCCATCATTCTGCTCTTTGTGAGGGCTTATCAGATTCAAAGCCATAAAG
The DNA here is from genome assembly GCA_037902135.1 of Cetoscarus ocellatus. Classification (NCBI taxonomy): domain Eukaryota; kingdom Metazoa; phylum Chordata; class Actinopteri; order Labriformes; family Labridae; genus Cetoscarus; species Cetoscarus ocellatus. Next base: position 1,325,433 of record JBAMNC010000366.1, read on the forward strand.
TGTAATTATTTTCTATGAATGTTTTCATAAATAATTTCCCCTCGCATGCAGCAGTATGCCATTTATTTTTTACAGCAGGGCAAACACTGTTCAGTATGCTCATATTGTCCACAGAGCTTCCTTTATTTGTTGACACTGAGCTGAACAAATACAGCTGCTGCTTTTCTTTTGCATTGTTTATCAGTGTAGGGGCATGCTGTGAATGAATAACATAAATCATTCTGGTGTTGTTTCAGTCTAAATACAGAAATAAAATCAGTATCCCGTAGTAGAACAGTCTGCTATCGTCTCTTGACAATATTAGTTCATAATATTTCTTGCCTCTTCCTACATCGACCTCCATCTTTCACCCATTTCTTCTAATTTTATTGTCTTTTAATAAGGTGTTGGGAATATGTTTGCGTTTATGTTTGTTTGTGAATTGGTTTTATCGACAACTTTTCTCACGTTTGCTTGTTACTGTAAAACACATTGATTTTCTCTGTGTATGAAATGTGCATTTTGAAAAGCCTTTGGAAAAATGGATCAATCCCTGGCACTCCTTTTTTTTAATACAAATGCCCTTCTCTTCATATCATGGTCTGGTAGACTTTAAAATGAACTCTTTAATACTTTGAGCTTTAATACATGCAGTAAAACTGACCAGACCTAATGCTGAACAGAGTAAAAATCATTTTTCAAATATGGGCAATTTGAAACGAAAACCTGACATTCATTTGTGGGTTGCATGCAAACTATACACATTTCTTTTTAACACAAGGGACCATTATTGAGTTTTCCAGGCCTTTTTAAGAGCTAAAAACAGGACTGAAACAACCTGCAAACACTGAGCCACATGGAGTGCTGATTAAAAATGTTCCCCTTCTTTCAAAGAGACCATATTTTGCTTTAGCTCTGGTCCATATACTCATTTGTTTGGGCTGCTACATGCATCTATGGCTCAGTCCAATACGGCACTGTGCCAGTAACTGGAGGGTTGCAGGTTCGAATAGTAGCAAATCATCAGGGTAATTCAGAGAGGAGAAGTGGGAAAGAGTGATGAAGTGCATCCTGTGCAACCAGCACAACACCAGAAAAGGGAGATTTGACAGGATGAATGAAAAAAAACATTGTTGCAGGAGAAGTTTATTTGGTTGCAAGAAGAGTAACACAAACTTAAATGTACATCTAGACATCTGCAAGTGTTGTTTCATCTGAGAATCTGCTCAAAAACTAGAGCTAAAACACTGCAGCTTTCTTTCTCTGGTGTAATCGTCTTAAACATAGTGAAGCTGCTTCATACTCACATCTGTGAGCTACAGTGCTCTTCTTGGCTCTTTCCTCGATGCTGCTGATACGTTTTTAAACACGTATTAACAAAGTAAGGTTGTTAATTGTGATCATAGCGTAAAGCTCTGTTGCTTTGTCTGACATTACATTTTGAACACTGACTTCCGCTGCATATTTTTACTGTACTGTAGATGCCCCGCCCCCCTCCATCACTCCTCCCCTGTCCAGCAGGGCATACTCACTGCTAAGAGGAGCAAGTGTGAACAACCATGTCAGGGACTTACTCAGGTGGGCTGCCCAGACATTGGCTACGTTTACATGAGAGCTTTAATTCCTATTTAATTCAGAACAAAACCTAAATCATCTTTAAAATGATTAAAAATAACCTTGTAAACACCTAATTCTGAGTGAAAATGACCATTCCAAATAAAACTTCATTCCGCAGTAGGTGGCTGGTTTATTCTGATTTCAATCTGAACTGAATAATTCCTCGATCATGTATACCTTCATTCCACTTTAAATTAATTCTGGTCGTTCTGCGCATGCTCGTTCCCTTGTCCTGTCACGATGACACACAAATTCCACTCTGACGGGTACAGGATGGCCGCATGAAGCAAGCATTGGACTCGAGCCGAGACAATTTATTTAATCAGAGCTTTAGAAGATTTGGAAATAATGAAAAGAGTGGATGGACATAAACATAAAAATGCGGACCTTTTTAAAGTTGTAGTGCCCAGGTTGGACGGGGTTTCCCTGACAGAGACACTGGAGACGCTGAACTGGGGTTTGTTTTCTTCTGGTAGACGTAAATACGTCACGTCATAAACACGTTTTCCATGTAAACCTCAATTCGGAATTACTATCTCCATGTAAATGCGAAGGAGAATACTCTAATTCCTAATTATTTAATTCTGAATTAAAAAAACATCATGTAACCGTGACCATTATCCTGATAATATGAGGGTTGTAAGTGTGTAAAGAGCTTTGTTTGCACTTGGTCCTCACAGCGGGGGGACCAAGTGCAAACAAAAAGGGTTGGCGGGGAGGGATACTTGGGGCAGCAGGTAAATTCTGGAGTGAAAAACCTGTTGTTTGCATTCACACCTGCAGCTCACCTGGGTAATTTCAGGATAAATTCAGGGTTTTATTACTAGTGTGACTAGGGTTCATGTGACTTCTGAAAGCCCTGTGAGGTCTATATTACCAGTCTCCTTGGAAGAGGTAAGTGTAGCCCGACGGCTCCCACCAGATGGCCGTGTCTATTCTGTCGTAGGGGATATCTTGACCAAAGTCCACCAGCTCCAGTGGATAACCCTGCTCCAGGTTAGCCTCCCTGAAGAGCCAGAATCTGTTTCCTGAGGAGACAAAAGGAGAGGAGGGGAGAGAAAACAATGTTAATGATCCTTTAAGGTGCATTCCCCATCCACTCCCACCCTAAACTCTTAATGGAAAGTGTTTAAGTCATTGGTTACACCCACGTCCACATCCAGGAACAGATGTAACATCACAATCTGCTTGTGCTCACATTTTTCTTTCCTGGCACAGAAAATGTTCAATAATTGAAAGTGAATGAGATAAAAAAGGAGGAGAATCAGAGAAACCAAACCCGCGTTTACACTCTCTTGTAAATCATGTGAATGGAATAAAAATTTGTTGGCATGCAGTCAAAAACAGAGGAGAGAGAACAACATGACTGACTCAGAGTTTGAGTTTAGCTTGTAATTATGCGGCGCTGAAGGGAAGGTTTTATTGTTTTCACTGTGTCAGACGGGGGACTCCTTCCCCACTCCTCCAGGCAACATTACATCTCTCCTCTTGGCTTCGATCTGCGTCTCCCTCCCCCCACACACACCCATCCACCCATCATCCACCCACCTCTGGCCCCTTGCTCCTCATTTAAAGTAAAAGCTCTCCCCACTCAGCATCTGGAGAACAAGTGGTGACGCAATGCTTCCCAGGGATCCTGTGGTGAATGGCTCTGATGTAAAATCCCATGACTTATTCCTCGACTTTCTCTAACTGCTCCAGAGTGCTCAAGTGATCCAAAGATGTGATTCGTCCCTGCTGTGAGTCTTTAGTGGGTCTTAAGGGATAAATGTTGAGGTTTGTATTGCAGTTTGGCTTGTTAGGGATAAATACAGCTGTGAGATCTGGTTTAATACAACAGCTGTAAAAGAAAAATGAAGAATGGTTTTCTCTTTTTCTTTAAGTTACCGCACTGAGAATTGGCCAGTCTCTCATGTTGTTCTACTTTCCAGTAGGTCTGCTTTGTGCAGTTTTTCTGAAGCAATGGTTGCATAGGAAAATGAGTGATGCCAAATATGTCGCATAGACTTCTTCTGTGTGTCTCAATTTCAAGACAGCAGCCCTTGAAGGACACAGTCTTCGTAGTCTCAGGAGACTACTCTGATAAAACTAACGTAACACGGTCTTTAGCACCATTTATGCTGCCGTTTTAAGCCATAATATTTATGCCTCTCTGTTGTTCGGGGTGGGAATTGATATGATTTTATTGATATTAATGCCATCATCTATTCTGACAATCAATCCAATCCTGTTTTAGGTTCGACAAGGTCAAACACATGGCACTCCTGCACTCCTCATATTTAACGCTCTTCTGCATAAACAAATGCTTCAGTAAGTTTCTGGTGTCTCCACTCTTTCTTGAAATCACACGGACACAGAGACTGGAAGTCATGCTGTGTAAAATCAAGCTACCCTTTTGACTTCATTTGTGACGTTGTCTCCCAAGAAATTAATTAAAAATAATGCTATACAAATAAATAAACAAGTAAAGACGGTAAATAAAACAATATGTAGAAACTAAAAGAAAAGTTTTCCTGTCTTTGTAGTTCATGAATTATCCCTGTAAAATTAAATAAGTAGGTATTTAAGTCAAAATATTTTATTTGTGTCATAAATAAAGTTTACATCAGGAGGATGTGGATGGGCTGTGACATTATTCTGTTTATAAGGAAAATAATAGTGAGGAGATAAGTTGTGAATGGACTGGACGCTTGAAGAAGTAATCTCCTGGCTGACCCACATCTTGGCATGGATGTGAGATCAAGGAACAAAGGATCTCCCCTGAAAGGAATATTCTCCCCAGGATTCTTGTGAGATCCAATTTTTTTGTGCTTTTTCCTTCTTGTGATCAATCTTTTTTTATGCTGTGTTTTTCTTTGTACAAGCTGGATTATTTTGTTTTTTCTTAGGCAAATGAAAGAAGGACACGTGGGCTGTTTCTCTGGACTGAACAATTTAAAATACTATTTCAGGTGAACTGAACTGCTTTTTTTATTTTGTTAGATAAGACTTTAAGTAAATTTATAAATTAAAAAGGTTTAATCCAGACCCATAGTTTGTTACAATCTGTTTTTCACTTGGGGAAACTGGGGAAGTTTAAACACTGGGAAGCAAAAAAGAAAAAGATCTGAAACTATCAAAACTCTTATTTTGGCCTGTTTTCTATGTTTTAAAAAAGGGGATTATTATAATTTGGAATTTTTAATTTGGATCTTGGCAATTCAATTTTTATTGTTAATTCTGAGAAGACCCCATGAGTAAATAACGCCTACAGGAGAAAAGTTTGAGTGTTATAATTCTGACATGATCACATCTGTGACTTTTTTATTGTCGTTCATGCTGACTGCTTCCTAATAGAGTGTGACCTTTTTGATTCACAGGGCATTCAGAACTTAGTGGAAGGAATTGAAAAGTGTATTGTTAAGCAAAAGAAAGAATGCATAATATTGGATTTTTGCTGATTCAATATGGCAATAATTCAAAACACTTGTTTCAGAAGCTCTGAACACATCCAAGCCTGCGGACGAGGTTTCTCATAATCCAGTAGTGTTGAATGGAAAGTTCGTTTGTCTTTTGAGGATCATTACTGGGCAGGGATGGGAACCAAGACCTGATTCCAGGTGAGAATCAGCTAAGCGTGGTTAATGGCGTCAATGTGATTAGTTTTTAAGCCATGTGGGAGGAAACAGGAGCAGGACATACTACTCCAAACTAAGACCTGAATGGGAACCTTTTTAATTTGCAGCAACAATGTCACTCACTGCATCTCAATGATTCACTCTACAAATTCTTGTAATAGCTTTTTACTTTACCTTGATTTTTGATTCCAATTCATTATCTTGTGCAGCAGGTGGATCTGCCCAAGTCAATATCTGTAATCAGACTGATCCATCTTGACAAGTTCCAATTCCCAATGATTGTGGATTGCATCCGTAGCAGTTTCATAAGATCTGGACTAAATTTAATGTCTGTAACCAGGCAGACCCATCTTCTTAAACTACAATCTATGATTTAGCGTGCCTCAAATCGGCACGGCCCAATCGGCATCCTATAAAGAGGTCAGAGGTGGAAGCTACAAGCAAGATGACAGGAGATGATGCTCGTACAGAGATTAGCATAGATGCTAACACTTTCAGTGGCAGTTTCATAAGATCTGGACCGCACTTCTTTGTCAAATGCAAAACAAATAACAACACTGACAGGATTTATTAGTACAAAGGACTTTTTTCACTCATGCTGATGGACAGTGGGATGATCTAACGGGTCGATTAGACATTCTACTGTTGAATTTGTCCCCCTTTCCCCTGTGCTCCCAGGACAGCCATTCTTCCTTCCCTTTCCCTCCATTTCTCTCGCTCATTCTTTGCATCGGCTGCCAGCCAAGTGTCACACTGAGAGGCTCACACATGACATCATCCTCCTCCTCGTCCACAGCTGCCCTGAAGCTCTCCGAGTCAAGCTTTCTTTTCATTCAACAACTTCATCCAGAGTTATAAAAGACAAGCTGCTCACAGTGACTCACAGTTGAAATGACGACCTGTGCTAAAGCAGATTTATGCTCTGCGTGTAGATACATTGTAAACTGCTGCTTTCTTCAGAGGAAGGGGGTCTGTACTGTTGAGTATATCTTTGACTTTATCTGAAGATGGTGAAAAAAACCTTTGAAAGTCTGTTATATGAGAGCATTATGGGACATTATGACTAAATTAAAGCTGTAAAGAAAGAACCAGATGGTATATGATTTACTGCGTGAGGGATGAACAGAATTTTGTTCAAAAGGGGACTCCTTTGTTCCATATGTTAGTGATGCAAACCTGCACTGTTTGCACAATTTTATCAATAAAAATGAGCTGATGGGCTGCCACACATCAGACTATCTGATCGTAAAACTAAGATTGTATCATCACAGAGTAAACTGTGTCATTTCAGTAGACAATAAATCCAAACATTATGCTACATTTTGTAAAGCAGCTGATCACAGTTAGAGTCTGTTTTTGAAGCTGAAGTTTGTCAGCGTTGACAAAGCCCAATTCCACTGAAGTTAGAACAATGTCTAAAAGGTAAACAAGAACAGAATAAAATAATTTACAAATTCTTCTCAACCTTCATTCAATTAAAACACTCCAAATACAAGATATTTTATATTCAAACTGAAAACCTTTTTTTTTTCTTTGCAAATTTTCACTCATTTTCAATTCAATGCCTACAAAGTGTTACAAAAAGCTGGAACAGGGGCAACAAAGAACTGAGATGCTCAAAAAACACCTGTTTGGAACATTACACAGGTGAACAGGTAAATGGGGAACAGGTGAGTGTCATGACTAGGTATAGAAGGAGCATCCCTGAAAGTCTCAGTCTTTCACAAGCAAAGACCAGGTGAGGTTCACCTCTTTGTGAGCAACTGTGTGAGTAAATACTCCAACAGTATAACAACACTTTTCAATGTACAGTTGCAAGGAATCTATGGATTTCATCAACTACAGTCCGTGATATCACCAAAAGATTCAGGGAATCTGAAGAAACCTCTGCACGTGAGCAGCTAGGCAGAAGACCAACATTGAATGCCCATGACCTTCAATCCCTTATGTGGCAGTGCATTAAAAGCCATCATTTTGTAAATGATATCACCATGTGGGCTCAGAAGACTTCAGAAAACTATTGTCAGTTAACATGTTTCGTTGCTACATCTACAAGGTCAAGTTAAAACTCTACCATGCAAAGCTAAAGCCTTATATCAACAACACCCAGAAAGGCCGGCAGCGTCTGTGGTCCCAAACTTATCTAAGATGAACTGATGCAAAGTGGAAAAGTCTGCTGTGGTCCGACAAGTCCACATTTCAAACTGTTTTGGAAATCATGGACATCGTGTCCTCCAGGCTGAAGAGGAAAAGGACCATCCAGACTGTTACTGAAGGCAAGTTCAAAAACAAGCATCTGTGATGGTATGGGGGTTTGTTAGTGCCCATGGCATGGGTAACTTACACATCTGTGAAGGCATCATTAATGCTGAAAGGTACATACAGGTTTTGGAGCAACATAAGCTGCCATCTGTCACTGCTCGTTTCAGCAAGACAATGCAAAGACACATTCTGCACGTGTTACAACAGCATGACTTCAGAGTAAAAGAGTGCAGGTACTAGACTGACCTGCATGAACTCCAGACCTGTCTCCTACTGAAAATGTGTGACACATTATGAAGCTCAAATACAACAATGGAGAACCTGGACTGTTGATCAACTAAAGTTGTACATCAAGAAAGATTGGGAAAGATTTCCACCCACAAAGCTCCAACAATTAGCGTCGTCAGTTCACAAACACTTATCGAGTGTTGATAAAAGAAAAGGTGATGTTACACAGTGGTAAATACGCCCCTGTCCCGGCTTTTTTTAATGTGTTGCAGGCACTAAATTCAAAATGAGTGAATATTTGAAAAAAAAACCCAATAAAGTTTATCAGTTTGTACATCAAATATCTTTTCTTTGTAATGCCTTCAACTGAATAAAATTCTAAAAGAAACTGCAAATTATTGTGTTCTACTTTTACTTTCATTTTACACAGTGTCCCAACTTCACTGAAACTTGGGTCTGTACTTGTCTTTCAGATTAACGTTTGATGGGCACTTTGTCTTCCAATGCATAATGATTTAAAACAACGAATATTATCTGCTTAAAAAAAGCTTCAGCTCCTGTCTCCTGCATGAAAAATGTATTCATTAGTTTGAACTGCATAACATGACAGTTTATTGATTATTCATCCATCATTTCCATCGCTTATCGCTTTAGGGGCTGCAGGGGAAGGAGTCTATCCCGGTTGTCATTGGGCGAGAGACCAAGTACACCCTGGACTGCACATTTACACCTGACGGCAATTTAGAGTTACTGGTTAACCTAACAAGCATGTTTTTGTTTTGAGTGAGGAACTGGAGCAGAATATACAAACTGTTCCAAACCAATATTGAACGGAAACCTTTTTCATTTTGACGCTCACTGCATCACTCTACAATTTCTTGTAATAGCTTTTTACTTTACCTTGATTTTTGATTCCAATTCATTACCTTGTGCAGCAGGTGGATCTGCCCAATTCAATGTCCGTCATCAGACTGATCCATCTTAATAACCTCCAATTCACAATGATGGTGGATTGCTTCAGCAGCAGTTTCATAAGATCTGGACTAAACTCAATGTCTGTAACTCATACAGAGATTAGCATAGATGCTAACAGCTTCAGTGGCAGTTTCATAAGATCTGGACCACACTTCTTTATCAAATGCAAAACAAATAACAACACTGAAAGCATTTATCGATACAAAGGACTTTTTCGCTCCACTTCTGACATGTTTTAGCAGGAGTTTGTTCAATTAAGTGGCTCATGTTTTGTATTTTACGTCGCGTCAGTAGCTCCGACCTACAACATTATCTGATTGGCTCATAATAAATGTGAACGATCGTCCAATCGACTGCCAGATTTGCTTTTGAAAGGTTCCATCCCAAACCCTTTCTTTAGGCTGTTTTCCAGATATACTAGTGAGATATATTTAACGGTCCATCTGGTGTGTCAGGTATCTAGTTTTGTATTTTGGAGGGCTTAATTTAAATAATAAAGACAGTGTTTAGTGTCAGAAACCACAGAAAGAGAGTTGGAGATTCTATGTGGGAAATAAGACACAAGCCTGATCCAAAGCTGGGTCACCAGCACGTCACAACCACGAGGCTATCAGCACTGCCAGCATGGATTTTTAACTAGATTGTGTACACTTTAAAATGCTATTTCAACAGTTTCATGCAGAAGGATCTCACACTTGCTATCAGTATGCCTCCAAAATTCAGTAGTATAAAAAGTTTTTGATTTATTCTTGAATAAACTGGAAACATGTTGTAAAAAGCTAAATCTAGAGCTAAAAGAGATACTTCAGTTTTAATATATATGATTTATATTATATCATTAATTACATTAAAAGTACAGCACAGATTTTTAAAAATTATATCAGAGTGGCTCTGATTTAACCTTCAGGTCCAAAATGATTATATTTTGACTGTAAAATTCATGCTCATACACTTATTGTATCCAGAAGTTGAATTTTGCTGTGTCTTGGTGCCAGCAAAACATCTAATTTCCCTCAGTATAATAATAAAGACAAAGTTAAAGCTGATAGTTTTCAAAAGTTTCTGTCTCCAAAGGGACACTTTAAATACCGGTCTGACCGTCACTGGCAGAACTTTTCACTTTAAATCCAACCTAACCCATGCATTTACCTTCCACCCATCACTCCCTCTTCACAGCCTCAAGCTGAAGCAATCAACTGAGGAATTTCCAAAATATTTTTACCCCATTTGACCTCAAAATATTTTTTAATTGTCAAGTTTAACTGCTCAGATTGATCCTTAGAAACATGAACATTTCTTCAGTCAAAGATTTCTGGACTGCACCAGAAGGTCACGAGGCAGCGTGAACATGTAGACGAGAGTGTCACCAACCTTTAAAGAAGACGAACCGGCCATCGTGTCTCTCATACGCAGCGTCAATGTCTCCAGGCAGACCCCTCCAGAAGTGACCGATGGGCATGGGGTAGTTATCCAGCACTCTGTTCTTACGTACTCGCCAGAACCAGCGACCCTGCGAGAACAAAATTAAGAAGTGTAATCGGGTGAGAATTGGCTCTGATTGCTGGTATAAAAAGGCTTCCAACAACAATACAACCTTTTCTCTGACTTCTCAAAGTCCTGGCTCAGATTTGAAGTCTGCATTAAATCAAAGATAAAGAAAAAAAACATGAAGAAGCTGCATTTCACATCCTGTGGTTCACGTGCCTCACCCCTTTTAGAAGCAGCTTAATGCACACATAGTGCACAGTCAGCATTTTCAGTTTGGTGAGCCTCCTGATTTAAGCATTTGTTCACTTTGAGGTCACACAGCGCTGTCATAATTCTTGTAGGTCATTATGTCAAACAGGCCGAGTTCTGCAGAAGAAATAGACCAGAACTTGCAATAAACGTACAACAGTGGAATACCAGCAGGCTAATAATAGTCTGTCCTCGCTCTGGTGGCTTTATCCCATCCCCTCATTGCACTCTCTCTGCTACACTTTAGCTTCAACAAAGAACTTTTTCATTTATTCTCAGGCCAGTGGGATAAAACAAAAGGAGCTGTTGACAGCAAAGTGTAATCAAAGTACAGAAACACATTCCTGCCTGTGAGCTAGGGCCGTACAAATTTTGTTAAAATATGCAGAAATATTTTTCTTAATGAGAAATGAGACAACCTTTGCCTTAAATGATTCCAGTTCTTTATTTATGAAAAAGATTTGGACTTTAAGTTTCTTGCTAATATGTAGAGACAATTAAGAGTAGAGGGCTTTGCCTTTAAGCACCTGCTGCACAGCGGTTAACTGCACATTTATATATCAGCTCACAATCCCAAGACAAACACAAAGTGCAAATAGTTTGGATTAGTGTGGTGCTCCTGCAAGATGGGGAACTGTTGCTGCTGGAAACTCCAAATGACACATTTTATTTTTCAACTCTCATTAAATTCCACTAAACACACAGAACACTGAGGGCACTGTATGTTGTATTAATGTATGTTGATAGGCTAATTAAAGTTGTATTTCATGGAGGCATTCCCACAAAATCAGAAACTGTAAAAATGTTAATGACTTGGACTTGGGCTGAAAGACTAATGATATGATTCTGACTTGATCTTAGAGGCTTGAGTCTTAATCTGGCCTTGGAGTCTTAAGACTTGACTTGGACTTGGCCTTAGGGACTTCAGACTTGGCCTAAAAGTCTTATGACTTGACTTTGACCAAATCTTAGAAACTCGACTTGGACTTGGCCTTGTAGACTAATGACTTTACTTGAACACCTGAGATTTTACTTGGCCTTAGAGAACTGGACTTGAATTAGACTTGCAAAAAAGTGATGTGCCTATCTTGGGATGTACATCACCAACATTAAATATTAATTTTGCTTATTCATTCATTGTTGTGAAATAAGAGAACACAGTGCTTCTTGTTCTGAATGCATAAATAAATATGAATCACCATCATTTAGACTGATAGCCTGTAGGTATAAATCTACTCTGTGATTATTAATGAAACTTTTCTATGAATCAGGGTTTGATTTGATGTTTTTGCTTTTCTGTAACTGTGTCTAAGGGATTCAAAAGTCTACCTAAATACTGAAATACCACTTCCTACCCACGTCTTGACGGTTGATTTAGCTGCAACTAAACCTTGACCAAGAGGTATCACCAGTTTGCCTTAAAGGCATTTAATCTAACAAGGGGATCTTGGTTTCTGCAGGACAGCGTGAGTTTAATTTTTTGATTCCACATAGTCCCATGTTAAAACATCACAACACAGGATTCATTTTTCTGTGACAAATCATTTTGTTGTGTTACTTAGTTGTCACAGTTGTTAGTAGGTTGAGCAGATTTACCCACCATGGCACACAGACCCAGTTTTGGCCACATGCTTCATTCAGCCCTGCTGTAAACATTCATATCTAGCGTAAATGCAGCAGATAGATTTACACCAAAGGCTCACAGACTCATTCATAAATGAAGAGTCTGTTGCTGTGGATGTGCTGCTTCTTTTTGGCAGGCACGCCTAGTTTTGTCCTTCACGTAGGACACACAGTCAGACAAAACGGCGCTGCACGGTGCAGATGGGACAGAAGGAGTTAGGTCAGCCTGATTTAAGAGAAAGACTGAACGGACTGCATGCTCCTCCAGCGTTGTGGTCTCCTTGTATAAAGCAGATTTAGACTGGGCTGACCATATTAGTCCTCAGCAGATGTCAGAGTGGGAGTTTCATTATTGAAAGCCGCTCTGCTGGCTGTCTTTAAGTCAAACACTGGGCTGCTGAGACGTTAATCAGAGAGAGGATTGACAGTTTCTTTCTTCTTTTTAATGGACATGCCTCTGTGGAGAACAGGGAGCAGGGCTGATGTGACAGATTGCTCCCACACATTAAGTACAAAAGTTTTTCTGCCTCTGCAGAGGAACAGCAGAGGAGAACAATGTCTGACTAATAATAACTCCAGTTTCTGAACGGAGCAGCAACACTCCCAAACTGCCATGAGGAAAATGTTAATCCAAAGAGCATTGCCAGACAATAATCCCAGATAAAGCAATAAACTTTACAAGCATGCAAATTACAAACAGTAGATTGGAGCTGATCTGATAGAATCTACTGTTAATATAAAATGGTAAATGACACCCAGAATCAAGCTTGTGAGGCTCGTTTTAGTCCATCTTACCAATCAAAGTACTACCAATTCATGACCTGATGGTTTAAGCTTTAATGTTCGTGGTCCATCACTGCTTATCACAATTGTGCTCTTTCATACCCACTGACACGCCACTGACGCAGCAGTAGGAGTGTCTTTGGGAGCGTTTGATGCCTTCTCAAAGGAAACATGTGACTGCTGAAGCTGGCTGACAACCCTTGATGTTACAATTGGCAGTTCAGTTTTAATCCATTCAAACACTCTATCTGAAACAGCCCATCTGTGAATACCAGCACCCACTGGTCACTTTATTAGGTACACTTTGCTGGTACCAGGTTTGACCCCATTTTGCCTTTAGAGCTGCCTTAACGATTGCTGGCATAGATTCAACAAAGTGCTTGAAAACATTCCTCAGAGGTTTTAGTCCATATTATCATGACAGCATCACACAGTTAATGCAGATTTGTTAGCTACACATCCATGATGCAAATCTCCCATTTCATTACATCTCAAATGTGCTCTTTTAGGCCCTGTTACAAGACAACATTGTCACCAGAAATGGAAAGGTTTCTTCTTTGCATTTTCAAAAGCGCTCTGTGTTCACATGGATCTGTGAGAACGACTGAAAACGCTGTAGCATGCATGCCAAGCCAGTAGTTGGCAATGTAGGTTTGTAGTGAAACAGCAGTGTTACAACACGCGTACACTATCCAGTGAATACAAACTATTCACAAACAACAATGGCGAGTGGACGCACAAAGACGCAGGGGTTTCTTGTCTGGGCAACAAATCTGTTTGGATTATTTTTTCTGATTAACAAACCAAACACAGTAAGCAACACACATGTTGTTTGGTAGATGGCTGAAGCTGTTGTTGTTCTTCTTCTTAGTTCTCCAACCTTAATCTGAAAGACTACAGCGCATGCGCCGCGTGTCATTGTTTTCCCTGAAAACGCTGATTCCTGTTTACATGGAGATGGATAACAAAACGTTTTTGAAACTTTTCACTCTGGACCCTGGTTTCAAAAGTTTGCGTATTCAGGCACTCTGGGCACCATTCTTGTGTAAACGGAAGGTGTAAACGCAACGAAAAGTCTCCGTTTCCGGCCGTTTTCATTGTGTAAACGGGGCCTAAGTTTGAGATCTGAAGGCCACTAGAGGGCAGTGAACTTATTGTCAGGTTTAAGAAACCAGTACGGGATGATTGAGCTTTATGAGGTAAGGTAGGTTGTGGTGTTCAAACAATGCTCAGTTGGTACTAAGAGGCCCAAAGTGTACCAAGAGAATATTCCCCACACTGTTACACCACCAGCCTGAGCTGTTGATACAAGGGAGGATGGATCCATGCTTTCATGCTGTTTAAGCCAAATGTTGACTCATCAAACCAGGCAACATTCATCCAATCTTCTGTTGTCTGATTTTGTTAAGCCTGTGCAAATTGCACCATCAGTTTCCTGTTTTAAGCTGACATGACCATATAGCACCAGTTTTAGCATTTCTCCATTGGCCTCCAGTACATTTTAGAATTGATTTTAAAATGTAATGGATGTTTTTAAAGTTTTAACTGCATTAGGACTGTCCTAGTTGATCTGATTCACCACCGCACTCCAGTTTGATCTCTGAAGTCATCCAACCCATTGCTTTTGGAAGTGCCAAGATCAAGTCTCAAACCCAGGGGAGATCAAGCCTTCGCAGTGGCTGCACCCTGGCTTTGGGACTTGTTCCCTCTCCTTAATAAGATCTGCTCTGTCCCTTATCACTTTCAAGTCACTGCTAAAGACCCATTCCTTCTCTCCGGCTTTCCAATAAACTAACCCAAGTCCTCTGTTTTATTGTATTCTGTCATCTATTAGATAGTTTTAGACTGTTTTTAATTGTTTTATTACCATGTTGGTATTATGGTTTTAGTTTTTACCCTGTTTGCCCTTTGCTGTTGTGCCCTCTTGTCCCATTTGGCCATTTTAGTTTGTTTGTTTTATGCCTTATGACTGATACATGTTTATGATTGAGGAGTTGACTACACAAAAGAATTGAGAAAGTGTAATTTTTTGTTGTGTGTAGGCAAAGATGCAATACTGCAGTGGTTGGAATATGTAAACCAAATTTTGACACCTCAAAGCTGACAGAGTCTTGCACCACCTCTAAAACCCTCTGGACCACAGGTTGGGAACCAAAGGATTAAAGGGCCACTTTTGACATACCTCAAATCGATATTTTGTTTTGTCTTCCTTACTGATTATTAACTGCTATTTCGCATGTTTTGTTTTACCTTTCATAGAATCAAAATCTTTATTGTCAAGGACATTTCAAGGTGTGTCATGACCTGATTTTGAACTTAAAGGCCCCAATGTCTGGAGCTTATGACGGTTGACATCATATCTTGGGTGTCTATAAAGCAAGGATTGATGTTTTTTTATTTAAGTTAAAAAAAAAGAGGAAAATTTAATCTCAGGAGGGCGTTGGTTTTCAACTACATTTGTACAAGGGCTAGTTTTTTCCTAACTTACATGATGGGGGCCATATTTGAAAATAAAATTAAAGAATATTTGAGCCTAGTTAACGATGAATTAGTTCAATATTCTTATTTCTTCAAAATTAAATGATTTTCTAAGCCTTTCAAAGGGAAATCAGTCCCTGTAATCCATATTATTTCCAGCTGCTAGGGGCAGTTATGATATCTTTGCTTCTTCTGTCAGGGGCTTTCATTTTCCATTATGGTTTGAGTCTAACAAACCCATTCTCCAGGTTAAATGTTGCCTTAATTGTCTGAGAAGTGGATTTCTGTAACATATATCAAATATGAAGTCATACCTGATCAAAATTTTTCAATACCAATTGTTTTTGGAGGTTGGATCAATAGTTCTGAGGAGCGAACAACAGAAAAATACCCTTATAACCACAACCCAAATATTCCCCTGATGTTTTACTGAGTGTGATAAAATTCAATAGGTTCCATGGGAAGTTGTAAGGGGCCTGATGTGGCCCCCAGGCTGCCAGCTGATAATCACTGCTGTAGAGGATCAGATGCAGCTCTTTTTTCCCTCCCTTTTGGAAATGTTCTGAGCTGAGAGGGAGGGGAAGCTGTGATAATGAGCTCTGTGCCAATTGGCTGCCCAAGTGATGCTTCATGGGAGTTTGCAGGACGTAAGACTTTAAAGTACAATACTAGAAAATCCAATAATGTCAACAACTGTGTCAACACCAACAAAAATTGAAAGTCCTATTGATATTCCCTTCTTTCCAGAGATCAAAATTTGCTTACATCAACAACTGTAAACTAATTTCCATCATGTGTTTGGTTCAAATTATTTAGAATGGGCATTTTACTTAAAATGTCCATACCTTAATTGTTACCCAAGAGCGATGCACTTGGTGTTTCATCAGAAATGTAATAAGCAAAGCTCAAACTTTTCAATTGCTTTTGGTCAGTCTTCTTCTTTGTGCAGTGCTCTGCTAGCATTAGATTAGGACCGGCTGGTGTACAACACAAGTTAAGTTAATTTAGGACACTGATTCATGCTTTAAAACCTGCCCCCCGACAGTGGATGTAATCCAAGAACAGACACTGCTTGCTGAGATGAAACCCATGAGTACATATTTAACCGTCCAACCGTGTGCAGTACATGTCCAGGCAGCTGTACGCCGAGCCTGATATCTGCTGGTCACTGTCAGAAACACTCACAATCGCAGATAAGAGACATTCAGAGTCTGCTCTGTAGAGGTTTGAGGGGTCAGTGCTCAGTCATATTCTTCACTGTGACAGTAATGATGCAAAGACAAAAGCCAGAGTCCACTTTACTGTAGCATCTGCTCCACCCTGACATGGGCATGGAGTCAAAAGGTTTGCTTAGTTTGGATGGAGCAGTGGATGATAATTTGACACTGTTGTAAATCAAACTCAAGCCTGGGTGTTCTCTGTCTCACTCTGGCTACAATCTGTGAGCCTCTTCAGAGTTAAAGCTGCCAAAAGTGACACCTCCTCTGACCTCTCCCTCTGAAACACATCATTAGGGTGAATTCAGGTTGACTGGAACATGACATTAAATGGCACAGTTGAATAAAAGATTGTTTATTTTTCCCACTAAATGAATGAAAATTTAAAACTTTTGTTTGTCAGCTGTGTTGCTTTTTAACCATAATAAAGACTGTAGTCACTCAGTGCTGCGGCATTACAGAGCAGAGGTGGGCAAACAAGGTACATTTTGTTAAGACTGATTTTTTTCCCCAACTTTTAAACCTACATTCAGTGAACTTCAAATTTTAATTTTTGGAATAAGATTGTAGGTGGCACAGTGGCGCAGCAGGTAGTGCACGTGCTGCACAGAAAGAAGGTTGCTGGTTGAAACCCCATGTCAGTCAGGGCCTGGCTGTGTGGAGATTGCATGTTCTCCATGGCATGCGTGGGTTCTCTCTGGGCACTCTGGCTTCCTCCCACAGACCTAAAAACATGCTCATTAGGTCCTTTGTCCAAGGTCAGCTGAGAAGGATCCAGTCCCCAGCAACCCCAAAGAGACCAGCAGTATGGATAATGAATGGAGTAAGATAGTTAAAGGCTGTCCCATTCATGCATAGAGAGTTTGATCAGAAGGCAGCATTTTTGATTGATTACATGATGATAAAAAGACTTTAAAATGAAGAAAAACATCAACCTTTCATTATAAACATTTGTAGCTGTTCCATAGTTTTTAGCACAACTTGCATTAAAACTCTCCTATGTATTTGTCTTGGTTGAGTTCTCAATGATGTGAATTCAAGCAACTATAATATATGTTTAACGGGACAGTTACACCTATGGGTGTGAAATCAGTAATACACCAATATATTGTCATATTTTAATAGGTCGATACTGATACTGCTGATCTCCTGTAGCACATTCATCTGCTCCTAATGCTTTGTAATCCTCTTAAAGAAATTGAAGCATCGCAAACCTCAAATCTTGTTTTCAGTCTTTTAGGTAAAAAACATTATTCCAGAGTGAACTCTTCCATTCATTCATCCATCATCTATACCCCGGGGTTGCAGGGGGGCTGGAGCCTATCCAAGCCAACACTGGGCGAGAGGTGGGGTACACCCTGAACTGGTCGCCAGCCAATCACAGAGCCACATAATGAGACGGACAACCATTCACTCTCACACCTAAGGGTAATTTGGAGTCACCAATCGTGTGGTCTATGGGAGGAAGCAGGAGTGCCTGGAGAGAACCCACGCATGCACAGGAAGGACATGCAAACTTCTGAGGCACTACCTGTTTCACCACCATGCCACCCCATTGTGAACCCAATATGAAATATTTACGTCAGTTGCCCATCTGAGTAAATGTTACGAAACATATGTCCTTTTAGTTCTTAGATTATTTACACAGTTTAGCTTGTTGTATTAACGTTGTAGTGCAGCTAGATTCACTACTGTATATTCATAGTCTGTAACCAGGCAGATCCATCTTCCTGTACTCCAATCTACAACGACTGAGCATGCCTCAAAGCAGCATGACCCAATCAGCATCCTTTAGAGCAGGAAGAGGTGGGGGCTACGTGTGAAATGATAGCAGAAAGTGACTGAGATTAGCATAGATGCTAACAGCTTCAGTGGAAGTTTTGTCAAATGTGGACTGCATTTCTTTAATAAATGAAAAACAAACAAAAACACTGAAAGCACTTCTTAAGAGAAATGATATATTCACTGCTCTCTCAACATGTTTTGATTAGTTAGTTCTACCGAGTGGCTTACATTTTGTATTTTACACCGCTGCACTAGCGCCTGCCTACTGCATTACCTGATTAGCCTATAATGAAAGTCACTGACAGAATGATCATCCAATCATTCACCTGCTGAATATGCTTTTGAAAGGTTCTGCCCATTCACAAACACTTCCCATGGATCTTTCTATGGGCATCCCTACTTCTAATGCATGTAGGGTCAATGGCAGTAATCATAGAGGTTACCAGTTAATATAAACTTTAGTTTAGGGGTGTCGGCTGAGAAACTCTGACAGCAGTATGGAAAAGTAGAGACCAACTTGGTAAAAGTGTAGGTTCAAGTGATCACTTCTGTTGCTTCAAGAAGCTGAACAAAATTCTGGGAACTAAACAAGTTCTTGAACCAGCCGATGTTGAGTTCTGTGATACTCAAGACGATGAGTGTGTTAAGTTAACCCATTTGCCTGTAGGTGCAGGATGAAGGGTCAGTTTTGTTCTCACTGCACATGAACCGCTCCAGGTTTTGATTGGAGGCAAGCCCAGACCGCTTCTTCTTGGAAACCTTGGCCCTTAAACAGAGTTTGATTGCTGTGTTCACATTTGACCAAATAAACCGAGCCAAACCCTACCAGGAAACACCACTTTTTTTGTAGCAGCTCTCCCACATGATCAGTGTGAAACACCTTTAAATAATGGTCGAGTCTTCGAGGGGTGTCAAAATAGGTCACAAAATCAGCAATATCAGTTATTCTCTCCCAGCTACTCTCCAGTGTGCTGACACTGACCCCGGACTTCCACTGGGTCTGGATCTGTTGCATCACAGTGTGCCTTGGTGTCCGTATATATTTACGGGCTCAGCTTTCAGTGTGCAGCAGAGAGCAGCAGGGCCAGAGAGTTTCAGGAGTTATTACAGGTGATCGTGCCAGATTTAACAGTGTTAAACAATAACAAACACATTTGTTGTTAATGTTACAAATGTGGGCGGCGTGGTGGCACAGCAGGTAGTGCACGTGCCTCACAGCAAGAAAGTCGCCAGTTAGATCCTCGGGACGGTCAGGGCCTTTCTGTGTGGAGTTTGCATGTTCTTCCCATGTATGTGTGGGTTCTCTCCGGGCCCTCCGGCTTCCTCCCACAGAACAAAAACATGCTCATTAGGCTTTGCCCTTAGATGAGAGAGTGTGAGTGGTTGTCTGTCTCTATATGTGGCCCTGTGATTGGCTGGTGATGGTTCAGGGTGTACCCCTCCTCTTGCCCATTGTCACCTGGGATAGGCTCCAGCACCCCGAAAGGGATAAGTTGTATAGATAATAGATAAATGAACGGGTATTCTAATTGTATCGAGTTCCGGAAAAGTGGATCTGCCTGAATTTTTCAATTTTTTTTGTAGATTTTTGAGTGGCTACCATGGGTGTCTAATACGTTTATAAATAAATCTACTTAATAAATGACCTGTCGGTGTATTTGGAAAGTGAGATTTAGGTTATTTTTACCTTTTCTTGTTATTGTTGTTCTCTTTACATATTATTCATGCTACAGCTCTAAGACTTGAATTAAACTGCATCAGAAAAAGATACAGTGTTCCAAATGTGGATAGTTGAATGTAGTTGGGCTGAATGAATGCAGAAGACAAGCGTATCTGCAGCAGAGGGCTCTGGACTGCAGGAGATGCAGCACTGTGGATCTAGTTCAAACTTTCCCATTGACTACATAAAAACCTCCACTGCCGTATCAGAGCTGTATCAGAGTGGGATTTAGGGGTGAGGCAAACTTCTTACATACAGCATGTTTCTTATTATGACATGACTTTGCTCATGCCAGGTCGCAGCTGGATTAGTGTGCAGGAGAGAGGGAGACTAGGGCCCTGTCCACATGGAGACAAAAACATTTTCATTTTAAAAAAGTTTTCCACAAAGAAGGCATTGTTTTGAGAAATATGTTCATCCACATGAAACAATGAGACACCTGTAGTACATATACCAGGCCTGTAAGTGGCGCTGTAACACTGCTGCAGACATGCATCAAAACCAGAGAAGAAGACATGGGGCATGTGCATACATCATGAGAAAAGAGAAAAAAACACTGGTGTCCTCTTGTTGCTCACGGTGGTCATAGAGAAGCAGAGTATGTTGCTGTTAAAGCCAAAACAAGCTCAGGAGCTTTGACAGCACAAACACAACACCACCGTAGTCCACCATTGTTTCTGTTGTTGTCATGGTTCGCACTTGTTGTTTGAGAAAGAGGTGGGCCTATGGAGGCATTGTTTCTGAAACTATCTATATGGGGCAACTGGCCCTAGTATGACAGCAGCCTTAATATTAAGCAGTATTTGTAGTGGGGACCAATTGAAAGGAAAAAAAAAGAAAAGCATATTTAAAAAGTTTCAAGTCTTGAAGTCAGAGGAAGGTTACAGAAGAAAAATGCAACTTCGTCTTTGACACTGTAATAACAAGCTCAAGTAAGCACACCAGACTGTGTCCTGAACTCTGCCATGAGCACAAAGATTTAGAAAAAGTACCTTAACATTCTCAAATGTTGATTAAAACCTTTCTTAGTTATGTTTTAGCCTCAAAATCCATTGTACAACTGGGCATTGAGCTCTTTTCTTGTGCAGTGATTTGTCTTTTCTTTTCTCAAGTAATGCCACCCACTGCCTGACCGGTTGACTCCTAACAGACTCATAACCATAGTGGATAGAAACATGACTTCATTTGCATTTTCTTTTGCTGAATTTCTAAATTCAGTTAAACTTTGCAATATGTTCACGGAAACCACACATTAAAAATCCTGTCCAAATCAACCATATGTTTTCAGGAAAAAAAAGGTTTCCGGTCCATTTTTCACAAAAGTTCTGGCCATTTCTCCTGAAAACATGATAAATGCTTGTTTCTCTTGGAACAGATGGTAACACCATAGATATGAAAAATCTGATGGATCTTTAAAGTCACTGCAAAGATAGCTAATGAAGGACCTTTTCAATAAACTATCTTTCGTCATCTGACTCATCTATGTATGACTGTATGATATACTGATCTGTGCTAAACAAACCCCCTGGAGAAGAGAATGCACAAGTCAAGTCCTGTTTGCTGATAAATTTCCCAGAGGATGACCTTTGAGAACGTACACATTCATTTCTTAAAGGCATCACCTTAAGACTGGATAAAACACTTTACAGAAATCTAACAAATGACCACTGGGGTGAGTTGCGTAATATCCAAAGACATTAAAAGAATATAAATAATTAAAGCCAGCAGACAGCAGCTGCAGCCAACTCTTAAATGACCAGTCCTGGCACACAGCTCTCCATCCCTTAAAGGTAAAACCGGTCTAATCACTCAGTGCTGTTTCTGCCCTCGTGAATATTTTGTGTGGCTTCAGAGGCTCTTTAAGGAAAACACCTGACCACACCCGGCCCTGTAACAGTGGTCATGCTCACATTAAGAAACACCCGCTCTGCTGGTTTACAATCCACAGAGACGTGATTGAAAACAGACGTTTGCTGGCCGCACACACGCCATTTGTCTCAAAGTGATTCCACAGAATAGTATTACTAATTTATAGACACAGTTAACTTGTCCTGACAGCCTCTTTGTCAAAGGCCGACTGAGTTTCAAAGCAAGGACACAAAAAAACCACTGTGAGCCTGTCCTGAATGTTTGATGCTCAGAAGTGAAATTAAAATCCCTGCGTCATGATTTTTAGACCATTTACCTTGAAGACAAACATCTCTCCTCGGAGCATGGCCACTGTGTCAAAGTTCCCCTCACAGATATTTGGACCGTAGTGATCTGGTCTGTCTGTGGTTCTTGGGCGGTCTGGATGGCGAGGAGGTGGCTGTGGGGGTCTGGGTTCAGGTCGACGGGGCGTCACGGTGGGAAGTGCCTGAGTGGGGCCGCCGTCTGGTTGACCTTTAAAGGGGAATAAATTGAGTGCATAAAACTTTCTCTCACATATGAACTTAAGATGCTGAAGGTAACTCCTGAAAACCAGTTAAATATTCAGGTCCAGCTGCTTGTGTGAACATACATTTTTTTATTTTGGCTTTTCTTATCCTTGTTTTTCCAGCTGACTTATAAAATTTCTGTTTGAAGTAGGGGAATGCAGCAGGTCATATTAATGACAATTAACCTGCAAAGTCGAGCAGCCAGTGCAAAACTAGTCTGGTTCTTCAGGCCATTTTTGTGTTCTTTTCTATTCTTTGTCATGCTCTTAATGCACCCATTCACATGAAACATTGATAAAAAAAATAGTGCACATTATAGTGCTGTACTCAGAAAAATGCTTCAAGGCACCTAGATGCCCATTTTCCTCTACAATTAATATTGAAAATCATATTTTAAGAAGATTTCATCCAAACCAAGCACAGTTTTGAGTAGAACTCCAAAAGAGGACTGGTTTAGTCACCTGTAGGATCTAAAATTTAAACACTTCTATGTCCTTTCTTATCAATCAGACATTTGATATTTGATTTTTAATGTTCCTGTTCATGCAACTTTTCTGTCTCTTGATGCTCATTCTGCTTGTAATGTCGCATCCTTTTTTAACTCTGTAAAAATAAACAGTTTAAAAGTAGGTTTGTATTAATCTATCATATCTAACTTATCTCATATTGACCATTATTCATATGTAAAATGGATCAAGGTGCCCTACAAAGTTAAAAAACAATTATATCTATTCATATAACATAATGCTACATATACCTAATGAAACACTGGCTTTAAGGCGGCCTTTCACACCCATTTACTAATACAAAGTTAAGTTTAATTTATCACTTCTTTGTAACTATGATACTGTCTCTTAGCAGGAGATTCAATGGAAAATATTAATATCTGGAACAACACTACAGCCAGAGAGTGGCATCTGGTCTTTTATAACCTATAGAAAATGATCCAATCCTGTTCTTTTTTATCTATTAATGCATGTTTCTTATTTAATTAACAGTAATAACGTAAATATTTTCGATGTTTCAACACCATGAAATGTTTGTGAAGGACATGACACCTTGTTAGCATTAGCGTCACAGTTTAAAAATCCACACTTTAACTCTGATGCTAATGCTAACGAGGGGACACGTCCGTCATGAACTTGCTTCCCCCATGCTGATGCCCCGCCCCCAACTATGACACGGTGTATTTCATCCACTCATAAGCCTTTCAGCATAAAAGAAAATATCACAAGATGTCATTATGGTCCTGTCATGAATTGATCAAGTCAGACATGTATGTTGGCTTTTAAGACTTGAGCATTACATTTTTGAGTTACTGTCTTAGATAAAATTAAAAAGAAAACAGTCTAATTTTACAAAGTGGTCATTATATTATGGGGGACAATTGACCCTTTGGTAGGTCTCTGATTAGTTGACTGACCCAACATCTGTTAATTCTGATTTTTCTGCTAAGTATTAATGCTGCAAAGCTAAATAATATTTGTTTGCTCTGGTTATATCCACATTATTTCTACTCTATCCCCCATCCTCTCTTAAAAAGACATGAACAACAAATTGAGAACTTAAGGCTTATTTCTCTAAAGACTCAAAGAAAATAATTAAATCCAAAGTCAGAATTTAAAGTTCTAACAAAATACAATTTTCACAGTATCCAAAGCAAACCCTGTTTATTCACAGCCTGTGTTGATTTTGACATAAATCCAGCTCCACATGACAAATAGCCAGTCACAGTGCAGAGTTTTGGACTGGCACATGAGCTGACCAATCAAAATTGGCCCCTTTGTAACATCAGCTAACTGGTGTTAATAGAAACCTATGATTATTGTAGGTCTGGTCAGACAGCTCCAAATATGTAACACATGACTTATCTCATCTCTTTTCTTGTCAAACAAACACTTAGGGGCTGTTTCGCTGGAGAATAGCTCACTGTAGCATCAATCAACGTTTACATTTTTAACAATTTTGACAACTTTTTACAGATTTTTAGATATTCTCATACACCTCACTGTATCTTTGTTGTTATTCTTTCACTTAGGACAAGTTAATGAAGAATTAAGTTGATTTAATGCGAATTAAAGTTAGAGAAAACAAGGATCATATTCAGTTGTTTCACATGGGAGGAAACCTGATGATAGCAGAATATGTCTAACCTAGCAACAGTAACCAAGGAGGCTGGGGCTTGACAAAGGGTCAGTTGTTTTAAGGCATAGTGTGCTCCTTGAGGCCTTGGTGTTTAAAATGAAGTACATAGGGTGAAAAGCAAATCATCCTACCATAGATCTGTTGAATTCCCCGCCGATCGTCCTCGGGCAGCTGGAAGTTGTCCGTCTCCATCCACTGGTAGAACGGAGCCATGATGGCCAACGGGTTGTTGGAGTGCTCCAAACCGAGGGCGTGGCCGAGCTCATGGACAGCCACCAGGAAGAGGTCGTTACCTGAGAAGATGTGATAGAAAGAACAAGTTTGTGTCAGGGTGTCTTAATATTTTTTTCTGACTTGGACATTTCAGGTGTTTTAGTCGTCTTGCAGTAGAGTGAAGCTCTGATGCTAACAACAGCTAACCTGACACACCAGATGGACCACTCAAAATATTTCACTAATCCATCTGGGAAAGAGTCCATAGAAAGTGTTTGTGGAGGGCTGAACCTTTCAGAAGCATAACCCGCAGGCGACTGTCTGTCAATCAACATTTATTATGGGCGTTACTGTGTTACAGAACATGAACCGCTTCTTAAAATAAACTCTTGTCAAAACATGTCAGAGGTGGAGTGAAAATATCCTGACGATAGAGAAGTTTGTAGTGCTGATATTTGTTTTTCATTTTATAAAGGAATGCGGTCAAAATCTGTTAAACTGCTGTTAGCGACTATGCTAGTCTCTATAAGTCCGGTCACTTCCTGCTGTCTTCTCTCTCGTCTCTTTCACCTCTTCCTGCTTAAAGACTCTGACTGGCCCGTGCTGCTTTGGGCTGCTCACAGTCGTAGATTGGAGCTTGGAAAGATGGAGCTGCATGGTTACAGACATTGAATCAGGCTGGTTCAGCAGATTTGCAACAGCAGGATGGGAGTGAAAAATCAGCAAATTTTAGAGGGTTTATGCAGGTGTGAAAACAGCTAAAGTCCCTCATTTACTGCTTTTCTCTTTCTGGTTTGCTTCTAGGTTAGAATATGTCTGTAGATTGGTTGTTTTAAAGTGTCAGTGCTTTAAGGTTGAAATCATCAAATTGGATAATTTTAAAATGTCATTGAGTCTCAAAGTATCAAAGATTCAGAGACTATTATTTAGGATTTTCTGTCTTATCACAGTAAAGAAATAGCTGAAATTTACAAGAGGGGAGAAGAGAGTGTCTTGTCTTTCGTTGCAGCCATAGATGTGCTTCCTATCCTGGTAATCCATGTGTAGATCTTTAACAATGGCTGCTCATTTCTCTCAACGATAGCAGATATGAATCAGCACCATTTCCTACATTTCTAACATTTCTCGCCAATCAATGCACGCTGCTGTCCTCCACCAGCTCCAGCTCCTCTCTGACCGTCCACAGCTGTGACACACTGACCTCCGCATCAACTTCCTCACAGTTGCAGCCTGACCACTACAGTCCTATGTGTTTATCTCTGAAGTAATGCCAGCATAAATGTGGGTACTTCCCCTCCCTCAATGCGTCTTTGTTACCCCGCCCGTGCCCTCTGTGACCCTTAAACTTTCTGGTCACTTTCTCGGTCTTAATGGCCCACATATTTGCCGATGACATCACGCACTTGGGAGACTGGGATTTCATGCTATCACTGCTTTGAATGTGGGAAAAGAGGAGAGACTCAGGCTTCCTCCCTATCAGGGCTGGTAAAAATGTTGAATTACTAAGATATTAAAAAATAAAGCTTCAAATGAGATGTGGTGTTAGAGGATACTGTTTATAATGTTACAGATAATTTTGACTTTACATAGCTGTTGAAGAAAGCAATTTCGAGTGAATTGATTAGAAAAGAAAGCCAGACAATCACAGGGCCACATAAAGAGACAGACAACCATTTACACTCACACAAAAGGGCAATTTAGAGTCAACATTTCACCTAATGAGCAGGTTTTTGGTCTGTGGGAGGAAACCTAAGTATCAGGAGAAAACCCATGCAGGTATAGGGAGACCATGCAAACTCCACACAGAAATACCCTGGTTACTATGAGGAGTCAAACCAGCAACCTTCTTGCTGTGAGGCATGTGCACTAACCTGCCGGAGCACGTTGCCAACCAAACATCCAATAGAGGGCAATTTATGATTTTCAATAACAAACAACTGCAGAAAAAACATCCTAATTGTGCTAATACAATCTTTAGCCCAATTCACACCACTGTTAAGGCATGATATTTACCCTTCAGTGACCTTTCGCCTCTACTGAGTACGTTGTGGAGACAGAGTGGAGGGAACGAGTTGACCTCATTTTTGCTCCATCTCCAGAGGTAACAGAGGCGTGATGTTGGAGAGAGGGGGGCACAAGGACTCAGTGGGAGACAGGAGCGCTGCAAGTGAGCATCTCTGCACACTCTTCATTGCGGCACTTTTGCACGAAGGCACAGTGCATTTGGCTACTGGCAACATTTCCTTATATGTTGACATTTTCAAAAATTTAACATACTTTTACATACCATGTGTTTTAAAGTTATGAAAACTTAATTTAATTATGGGTGGTTTCAAAAACACATAAAATTTATATCGTACATTTTTTTTCTCCACCAAACGAGGGATAAAGAAAGCACTCTTTAAATTGAGGAAAGTCTCTCCAGTTCTACCAACTTTTTCTGTTTTGGTTCAAATATGATGGGAGATCATAAATCTTTTAGGTTACTTTTTCTTCATTATTATTTTTCATCCATTGTTTGAAATCAATAGAGACATAAATAAAATTATGCCACACTTAAGACAGCTTCTGTCTTTTTTCTGCCATGATTACCTTCTTGAGTTACTGTAATGGAGTCATTTTATGTGTTCCTTTACTTTTTTCTAGTGTAAGAATATTTTCTAGTGTTCAATATTTATGTTATCATTACACTGTGTTTATAGAGAATGATGGCTCACTGAGTGAACAAGACACATTCTCACTGACATTTGTTATATTTCATTTTATAAACACTTCTCAAAGAATTCAAAGACAGACCGCAAGACAAAACCCTAAGAAGACCAGTTCCTCATCCTTGCTTGACTACAGGCGTTCTACCAGGGGAAAAGGGGATTTCAGTATATTTTTTGGGGGGCTCTACCCACACATTTAGCTGCGTTACTCATCCCAAGAATGCACAGTCCCTACTAGTCATACCTCATTGTAAAGTATAAAATACAATGCATTAGGTATTAATAAAGGAGAGAAATAATTGCCTTGAATAAAAAAAACTTCAAAACTTTTTTGAGGAGTATAAATTAGGGAAAACTTTCTCTCTCTGTGACTTATTTGGGTCAAATGTCAAGACACTGATTCAACTACCATAAACCAAATTTGTCCAGCTGTTTCCCCTTAACACAGAAAAGTATACTCAGAATACTTGTTACTCTAAGGTCCTTTTGAATTTAGTACATTTATTTTACTTATCCATAAAGTGATATATTTATTTGTACTTAACGTAGACTTTATTAAAGTGACTGTACTTTTACTTTTACTTGACATTTCTATGCTCTTTTCACCTTTGACCTACAGTTAGAAAATGATGCATCAGCACACAGACCTAGGAAAGGCACTGATGAGGGAATTGTTGGCACAAAGGTAAATTAAATCTGTTCCTAAAACAAATTGTAACCCGTTCTCAACTGGAGCTGGTTCTTAATTTCCATCCCATTTTGGACATTTTATTTTGTTGCCATGGTATCAAAGAGGTGTAAATACTGTTGTTGTTGTTGTTTTTGAACATATTATAAAGTTTAAACTTTGACATTGTTATTTATTTGCAAAGAGAAATATGGAGCTTAAATATATATAATGTATAGTGCCATTTAGCCAAAAAGTATTTAGATATAATTTTTGGGCATCCCAGTGCATAAGTTATAAATATTCAGCATTTGGAGCATTTTGAATGTTGTGCGTCTACAAATTACACCACTTCTCAGCTGGTTTAGCCTCAAGACCCACCACAACATCCTTTATCAGTTAAAATGACCTTAATTTCTTAAACTTTTTAATATATTTTTTTTAAAAATTTTATCAGATATGTCACAGTTGGACCTCTGATAAAACAACAAAACCAACACGTCTATAAAGAGAAAGTCATTACAGAAGCCCTATAAGGACATACATGCATACAATTTATTTCATGTTGTTTGCAGTTGTAATATCTGGTTTCTAAAAATCTTAATAAATTCACTAATCACAATGGAAGAATCAGCTCTGTAATCCCACAACCATAAGATAAAAAAATAAGATCTCAAGAAAACAAGCGAATGAGCACAACAGAGAGTACTGTTAATATTATGACTGTCCATCAGCCAATGGCTGTTGTACTTTAAACTTAAAACCATTTTGTTGTCTTTTAGGTATATGCCTTGTACTACCATAATGCTAAAAAAATAATGGGATATGATTCTTGCTTCATATCCCCCATCCTTGCGTTCCATGTCTATCTTATCATTTCCTCTTCTTAACACACAAACAAAACTTGAGTCTCTCTCCGTCACCGCAGCAAATTTCAGTCACATGAACGCCCTCATGGTGCTCTAAACTGCAGCTCACACTCAAGGAGAGAGAACAGCAGAGAGGACTGGTGTGTTAGAGATATGTGAGGATGAAAAGGAGCGAGAGAGCGAGCGGATAAAGAGGCCCTTTGTGAGGTAACTGTGACAACCATTCAGCTCGACAGAGAAAAGCAGGAGTAAACTTCAGAAGTCTCACCGTTAGAAGTTAAAAGTTCAAGCCAAACACTCACTGTCCTCTGCGCACATACACACACCTTTTGTCAGTCAAGTCCTATTTCAGCCCTCTTAATCTTTGTTCTCTTGTTTACAGTGTCTAAAACCTTCTTTTTCAGCAGAAAGGGAGAGTCCCAGTGGAGAACATGCACACTGAAGCAGCTCCCTGACAACCCGAATGCTCTCTCCAAGTTTGCTCTTGCTCACATTAGTCTCATCGGACCACAAAGAAACACAAAAGCCTCCGACCTTTTCCAGTCACTGGCCCACAGCGATTCATCTGTGTGAGGTGTGTTTGGTTGTGCACGTCAGTAAGTTATCTGGATAAAGAGTAGAAGCTGTTGCAGCGTCTCTGCCAGAAAGGCTGATTAATCACACTAAGTGTCACAAGGTTTACACCAAACATGATTAAACCAGTAAAACTGTTTTCACCAACAACTAAAACTCAGCATGAACAGCAGCAGACAGAGAAAGGAGACAAGGGTTTACGCTTTTACTGTAAACTTCCACCTTGGAAATTATTCATGTGCAGGTATTGATTTGTTTCACTGAAGTCTGTTTTTAACCACTTAAAGAAGAGGTCAGAGGTCAGATGTCAGAGCCGCTGCCAATATCTCAATTTGAGTTTGACTTTATTTACCAAAGCAGGACAGGGCAGTTTTACAGACTTGCAGGTCAGATCAAGACAAAACAAACAGAAAAAAACACAGTCCATCAGCTTTCAGAGCTTTCATTCATACATCAGTAACAGATTAACAGGCACACATAGCCAAGTGAAAACAAGACACCCTTTTAACTACAACTCCAGAAGTGGTTACCAAAAAACAATTCCAGTTGAGAATGTTTAATAAATCTTTCAAGGAACGTTATCATTATCCTATCCACTTTGTTCTGTTGTAAGTTGGAGCTTGGCAAAATAGATCTGTCTGATTACAGACACTGAATGAGGAAGGTCCAGCCCTTGCGCAAGGTTAAACGTATTCTCCAAAACTCAAACATAATTCATCTTTACTAATCAAAGCTAAAAGCCTGTAAAAAAGAAAATATGTATACATTCTATACTCTTTTGTAAAATATCACTGATATCAATCCTTATCGAATTGCCAGCTCAAAGAACTGACTGCGACTCAGCAGCAGCTCAATTTAAGCAGTAACAATGCCAAAGTTTAATAAAGACTACTTCTGCTGAAAGTTAAACTAATTGGACATGCATCAGGCTGAAGTCCTAAAGTCTGTTTTTTTTTTCTTTTTTGCTTTCAAGCTGTTTAAGTGGAGTGAGCAACAAAGGGAGCACTCTGCAGATCTGACCGACTGAAACACACTCCCACTTACTGAGGCATCCCTGTGATCTGTGCTGCTTCACATCCCACACACAGCTGATCACACAGATACTGACAGCAGACACACTCACACTCACACAAGTGTAGCCGTCTGTCTCTGTTTTGCGTATGTAGATAACAGGGCAGGAAAAGCCATTGTTGGAGGAAAGCCTTGTCTCTTGTCAGCAGGGTTAATGGGTGCAGAGGAGGAAGAGACCCTCTGACTGACTACAGATGTCTGCATGGTGCACTCTACACAACTCTGAACCCAATTTTGACCAAATGTTTCCTCTTTTCAACAATCAAGGAGGCACGACCTGCTTCAATTGTTTGTCCAAATAATCCTTGAGCGTGGGGTGTCAGTCCAAATATTTTACAAACTGGGGTTGGAGCCACCCCATTCCCTAATGGTAAATATTAACCTTTTTTTTTTGCAACTCAATGTTGTGCTGCCTAAAGTGGATTTTCGCAAAAAGCCCATGAGGGCAACTAGATAAAAAAAGTCACTATCTAGAGGTGTGGAAGTTCTGGTCTGTTCAGTTTAATGTTTGTTTATTCTGGTGCTAGACAGTGATGTAGTGCTGTCCCTTAGTTTAGGATA
Organism: Cetoscarus ocellatus; assembly: GCA_037902135.1. Taxonomy (NCBI): domain Eukaryota; kingdom Metazoa; phylum Chordata; class Actinopteri; order Labriformes; family Labridae; genus Cetoscarus; species Cetoscarus ocellatus. The sequence continues at coordinate 1,356,681 of JBAMNC010000366.1, forward strand.
ATTTAGGACAGTTAAAGCTACTCATAATTCATTGAGTAAATGAGTTATACTAGGGCAAGGAGTGTCCAAACTATGGCGAAAGGGCCAACTGCAGTCCAAAGTCCAATTTTATTTGGCTCGCTGCAAGACCAAATATAATGAAAAATTGGCCCACATTAGAATATAAAGCTTGTACTAGACAAATGAATAAAGACAACATGATTACGGCATTTAGAAGCAGCATGAATTTCCCTCATTTGCTTCTTTATTTTTCCCTTTTGATCTAGAAACTGCAATTCCAATGAAGCTGGAACTCAATTCAATACGCTAAAAGACAATATAGTTAATGTTCAAGCTGATAAACTTCACTGTTTCTTAAAAACATTCACTCTTTTTTACTTGACGCCTGCAACAAAGTTCCAAAAAGTTCAGATAGGGGCAAAAAAAGACTGGGAAGTTCTCAAAAATACCTGTTCGGGACATTATACAGATAAAAAGATTATTTTGAAACAGGTGGGTGTCATGATTGGGTATAAAAAGAGCATCCCTCAAAGGCTCAGGTTCACCACTTTATGAACAACTGCATGAGCAAACAGTCCAACAGTTTAAGAGTTAAGTTTCTCACATAGAATTACAAGGGATTGATTATTATGGGCTGTAAATGATCTAATCACTTACAGCCCATAATATCATCAAAGATTCAGACAATCCAGAGAAATCTCTGCTCATAAGCGGTAGGGCTAACACTGAATGCCCATGACTTTCAATCCTTCAAGTGGCACTGCATTAAAAACCAACATCATTCTGTAAAGATGCTACCACATGGGCACAGGAAGACTTCAGAAAACAATTGTCAGTTGACACAGTTCTTCATTACATCTACAAATGCAAGTTAAAACTCTACCATGTGAAGCCAAGCCATAAATCCACAACACACAGAAATCCCACTGGCTTCTCTGTTCTTGAGAGGAAAAGGACCATCCAGATTATTAACAGAGCAAAGTTCAAAAGCCAGCACATGTGATGGTATGGTGTGTTAGTGCCCATGGCATGGGTAAACCTGCACATCTGTGAAGACATCGTTATGATGAAAGATACAGGTTTTAGAGCATCATATGCTGTCATCCAAGAGACGTCTTTTTCAGGGACATTGAAAATGTGTGGTTCATTATGACGCACAAAATAGGACAACAAAGACCCCAGACTGAGACAAAGTCATACATCAAAAGCTTCAATTATCAGTGTCCACAGTTCCTAAATGCTTTTGAGTGTTACTGAAAGGAAAGGTGATGTAGCACAGTGGTTAACATGCCCCTGTCTCAGCTTCTTAGGAACATTTTTCAGGCACCACATTCAAAATGATTGAATATTTGCAATTAAAAAAATTATGTATAAAATAATGAAGTTTATCAGTTTGAACATTAAGTGTCTTGCCTTTGTAGTGAATTCAATTGCAAATAGGTTGGAAAGGATTTGCAAATCATTGTATTCTGTTTTTATTTAGGTTTTACCTAACATCCCAACTTCATTGGATTCTGGGTTTGAAGAAAAATACTTCGCCAGTCATCTTCTAGCACCCACAAACTCATGTTAAGATAGTCAGCTTTGTGCAGTTCTCTCTTGTCTTGAACCTGAAAGTGTCATCAGCATCTTAGCTGCTCAGAGGGTCATTCGTATCAAGTGTGAAGCCCTAAAAACTGACATGCCCCACAAGCTCTTTTATAATGACTGCCTTATCAAACCTTTAATAGAAAGTTGTGATGCAGGCTGTTTTTCCTTTAAGCAATTTAAATAATTAAAGAAAACTTCACCTTCACTGGCTTGGTTTAACTTTATAACACACTGAAAGTAAGTTTAAAAAAAGTTTGGACTCCTCTGTTTTAGGGTGATGGTATTATCTAATTAGTGTCCATGCACACAACACAAAAGGACTGGTAATTGGGGGTGAAACTTGTTTGTGCACGCTCGGGAATGCCTGGTGTTGATGCTGTCCTGAGAGCCCTGCCTGATCAACACTGTTCAAAATAAGCCACTGAGTCACTAAGGTAGCAGCGCTGGTCTCGGCTGTGTTGATTCTGAGACTTCGCTTCATATAAACAGCCAGTGACGCCTTAGTTACATGATTATGTAACTGTGATCAGGGCCGGGTTGGACTTGGAGCAACATGAGAGCAATGTTGGGGACTGGGGAGGGGGTAAACTGTGCTTTGACATGATACAGAGCAAAAAGGCCACATGAGAGTGCACCCTAACTACTCCTCAAATTCATAGAGAATCTTGTAAGTCACACTGACAATCATCTTGACTTGGAAAAAGTAAAGCAGACCACATTTCCTGCTTTTACATCTTAAAATAAGATGTTAGTCTGTACTTGCACAATTAGTGTGGCTCATAAAATAGGTAATGAGTGATTAGAAATTGGATCTGAGTGTTTGTAGTGTACTCTTTGCGACATATTTAGAGGTAAATATGAGAGCCGTGCAAAGGTGCAGTGGAAGCTGAGGCTGCGTTATGCCACCGAGAGACGACTTTGAACTCTTCCAGACGTAAGCAGAGAAGTGGAGCCTGACAAATTAGAGCTGATGTCGCTAACCGAACCACGCCAGCTAAGATTAAGTGTGCAGAAAGGTGAAGTGGACAGCTGTTTGTAATCTGCTACATAGATCCTTTACAAACCTACTACATGACAAGACTTAAGCACTGAGGACTGACCCTCAGCTGAGATCCTGAGAGCTTATTTACACAACACTCAGCCTGTTGGACACACAGAAACACAGACTTACAAACACCACGTCAACTTGTGAAGCAAAACCTACATCCAGCTGAGGCTGAACAGTGTGCTTTGTTTAGAGTCCTAAAAACAAAACCTTGACATTAAATGTATTTATATTTATGTCTAAATATTGATTTTCCAGGAAGATCTGTCAGATAAAGCACCACTAATCACCTTAAGGCTGTGATACTCAATATTTGAATATCCGGGGGACTAGCATGTGGGGTAAAAATCTGTACTGGAATGAAAGTATACATTTGGATTGAGAATATACAGTTCTGCAGTACAATAGGACACCTGGAGCTGTGACCAACAGAGGGCGCCCCCAATGCTTGCTTGACCTCAACAACAGGAGGTACTTCTTGAGAGCCTTTGAACTATAGAGGGCAGCAATATGCCTTGGTTGCATTTAGTTTGATGGAAACCAACAAAAGAAGAAAATGGAGGACAGCCATAGCCACTCCGAGTGGACAATAATGACATCCAAACATCTGAAGAGCGCTGTGTGGAAGCACTTTGGGCTCCCCTGTGTGTTGGTTATGTGCAAAGCAGCTGGCCCACTCCTCATCCATGACAAAGCTATGGGTAAATATGATAGCCACCACCCATCACGGTCCAGTGGCCCTTGTCAAGTGCTCCACCCAGTGTGACTGCATCCTCCTCAGCAGGTCCCCCTTCAGAGGCATGCAAAAAGGCTATCACAGACAAGATTGCAAGCTACATATACAAGGACATGCAGACCTCAGCAGAAGTAAATAGTAAAATGATCTTATGGAAACGCCTTGTGTTTATGTTGCAGCCATCTTTGCATTCTTTGGTTATTAGTGTGGACACTTGAAAATCGATCAAGTTTAATTTGGGGGTAAAGTGACAGCCCTATAAACCACAGTGCCTGATTTTGACTTCTTACCTTGTACGTTTTGGTTTCCAATGGTCCACGGCTCATCTGAGTCAAAGTGTGTGTCCCCACCCATCCCAGGTCCGGGGAAGTAGGCATGAGCCAGAAAGCCCCCCTCTCCATCAAAAGGCGAGCTGTCTCCATGGAAACCTGAGGCAAAGAAGATCATGATGTCTGACTCCTTGCGGCGCCCATATTTGATCTCCTGGTATGGGATTTCATCAAAGGTCAAAGGGGTCACACTCTCCCACACTTTGAAGGCCCGGCGGATGGCTTCATAGGAGTTATACTCTCCGATCTTTGGAGTGTAGTTCTGGATACTGGAGGAACGAAGAGGAGAGCAAGAATTAAAAACACAAACAACCTTCATTACTTCTTGAGTATTTTGTAAAACACATTATCCAGAAGAAATAAAGGTTAGATTTTCAACTGTTTTCAGGACTATGATACAATTTGATACCATGCGTTTTAAAGCTTTACTATCCTTTCATTTTTTTAGAATCAATAGTATCAGTGGAAAGCTTTCAGCTGCACGGCCAGTGTGTAGCTGGAGGGCAAAAAAGTGTCACCACAATGGGGAGATGCAGCACAAGCTTTTTAATTTTCGTCTCCACAAATTGACACTTATTTAAATCCCATGAAAACTGCAGAAAAACTAAGACCTAGCAGAAAAATTAATTAAAAATAAATTGATTAAGAAATCATAATAACTTAAAAAAATACAACCAATTTCCTCTCATGTTTTGATTCTCCTCAACACTAATCAAAAATTAGCACAGTGGATCAATGGATCAATGGATCAATTTTTATCTTAAACACAATGAGGCTGTGATTTTCTTTCCAAACCTGTAAGTGAGGTGGCTTTTGCTCCATTTGTGTCCGGTCAGTGCATAGCGTTTCCGCCTCACGTTGGTTTTGATCTGCCCTCCAAACTTGTCTGGAACTCCACAGCGGGGCCTCTTCATTGCTCTGACGAAGTTGAAAGAAGACAGAGACAAGAAAAAGTTATAGTTAGGTTTGACTGTTGAAAGGAAAGAGCAGTCAGGAGAGGAAATGAAGGGTAGAGTGATGTTAAAAGCTGTCTTTTTCCTCTGCCTGTATATTTTGTTTTATCTGTGAGCTGCCCTGTCTAGTCAGACTACCGGGAAGGGCCTGAGCCTCTGTAAACAGCAGTAACTGAGAAATAAACAGCTAAGGGCTAACATGACCACATGAACTCTTTCACATATCTGTAGGATATTTTTGAATCCATCTGGGCTACACCCACGGACATTGTTTGGGAGGGGCAACACAATTTATGCACAATTTTTGCCCAGTGCGACAGTCCAAGGGTTTCTGAGGAAGTCGACCATGAAGATCTATTATTTCATCTTGTGTGTCATGGTGAACAACACCAATAGTCCAGTCAGTGAGGCTTCACAATTGACAAAAAGTGAATTAGATTTTTCTTCTGCCTCCAGCAATTTGTTTCATCACATCAGGGATGTATGCAAACCAACAAAAGAGGAATCTCTCTAACAGTCTAACAGGGATGCAAACAAGCTAAAGATGTTGCCTCCAGATTTTACTATTAAACACAGCAAAGCTTGCAAATCCCTGAGAACAACATCCCTGCTTCCATGATGTGTCATAGAAGGAAAAAAAATAAACTGAGGTGATACTTTTGCATCTCCGTCATTAGCTGCATCAAGCTAAGATATCAATCATCATTAGGAGATACATAATACTGTTGATACAGTATGTCTGCTGTATGTTGTTGTATTTTTGCGGCATACAGAACACTCAGGAGGTGACTGGACAAATGCTCAGCCTGCCATGTTTTTCCTGTCAACAACAACAACAACAAAATAATAGGCATATGTCACTGCTGAGGTGTAAACTATATAATCTGAACCTTACAAGCAGCCCTTCTTAAGTCATCCATGTCATTTTGTAATGAAATTAAAACGTAAAAGATTCTCTCCAAGAAACTGAAAGGAAGTGCTTTCAGTGTTGTTTTTTTAACCTTCCTTTAATGACAAAATTGTTTCCAGTTCTGCTAAAATTGTTGCTTTAATTGCATCCATAAAACTCCCTTCATGGGCTGCCATTGCTGACAAGCTTGAAGCCACTTCTCGTCAAACCAAATCTTGGCTGTAGCTACTAGAGATGTCAGAAAAAAATGTTTAATTTTAGAACTGTGATTCTTACTCTCTATGAATATGAATCGATCTTAAAAAAAAAAAGATGTTCAAAAAGATCGATATCATGGCTAATTAATGCCTTGGTGGGGGTTTGAGCTCTATGAACCCACTCACCAGATACTTTCTTCAAAGGTCTTTTAATAAAATTGGGTTTGTGAAGACCTCTTCTTTCTGCATTTATAAATGAAAATAAAATTGCTGTTGAATTTTGACAGCAAAGTATCACTTTTGTGTTAAGGTACCTGAGGGGGCTTGACTCCTCTTAAGCAAAACTCGAGGAGGGGAGGGGAAACTTCAAGAAAAAATGTCAGGAAACACTGTGCTGACTTGATGATTGTGCTGCTGTGGTTACAAGATCTCCAGTGATCAGGAAACACTTTCATTTTGTATCTATTAAAGAAAACTATCTGTAACACAAGTATGTAACTATTACTTGATATAACCATCATAAATATAACCAGGGGTTAAATCAGTCCACGGCTGTCAGCAGCTCAACACTTTATCCATGTGTTGAGATAAGCTGAGGCAGTTGTACCATTGAGTGTGCGAGTAGGAGAAAGCTTGTTTCAAACTGTGAATCTTAAATCAACATCTGGTATGTTATCTTTCTGAGGACAAAATTGCTCTCACTCAGCATTAGAGCACAGCTCCACACAGACTTAAAGTGAAGACCACTTTTCATCTCAAAAAGTCACAGAACAAAAGCCAAATGCACAGACCAGGACGACTTTATGGGCTTGTTTGTACCTAAATTCCTCCACTATATGATTTATGAATAAGACCTTGAGATAGAGAGAAGGGAGAGCAAATGATGTACAGTTTTGGAGCTATTTGCAGCCATGATCAATTTTTATGCCAAAGTTAGACTACATGATTTACTTGTCTGATACAATGGTTACCATACCTGATTAGGCAACCACAGAGACGTTAAATCACACGATGACTTACTCACAAGCGTAACAGACAACAAGCTTGTACACAAACAGACATTATGAATTTATGACTTACATTATGTTTGAAGAAGGAGCGGGTACACAGAAGACAAACATACTGAATCTAGAACACTTCACTTTTGTTTGTCTTTCCAAACGGTTTGATGAATATGTTAGTTCGGTGCTGAATTCTAGCAGTGGCTCACAGAGGTTCTCTGCTATTTCTCTTTGACATTCCTCTTCCTTGAGCCTGTGGAAGTTCTTCTATGACACATCATGAAGGTAGGGGTGTTGTTTTCAGAGCCTGATAAACTTTGTTTAAGAGTGCCAATTCAAGGCTACTGCTTCACCCTTCTTTAGCTTTGGTGAATGATACGTTTACATCCCTTGATAATAATGCCATTACATACCATTTCCTTATCGATTCCCAACAATGTCAAACACATGACACTCCTGATACTTAATTCTGTACCGCAAACAGTTCCTGCAAGTTGCCGGTGTTTCCACTTACTAAAAGTTGTGCAGCAAGTGCCTTTTTGTCAAAATTAGGCCAAAATACAACTTCTGATCCTTGTCAGTGGAAAGAATTGAAAAGAGAATCGATAAGCAAAAATACTAATGATATCAATTCCTTGAAGGAGCTGTGATTGATTCTCAACTGGAATTGGTTTTCAATTCCCGTCCTTAGTCACATGTTAATGTGTCTTGGGGCAAGAAACTTTTCCCCAAGTTCCTCTGCAGCTGTGTCAGTGGTGTGAAAATGGGTAAGAAAGGGTTCGAAGGTTTTAGCTAATACTGATGGCCATCTTACTTAAAGTCTCAGGACCATCAGCGAGTGAATGAGAGCAAGTGGGTATGAATGGGTAGATGTGACCTGCAGGGTTAAAGAGCTTTAAGTCATCAGAAAGACTAGAAAAGCAATATATAAGCTTAAGTTTATTCACCATTTTACCATCTATCACATAAAGGAGACACCCAGTAAGCTGTAAAACACACTCAGCTCAAAAAAACAGAAAATGATCTCTTTAAAAAAATAACTATCCTAAGTTTGAATCTTAAAACTGGTTTTAGTAAACTGATACTTGGGCTGTTTTTTAGTCCTCTTGGGAGTAGATGCACAAATGCATCGTCTATCCTGCTGACCTGACGGTTTGAGGATCCATCTGTCCGGTGACCTCCAGGCCGTAGAAGCGCTGCATGTCGCTGATGGCGTTGGACAGAATCTGAGCTGATCTCATGGTGGACATCTGTCTGTTGGCCTGTGGTAGGTAACCATACATCCTCAGCCATGACTGGAGACACACAGGAGAAACAAAAACCAGGACAAAACAATGTTAAAAATGAAAAACTGTCATCTTCTTGTGAGGACTTCACCACCTCAGCCTGACAGGAACAGTATCATTAATACTCACCCTCTGGGCATAACATAAACTCTATACAAACTTTTTATCCTTGACAGATTACTCTACACTGACATTAATTTTTCAACACTTTTCTCTTTATTGAGAGTTTAACATTTAAAATGAAAAGGATACAGAGATCTGAGACAGCTCTTTTTGTGCTTACCGGCAATTTGTGAGAGTCTACGGCTGCCTGGAGATGATGCAGCGGGACACTGTCATCTCCAGATTATGACATATTTGGTTAGATTGGTATTTGCTCTGTGGTAAAATCACTTGTGTTACTCATATTCCACTAACAGAGACATATTGAATTAAAATGTTCAAGTGGCTGTTGGTGATTATGTAGTTGTTGTGCAAATATAAGGTATAGAGGGTATGCACATGGCGTCACGATCAGCATGTGATTGGAACGTCACTCACTGAGTGGCAACTGCAGCGCCCCCTGTATTTCCCCTCATCCACTCCCAGATTGACAGTCAAACATTTTAATTCAACTGAAAGCTTTAAGGTTTTTGTTATTTTTATTTGATAGTGTTCACCAGTAACGATCCTCAGTTGATGTTATTGAATTATTTGGAGGTATAACCTCAGTTTGATGATGAATACAAGGCAGTGACGCAACTGGTACATCAGTGAGCGTACATTCATCCAAGCAAAAATGAATATGAGCTGCACTGCTCTCTCTGTCAGCTGGTTTTTAGTTTCGTCTCTTTGATCAAACCACTTTTAATGCATCAATCTGATGACATCATATCACTGATATTCTAATAGCTCAGGTCGTCCTGGATAAAAGACTGCCTTTAACTTTGTTATGCTTTCGAGGGTTGAGGATTTACATGCAAAATTGCAAAAGAAATCAAATAAATTAAAAAACAGCAGAAATGGCTTGGAGTTGCAAGGGTTAAACAAAACTTTATGACTCCAAAAGTTTAACTTGGTCATCTTCATGCATAAAGCAGACTATAATCTATATCTACCACAATGAACGTAATCAAAAATAATAAGGCCTACAGAAAATGACCTTAAACAGCACCTTTCAGATTAATTGAAGGCTCTCACTGTTCTTACCACTAATATCAATGTCTCAATGTTGTTCTCTGCCACTCAGTGTATGGACGTGCCCGTCCGTCACACAAACTGTGACATCAACGCAAACCCTTCATTATCAGCTGCCTTAGGTTGCATTAAATGCATCGTGTCAGAACAACATTAAAAGGTGTGTGTGTCAATCTCAGGGATTACATTATGGAAGAGTTTAGGAGATTAATTAAAGAAAAGTAAAACCATAAGCAAGTTTAAAAGACTAATCAAAATACAACTTTTAAATAAATATGAGGATCAAGAGCAGCAGTTTAACTCAGGAGAGTCTAAAAAATATAGATATATTGTCTTGTGTGTATAAAAATTAAGTATTATTTATAGGTAAATTGTGTACATTTGTATAAGTAGTATATAATATATTTCAGTAAATACATTATAAAGACCACTGGTTCCTGAATAGATGGTGAATGTTGTAAATATTATAAATATGGCGAAATTAAAAAACTTTACTGTAGTGCGTGGTAATAAAAGGAGTAGGATTAAATAAGTTTATACTTCTTTCTACTCGTTTCTGAGCATGTAAACTTGCTGCACATTCAAGATATCATCAACAGTTTACCTTCTTTGTCTATTGTTTTTGGTATATGCATGTATTTGTTTTAAATGTTCTAAATAAAAAGTAGTAAAGGGATTCTGCTGGTTTTAGGCCTGAATGTGAGCGCTGTGAAGCTTTTTGTGTCTTCGTGTGTTTGTGAGCTTGAAACTGGGAGTGCAGGGGGGACGGGGGGCGATGACAGACTTGAGGGACAAAACGTGATACTTGATCCAATCACAGATGACGCACAGTCTATCCCACCTGTCATGTAGAAACCTAATACATCTCACACACACACAAACTTGCATGTTGGGTAGTCTGGGATGCAAGAGCCTTCCTCACACACTTTTCCCTCGGTAGTGTGGAGAATGTAAAAGGGTGTGTTCTCATTCATGTAGCTGTGTAAGAGTCTATGAGTGCAGGTTTCATATTGAGGGCCATCTTTCACAATGTTAGGGACTACTGAGCAGTCTGTGTTTACCTACCCACTCCTTAAAGCCATTAAACAGTCGAACCTCTTTCAGCTTCCTTTTACACACTCACACAATACAAGAGTTGTTTTTCATACATGCACTTCCTGACCACTTTTATAAGAGAGAGCTCTTACCCCCACCCAGACAAAGGGTTTTTGATGTATTGATGCTTTTTTAAAAACTGAAACACCTCTGCAGTCTAAAAGAAAGTTTATTAGCTCATCAAAATCTTTCCTGCCTTATTCTGTCGACCCCCTGCTCGTGCTATCAAGAGATGACTGCCTATAATTACTTAATATGAAAGATGTATTTGAAACTTCAGACTACACCTGCAGTGCGTACTGATTATGCCAAAATGTATTATGCAGCACGAAAATATCAGCACATGCCAAAAATACCTGGATGTCACACTGCTTCAGGGAAAGTCAGCAGTATGCATGAGACCAGTCTACCTTGTGTACTGTATCCTACAATGCAGAGCACCAACAGGTCAGGGGTTAATCTGACTGATGGCCACAGCCTACATCCATGGCAACAGACTCACTATTAGCTTTGCATTGATCCTGTTACTTATAAAGGTAAAGTGAATCATATCCCTGCAAATTTACAAGAAGGTTGCTGGTTCAGTCCCCGAGTTGGTCAAGGCCTTTCTGTGTGGAGTTCGCATGTTCTCCCTGGGCTTGCATAGGTTCTCTGTGGGCACTCCAGCTTCTTCCCACAGACCAAAAACAGACTCATGAGGTTGATGGTGACTTCAAATTGTCCTTAGGTATGAGTGTGAGCATGAATGGTTGTCTGTCTCTCTATGTGGCCCTGGGATTGGCTGGCGACCGGTTCAGGGTGTACCCTGCCTCTCGCCCAATGTTGGCTTGGATAGGCTCCAGCCTCCCATGACCCCAAAAGGGATAAGCTATATAGATGGATCAATGGATGGATTTGTAACATCGATGTTAATATTGCTCAGCTGTGAAGACCACAAAAATCCAAATTCTAATTTAGTAATTCTAGCTGTTAGCTGAGCTGATTTTAACTAGAGCTGTGAATCTGTACTAGTCTCACGATTCAATTCTATTCAATGTAATGGTGAACTGTGCTGCAACACGGTGAGTCGTGTCCTTGATTTTCAATATGTGGTCAGATAAATATGAACTCCAGTTATGAATTAGAAGTGGCTTTTGAGATCAACTGCAGCAGAAAGGTGTTTTCCTTGTAAACCAAAAAAAATAAATGTCATAGGTCTCATCTTTCTAAACTTTTTTCCTTCCTCAGAAACTGACGCTGCAGTCTAGCAGCAGCCTCTGCAAGATCAAACTATTATTGACTGTCTCTGCATTGATGCATCTTCATCTACATCCCTAAGAAGATGCATCCATTAAGTTCATATGCCAACACAGATTGTAACATTAGTGCATACCTACAGTCACTTCTTCAGTGTTTTTTATGAAAGAAAACTCAGAAAATATATGGATAATATAACTGCTATTTCTGTGCTGTGACACTTGGGATTCTTTCTGTTTGCATTTACTCTGTTCTCCCTCTAGAACCTGTGAGTAAACATTATAAAACACAAATTTTTCAAATAAAAGAACAAGCTGATAAACACCACACTGGATAACAGGTGCATGTAAATTAACTATGGCATAAAGAGGCATTGTGACTCAAAATTAGACAAATACAGTTGCTGAGATTTGAGTTTTTGCAGTGTAAATGAGCTGCTCCTAAACGTTTCTTGTCACCCCAAAAGATGAAATCACCTTTCATGTCCACCGTGATACTGACATGTTTCCTGGGAGTCCTGCATTAACACAGCTGCACTAGGAAGGGAACAAATAAAGGTTCCAATAAAACAGCATAAACTTCTAATCATAGAGCTTCTGACATAAGTTAAAAGACACACTGCTGTTACCATCTTGGAAAAGGATTTAAGTCTGAGTTCTCCACCTCAGAAATGCTAACTTGGAGAATTTTCTGATGAATTATGAATGAAAGAGTTCTTCCTCATACGTCCAGCCTTCTACCAGAGCTTCTGCAGTGAAACTTCTGGAGTGGACCCATTATACCTGATCGATCAATCACTGACAATATCAGTCTGAGTCAGGCAGAAACTGACACAAACTCAGTTTTATGATCAATGACACCAGCTGATGATACCTCTCAACTACTGCACATCCCACCTTTAATATCACATCAACTCTCCTCTGCTTCCTTTAAGGTCAAATCTCTTTTAGTTTGCACTGAGAGGATCTCACACATGAGGAAATTATTAAAAAATGAAATGTTTTGGTGGATTTAATTGGTTTGAATTGCCTCCTCTTTACTTGGATTTCATTCATTTTCTCTAATGTAAAAGAAATACAGTGTACCATAATAAAAGGATAACTGCTCAGTGAAGAGACCCCTGACTAATATCCCAAGACACAACATGTTAAGTTACAGTCTACCACACAATCTTTCCATAGCACTGCCACCCTCAACAGACCCAGGCTCTGTACATGCATGCAAGGTAGTGCAAACACTGGTGCTACCTGTCCTACCACAAACCCCCCAAACCCAATTATGTAGAATGATAAGCAGCAAAAGTCAGAACGTGGGATCACCAGGTACGGACCTCCTGTTTAGGAGTTTGGTCCTATTAAAGGTAAAGTTGAAGATTATGCTGGTTATAATATTTTTCCAATTAAAACAAGGTGGTGCAGAGAATTTTTCTCTTCCAGACATCATCCTGAGACCACAGAAAACTCAAAACTGAGTCAAAATGTATCAGCTTCACCTGAGTCCTCATGTCTTTCCTGTGAGTCAAGGTTGTCAGGAGGTCAGTGGTGATAACTGAGAGTTTAAGCCCTCTGGGTTTGGAGCTCATGCCCTGAAGAGATGAAGCCTTCAAAATGTGTTTTCATCTCTGGAGAACAACATACATATTTAAGAAAGGGTGCCCCAAAAGAGATCACTTTTTCATCATTTGTTGCTTTTTATTCTCTGTCAGGGGTTTTTAATCAATGTCAGTTTACTCATGATGAATTTATTTAACGTGCGAGGAAGGGCTGTTTTGATCGTGATCTGCTTGTCAGGCCTTTTTACCTAACAAGCAGAAAGACCTATGGTTCCCCAAAGGAGCTGATCTCAACTAGAATTGGACTCCAATTCCCATCAACAAAACTGGTACTTTCTAACTGTAGATAGACAGTTGACAAATCCTTTTAGGAGAGATAATATAGGGTGAATGATGCTATTGTAAAGAAGAAAAACAAATTGCAAGTTGTTCTGCAACAGTGTTCCTCCCACAGACTAAATACATGCTCAATAAGTTGATAATGCTAGGTTCCATTTACATCAGAACTGGGAAGAAGGAAATAAGAATTACGTCACATCCAAGCTAGACACGTTCCAGTTTCAAGATGGTAAAGTCGGGGTAGCTGAAGGATGTCTGACTTCAAAGTGGGAAATTCTGACCAAAGGGGGCGCTCCCAGTGACGTATCTAATTTGCAACTTGGAATATGCCAGTTCCAAGATCAACCTGAACGCACCATTAGTGACTCCAAACTGCCCATAGATATGAGTGTGAGTGTGAACGGTTGTCCATCTCTCAATGTGACTCCGTGATTGGCTGGCGACCAGTTCAGGGTGTACCCCGCCTCTTGCCCAATGTTGGCTTGGATAGGCTCCAGCCTCCTGCGACCCAGAAAGAGATAAGCGGTATAGATCATGGATGGATAGATTGTGAATGGGATTACATCGGCCGGGTGTATGGTATGAATCTTAGTCTTGCGGTTGCAGTTTGCTTCGGTGCCTCAGTCAAATCAAACCGGTCACCCAGAGAAACCTCTTGATGAAGATCTTCAATCCAAGCTTTTCACAGGTCATTTGAGGATTCAGATGCTTCTCTGTGTAATATGCTGCCATATTACACAGAAACACACCTTTTACTATGGTATGTTTCTCTGCATATTGTTTACCTTCATATATCAGAACCCAGGTTTGAATCATTTTAATTCATTGGTAAATTCTGCTTACTCCATCGTCTCTGTGCCCACTGAATGCGACTTGCTCCGTCTAGTGCAGCTGAAACTCCTCATGTCCCCTCGGGGCATCAATAAAGCCTTATCGTAATTGCCTTCTATTTACACCTGCATTCATTCTCTCTGCTAAGTGCTGTTACCATTTTTCTCTCAGAGACTCATTTTCTTTTCGAGGCAGCAGATGCACCAGCTGCATCAGCTCTCAGTGTGGGTGTGTGTGTTTCAGTGCGTGTTGGGCAGGAAAAGGCTGAACCGGTCATGACCCTGACCCACCTCTGCCTCGAGATAAGACAGCTTTAAACACACAAACACACACTGACATTAACACTGACACACACTCTCTAAAGCAAACACGCACTTCCTGAAACACTATCACATCTACACACAAAGTCACGTTTGAACCGAGGGAAACAGGTGGTTCACAAAATGTACTTTTCACAGCGGAAAACTTAAGCATGCATTTAAAAATGCAACTCCAAAGATATGAGCATAATTAACTTAAAAAATGACACAATTAATCGACAAGTTGTAACTGTTTTTAGGCTGTTTGAGCTGGCCTAATTTGCCATTCTGCTTTATTTGTTACATGAACTTAGGGATGGTAATTGAAAACCAATTCCAGTTTAGAATAATTAACAACTCCCTCAAGGAATCAATATTATTGGGTTTTTTGTTATCAGTTCCCTTATCGACTCCTTCCACTGTGTCCTGCATGCCTTGTTAGTCAACACTCTAATCAGAGGCAGTCAGCAATGACAACAAAGAAGTCAAAAATCATGACAGACAGGAGGCATAAGTGGTCAAATTTGTATCTTTAGAAGACGCTGTGCAACTTTCAGTAAGTAAAAACACCAGCAGCTTGCAGAGGCACTCATCTATGCAGCACAGCATTAAACATCAGGAGTGTCATATGTTTGACATTGTTGCCACCAAAAACCTATGAAGTACAACTTTTTCCCACGATGAAAATCGGCAGCAATTGATAAAGGAATCGATAAGGAATAAAATTAATAAGCAGACTTGTTAATGGGATTGGTATATATAAAATATTCTCAATTCCCATCCCAATGAGATTTATTCTATGTCAAGTAATGTAGCATGTTCATTTTGTAAATCGAGTAATCCAGTATTTGTTTCTATTCTAATCAAAGTTAACCTTGCAGTGCAGCTGGATCCACCTGATTCAATGTCTGTAATCAGACAGATTCATCCTGCCAAGCTCCAATCTACAACGACTGTGAGTGTCCCAAAGAGGCAAGGCCAATCAGTCCTTTAGAGCAGGAAGAGGAGGGAGCTATGGGTGAGAAAGAAACTGCTTGTACAGAGATTAGCATAGAAGCTAACAGCTTCAGTAGCAGTTTTATCAGATCTTGACCACATTTCTTTATTAAATAAAAAACAAAAAACACTGAGAGCCTTTGTCAATAGAGAGGATATTTTCACTCCACTTTTGACATGTTTTGCGGATAGTTTGTACTCCGTAGCTGCTCCTGTTTTGTTATTTATATTAAAGAAATGCAGTCCAGATCTGATAAAACTGCTACTGAAGCTGTTAGCATCAATGTTAATCTCTGTACGAGCAGTTTCTTTCACACCTGTAGCTTCCCCCTCTTCCTGCTCTAAAGGACTGATTGGCCTTGCCTCTTTGGGACACTCACAGTCGTTGTAGATTGGAGTTTGGCAAGAAGGATCTGTCTGATTACAGACATCGAATCAGGCAGATCCAGCTGCTACGCAAGGTTGACTTGATTAGAATAGAAACAAATAATGGATTACTCAACTTACAAAAAGAACAGGCTACACTGACTGTCACAGCAGCACTCTGATTGGGGATGGGAAAAAACTGTGTAAAAAAGTTTGCCTTCACAGGTTTTCGGCAGCAACAATGTCAAACACATGACACTCCTGATGTTTAATGCTGCATAGAGGAGTGCCTCTGTAAGCTGCTGGTGTTTCCACTCTGATGACAGTTCAGCTTTTGCTGTTGACCTAGAAAATCACTGTCAATATCGATATCGGTGTTAAAAAATATCAGCATACAGGATATCAGCAAAATCTGATATTGTGCATCTCTAGTGGAAACACTTTAATTCATACAGCAAAAACAGTCCAGCAGCCTCCAGCAGTGTCTGCAAAAATACTGTTTTCCATGGAGGCATCACCAGAGCTGCTTTTAACACCAAAAATTTGATAAAACATCCCAAAACGAAACATGAAGCAGAATATGGTGCATCTACTTAATCCACTGAGGAGAGGGGGAAGGCTACAGCACCAAAACAACAAACACCGGAAGGATAAATATCCCAGAGAAGGCATTAAGGCCTAAAAGGCTATAGAAAAGGATTAGCCCATCTCTCTTTGGTAGATAAAGGAGGAGTTTATTCTTTTGGAGCTTTTGGATCTACAGCATGTCCTCTTGATACTCTGTTGCAGACACTGCTTTACCGGAGCAGGGTTAATGACAACACAGGAGGTGATTTAAAGCACGATGTGACTGCTATGAGTTTCACCACGGACACCTAGAGATCTGATGTGTCTCATGTCAACGCTGAGTCTCACTTCACGCTGGATTGATTCGTCCACTTTCGAGTTAAAACGTGATGTAGTGCTTGCACGCCAGCTTGTGAGGGTGGGGGTGGGGTGTCTCATACAGCATAGCATGTCAGACAGGACACCGAGGAGCAGCTGAGCGGGCAATTGACAAGCAACAGGTATATATCATTCTGCAGGACAAGGTATGAAATATGAAAAAGGTAATGGATTACTGTATGTGGACGACACTTCACTCTTAGTCTTACTGGCTGTAAAAGAGGGCCTGCTGTCACAAAAACACAACTTTTGGACAACAAAGGTGATGTACACGCTGTCCAAAAGACATGAAATGATTATAATAGTGGTAATGTTTAATTAGTTATCTCCCTCGTTTGGGATGGGAATCAAAAACCCAACATTTGAGAATCAATAACAACTCCTTCAACAAATCCATACCATTAGTCTTTTTGTTTAACAACTCCTTCCACTTTGTTCTTGTGCCTTGTAAATAATGGATGTCGTGCTCTCATTAGAGGCTGTCAATAGAAATAATACACAGAAGTCAGACTGTAATCATGGCTGACGGGGGCAGAGGTGATCAAAACTGACTGATAGATGCTTGCTCATAAAGTTTATTGGGTTAAAACACCAGCAACTCACAGAAGCATTTATTTATGCGCTCTCCTGTGTTGGAGACTGTATCCACTAAAAATCTGCATTGGTCAACTTTTATCCACATAAACAGGGGAATCGTCAAAGAACTGTACCGATAAGCAGAATCGATAACAGCATTGATATCAGTAAAACAGCATCAATTCCCACCCCTATCCCCCCGTATACCCTTTTTCTCTGCATACAGTTATTTGTGTGGTAGTGTTGTTCATGTTTTAATGTCGATAACATTGTCTATTCTATTCCAAACAACTTAAACCATCTCTGTAAAGATACCACAAACACTGGATGTTCACTTTACAGCCTGTAAAATCAAAAGCAATTCAACATGATTTATTTTTTAATCTGTTAATAAGGATTTAGTTGATCACGCTGCTCTTCGACTTTCTATTATATCATTTAATGATTTATTCAAAACAGTTTTAATGACAATAAAAAATAATTGGCAGAATTCGTTACACAGCTGTAGCTGCATTTCAATATTGTTTATATTTCACTCATTTAAATTCCAGATGTCATAATATCAATGAGCACAGGTGTCAAAAATAATCTTTTAATCAAAGCATTGTGATGCAGACTTAGATAAAGATGCATCAGTGCAGAAAGTCAACAATCATTTAATCTTGCAGAGGTTGCTGCTAGACTGCAGTGTCAGTTCTGTTTCTCACGAAGAAATAATCAAGTATAGAAGATGAGACCTAAGAGATTTATTTATTTTGGTTGATAATGAAACACATTTTGGCTGCAGTTCAGCCTGAACACCATTTCTAATTAATAACTAGACTTCATATTTATCCGACTGCTTCTATTTTTTCAATCTAAAAAGAAGCCTTGAGCACTAATATGGAAAATCAAGGAAACTACTCACTGATGATGCATCGTTATATCAAATCAAATTGAATCATTAAAGGGTTAGTTCAGGATTTTTAAGAAGGGTTGTTTGAGGCTCATGGCACTAGTAACTAGGACTGCAATAAAGGAACTTGTGAGCTTTGTCCCTGAGGGAAGATATCCAGGGGTAGAAGTTAGCTGGTACATAACAGTACATGGTGCCACCAAAAGCCTCTTAATTAAACCCGTTAACAGGTTAAAACTACTCAAAAAACTATGATGCCTCTAGGGGTGGGCAGAGATATCGATTTAGCAATGCATTGTAATTATTCCCCTCCCAATTCAATATCAATTCAGCAAATCCTCTGTATTGATTCACCTCTGGCCAGTGGGGGGCTCTGTGCACCTTTTCAGTGTTTATGCAGCTGTCGCAGAAGAAGATATGCTTGCAGAGTGATCGGACTGAGAGCCGAACATGACAGTGATTTAAGGCGGTTTATCAGTATTTTCTGTGTAAATAATGTAAAATATTAAACACAACAGCAGTAGTATCATTCTGGGGTGTTTTCTTTTCGTTCTTTTGCCATATTTTCTTTGTGTTTTGCCGTATTTCTGCCATATTTTCCATGTGTTTTATCTTCTTTTTTTGGCATTTATCCTCTTTTTCCATCATAGTTCATGTCTTATGGATTCCATAAATAGTAATTTTAGAAATACTGGAGGAAGAAATGTCGAGATCTGTCTTCAGCTGGACAGGAACTGCTTCAGGGAGTTCCATCAGTAAAAAAATGCCTGGACATGGTCTAATATAACAGGCTGTAACACGGACACTAAATGCTGTAGGCAAACAAAAATGTTTGAGTTTATGTAAAATTAGTTAAGTTTATTTTTGGTCGTCTCACAAAAGTTCTACATGTTCATTTACAAGTGTTTATGAAGAGAATTCTGTTGAAAATTCAAAGTCATTTTTATTCTTTTCTTGTAATTACACACTGTTTTAAGCATTTATAACATAATAATGACAAATAGGCCTACTTGCAAGAATTGTTTACTTTTATTTCTCGTGCAAAAAGGGTGAAAAAATGTATTCAAAGGACATTTCCTGACACGTTTATTGACAAAAAAGATCAGGTGGACATTTATTATTATAGTGTTAACTGTCATGTTTTTACTTTTGTACGCCATATGCACAAATAAGTTATTACTATTATTACTATTATTATTAAGCACTTTGTACTACAGTTTTTGTATGAAAGTGCTATATAAATAAAGTTTGATTGATTGATTACTGTGCAATTTTTTTATTATCAGATGTTTGCTCAAAAATATGAGGTGACATACCACATATGTTCACACTGGCATCAAAATAAAAAAAGTCAAAAATTGTCAACAGGTACTCTAATTATTTGTGTATTTCTACTTCTTACTGAATCGAATCGAATCGTGAGGTTCTTAACAATGCCAAGCCCTAGTTGCCTCGATAATACACTACAGTAAGATTCTTTACACTGTTTAACTTTACCTCGACAAA
Source organism: Cetoscarus ocellatus (assembly GCA_037902135.1). Taxonomy (NCBI): domain Eukaryota; kingdom Metazoa; phylum Chordata; class Actinopteri; order Labriformes; family Labridae; genus Cetoscarus; species Cetoscarus ocellatus. The sequence continues at coordinate 1,376,540 of JBAMNC010000366.1, forward strand.
GCTCCGGTGTTTAGACCTTACTTGTGATGTGACAGAGGACTACGTATCCTTCTGCCAGCAATTCCTCAGTAGATTAGGTCAGAGAGCTGCAGCAGGGTCAAGTAGAGGTCACCAGAGCACAAGTACATATAAATCTAACTCCCTTGATATTATTATAAATTAGGCTTTTTGTTTTAATACAGACATCAGAACTCACCTCACTGCAGTCACAAAGCATTGTGGTTGCAGTGTCCATGTTACTGATCAGGACTACGTCACATGACAGCAGTTTGAAGGCTTATCAAGTAAAACTATTGTGATAATAATTTGTTCCATAATCGAGCAGCCCTAGGAGCCCCCATAGCATGGATGAAACTAAAAGCTGCGCAATAACTTGTAGCCCTACTTGCACTTCCTGCAAAACTAATATTTTAAAAGGACAGTGGTTGTATTTAAAATGTAGCACACCAAACTGAATCATTTATTTAATAAGCTTTTGCCATAGAAAACTTGTTTCATGAAGGACAAAACACAGAAGGAGCAAAGCAAAATATTGTCGACTGCCTGAAAAGACGTGAAAAACTTCCCTCTGATAAACTGACAGCAACAAAAAACACCAGAAGGTTCTGAAAATCATTGTTCTGGATGAACAGCCGGTGCAAGTCTACTGCCTGATTGAGCACTTGGATCCGCTTTAAAGTTTGCCATGGTGAAAATGCTTTGGGAGAGGCCTCTTCCAAAACTTGACAAAGCTGTGCATGAATACATATGAGGCGAGTTAAAGGATGCAGTGGTGATGAGTTTCATTGCAGACACCTGTAGGACCAATGTCTGCTCTTTGTCTCACTTAACAGTACAGTGTTTGGACATGATTTGCATGCCACAGGGAGGTGGTGAAAGTTAAAAATGGTATCAGCATGGTATCAGGACTGGGGAAGTTGCATCCCTAAAGAAAGCGATTCTTCCATACAGCTGTGTCAGCAGAAAACCAACTCTGAGTTCAAGGAGTTTGACTTCAGCCATAAGAGGCTAAAGGGAGTTGAAGAGCATATAAAAGGTCAGCTGATCAGAAAGACATGGTTGAAGTATCCACAGGTAAAGATCAAGCTCATGCTGTGTTTACATGGACTCAGGTGGAGGGCAGATACAGACGGATAATAGCATCTGAATGACATGGGAAAAAGAGACAAAGTACTTCCTGTCTGCCTCATGATTTTGATTCCTTCTTGTGTGACTCCTTTTTCTATTATATAATGTTGTAAATAAATTAAAAACTTGATTCCTGGATGGAAACTCTCTTTTATTAATGTTGCTTTTTTTCTCTGGCTGCTGCGGGTAGATTACTCATCTTTTTTACCTCCGCCAAGGTTATGCTTTTGCCAGGGTCTGTTTGTTTGTTTGTTTGTTTGTGTGTTTGTTTGTCTGTTAGCAAGATTACGCAAAAAATACTGGACGGATTGACATGAAAAATTTACCAGAGGTGTGGTTTGGTCCAAGGAAGAAGCCATTACATTTTGGTGGTGAGCCGATCCAGATTGACGTCACAAAAAACATTTACGTTTATAACGGCAAATCCCATTCATTTACGTCATTATGGGTACTGTAGTTCATTTGCAAACTGACGTCAATGTTTTTCAAGCCTATTTCACTACATTTCCTAGCTTCCCTTGCAATGCTAGCGGAGGAGTTCTGCTAACACAACGGCAACAATAGCCTGGTAGATCAGCACGTTTTTTGCGACTTTGTAACTGGAATGCTGATAACTCGGAGATCACGTCATTCACACTCCCCTCTTCCCAGTTAAATGAAACGCAGCATTCTCCACATGAGCGGAGACTCGGAGCGGAAAAGCCACTGCAGTAACTGAGCTGCTTAGTGGAGGTCTGCGCTCTCAGAGTGCTTTTCTAGTTTCATCATATAATAACCAGGTTATCATCTATCACATTACTAAATCCATGTGCATAATCACTCACCCCACCTGCTGACACTGGGCACTGTCTTGTTAAACCTATACTTTTTTTTCCAACTTCCAGATGTTAGCTAGAACTCTGATCAAAACAGTATCAAAAGATGAAGTAGTGGTAGTGGAGAAACATGGAAATAGTTTCATAGTTATCATGGAAATAGTTTCAAACATGGAAATGATTCCTGCTTCCTTCAGCAGTTCAACACCTCTAAATATAAGTGATGTCCGAAAGCCCTATCGTCAAAAAGAAGTGGAAGATGTCAGAGGGAAGAGCTAAATATTGTGGAAATACCGGACAAAGTCTGAGTGACCTCAGGCATGTTGTTGATTAAACAAATTTAGAGGGCAGTTTGTAGGTCAAAAAGAAAGGGGCACAAATCTTGATGAAAAAGTTCCTTTTTTGCAGTCTCGAGCTAAGCTTTGTCTGGTCCCTCCCCAGGACCTGTTTGACTGGGGTGACCCTACCAGGAGCATAAAGCCCCCGACAACATAGCTCCTCATTGATCACCTACAACTCTCACTGGATTGGTTCGCAGACAAATGTGAAGTGGCTGGGATGAGGATCAGCACCTCCAAATCTGAGTCCATGGTCCTCGACTGAAAGAGGGTGGAGCGCCCTGTCCGGGTCGGGGATGAGATCCTGCCCCAAGTGGAGAATTTCAAGTACCTTGGGGTCTTGTTCTCGAGTGAGGGAAGGATGGAGCCGGAGATTGGCAGGTAGATCGGCGTTGGCAGTGATGTGAACTCTGCACAGGTCTGTCGTGGTGAAGAAGGAGCTGAGCTTTATGGCTCAGCTCTCAATTTACTGCTCGATCTTCGTTGCTACCTTCACCTATGGTCACGAACTGTGGGTGGTGACCAAAAGAACAAGATCACAGGTACAAGCAGCCGAAATGAGTTTCCTCCACAGGGGGGTCTGGGCTCTCCCTTAGAGATAGGGTGAGAAGCTCGGTCATCCAGGAGGGGCTCGGAGTAGAGCTGCTGCTCCTCAGCGTTGAGAGGAGCCAGACGAGGTGGCTTGGGCAACTAATCAGGATACCTCCCTGGTGGGGTGTTCAGGGCACGTCCCACCAGTAGGAGACCTCAGGGAAGACCCAGGACACACTGAAGGGACTATGTTTCTCAGCTGGTCCGGAAAGAGCTGGATGAATGGTAGGGGAGAGGGAAGTCTGGGGTTCTCTGCTTAGGCTGCTGCCCCCGCAGCCCAACCAAGGATAAGTGGAAGAAGATACAGTACGGTAAGTTCCTTTTTTTTCCAGTGAGACTGCTTAAACTGCTATTTTCTCAATGTTGGGTCACACAACATGACTGAAGGGGATCATGCCCTCTAATGCTGGTTTACATCAACATACAGCAGTAGATTTTGGAGAGTTTCAGTATTTTTTTTAGATAATTTTCCAATAATTAAAAAATTCTCACACTTCACCTGTAAATATTATGTTTGTTTCTGTTGCATACATTTCAAGGTGGGTCTTATGCTTCCTGTTGCAAAGAGCTACATCACACCAATTAGTAGTCTGCGATGCCCCTAGTTATCCATCCATCCATTATCAATACCAAAGACTAGTCCTGGACCAGTCGCAGACAATCACAGGGCCACTAAGAGAAACATACAGCCAGGGCAACTTGGAGTCACCAATTAACCTAATAAGCAGATTCTGCTCTGTGGGAGGAAGCTAGAGGGCCCGGAGACAACTCATGCTTGCACTGGGAGAACATGCAAACTCCACACAGAAAAGCCCTGACTGACATGAGGTTCAAAGCAGCAGCCATCCCATGGAGACACTGATCTAGGCATTTCAGTGCTTTAAGTTCCACATGTTGTACCTTTGAAAGTCAGACGGCCCAACAAGATTTTCATCAGTCATCAGAAGACATCCTGAATTTCTTTGAAGCAAATTAAAATAATCAAGCTTGTTCAGTTGTTCCTCTACATCTGGTCACTCACTTGCACATAACTGATTGTTCAGTCTGAAACATTCAGAGTCCCTCGTTGGAAATTAGATTTTCTCATGACAGCTACAAGTAATCTCATCAGTAGAACATTTTTCAGATCAAATGGTAATTTAGTTAGGGCTGATCTTTTTTAGACAGGTTGATGAGAAAACACAAATAATTCTCAACAACAAAACAAGAGACAGAAAATCATTCCAGAGCTGGTTAGTAATGAACAGTATTGATTGTCGTTTCATGTCAGCTAATGCTCTTCATATTTCTTGCTGCCTGATGATAAAAACAAAGCACTCCACGTGATGCACTCATGAGCGGTCACCAAACCGCAGAAGACCTTGTGGTGGAAACACTGGAGTAAAACTGCATTTCCCTTCAGAATTCAAATAAAAGTCATTTAAAGGAAATCAGAGCTATCGTCCCGTAATCTCCAACATCTATCGCTCACATTCCAGCTCCTTCCTCCACAACCAGCATCACCATGTGGTTATCATTTCTGCAGAGATAGGACTGGAAGAAAAAGGGGAAATGCCTTCATGTCCGTTGATGTTTGTGTCGATGTGCTGTGTGTCTTTGTGTGAACCCAGGGTATCTGTTGCACTCTCTCTCAGCCCCATCCGGCTGAGTATTTACAACCAGCTGAAGCCAAGTACAAGGGCAGAGCCGCTGTGCCGCTGGGAAGATGTATGGAGGCCTGTGAGCCCAGCCATCGCTCACCAGCATCATCTCAAACAGTAAAGTACCTCAGTCTGCGGGCTCACCTCCCCCTGAATACAAAACAAGTCTGAGACAACAGGACGGGCAGACGAGGTGGTGCTCACGCCTATGTGAGCGTCAGAGCGAGCGTGCGTCTGGCCTCGTCTATTTAATGGTCTTTCAGAGAGTCCTTGAGCCTACCTGCCAAATCCAGACCCAGCAATATACAAGAAGTAGTTAAATCTGCCAGGAGTGTGTGTATGTGTGAGAGAGAGTGAGAGTGTGTGTGGACCACAATGTCAGCCAAGATACTAACAGAGCTTTTATTCCAAGTCTTGGTCCGCTGCCATCTCTTACCCCCAAAGTCGGACCAAGAGGACGGATCAGTAAATGGAGAAGTAAGACGGAAGAAAGGCAGACAGATGGACGGGACAAAGAGAATTTCTATGTTGGGTATTGAAATGTCAAGGTAAACATCTACATACAGGGAGGCTAAAAATATACATAAATATTCTTTAGGTAGGTAAGCCATCTATCGACAAAGATGGAAAATGCATAAATGAATGGGTGGGACAAAATCTATCTAAAGCAATATTTCATAATCCTGACTCATATCACACAATTCTACAACTACTGGTGCCAAATATTGATGTTTTTATTTAATAGAAGCACTTTTAACACACTTTACCAGCAATCTGACTCACTGTGTCTACTTTTGACTCAAGGTGACGTGAATGAGGGTTACGTCAACAGAGGTCTATCATCACAGAAGAGGAAATGTAATATAAGCTGCAAAGTGAGTTAAAGGTTGAAGTGTGATAAAGGACCATATCCTGATGGCGTGAAGCAGGTTGTCTAAAGCACATGGTGTGCAACTGTTTGGGGCACGTTAGTCTACAATTTGCTATTTTGACAAGAAATATGCTGGGCACAATGCAAGCCTAGATTATAAGTGGGTATGTTTTGGGCATAACACAGATCCATTTAAATCAATCATCCATTTAAATCAGAGTGTGCCAGGTGGCCTGTTTCTTGCTACATACACAGCAGGTTTAGTTGTTTAGTCAGAATTTCAGCCGGATTATTTCAGTCCTCTCCTATTATTCGGCCACTATTTTCAAAGAACAATCAGAACAATGTATGAAATATGTTCATGTCAGCTTAAAGTGCTTTTCACTGAAGCATCCAGAGCAGAAGAAACAATCCAAAAACAAGTCAAACACCTCTACATGAGAGTCAAAACAAACCTTATTAATTATTAAGGTCTCCTATCAAAACCGACATGATCACACTTCTATACGTTTATGAGACATATTTACTGTATTCCAAATATCTGTGGGCTTTAAGCTATTTATTGTCTCATTCACCTGTAGGAACCCTTAAATCTGTTCATATTGCAAGCGTAAAACACACTGGACAGCTTGTTTTATTATTTGAGATCATAATTACCAGTAACAGTCATTAGAAGGTCTACACATATTATAAATAATCAGCAAAACAACAAACTTTGGACTTTTAAAACAAAGATTAATATCCTGGAATTATGGCCAACAAGGTTACAGAAAAGCAGGTTGAATTCACCTTGGATAACCAGCCGATCTAATGAAGGCTAAAATTGTCTTTTAAAGCTTTTGGACCTACAGCATGTCCTCTCAATACCACAATACAGACATTACTTTACTGGAGCAGGGTTAATGACAACACAAGATATTCTGAAACTTGACGTGACTGCTGTAAATTCCATCACGGACATTTAGAGCTCCAACATTTGTCCTGTGTCATCGCTAAGTCTCACTGCACACTGGATTCATTCTCCCATATTTGATTTATGGTGTGCTGTATTGCATACACGCCTGTTTCAGGGGTCTCATAAAGCAGAGCATGTCAAATAGGACATCGAGGAGCTGTTCACTGGAAATCAACAAGCAACAGGCACTTGTCATTCTGTGCGACAACACAGGAAACCTGAAAAAAGCATTGGATGATATGGGGGTTCTAGGTGTGTGCTGTACTTGAGATTGTTTACTTTGTTTTGATTTACTTTTTTAAACTTAAATTCGCAATTGTTAATAACAAAACTTAACTGAAATTAATTGGCTGCACATGCTGTCTCAACAAACCATCAAAAACACAATCATATTTGCAAGGCAGATTGAGGGATATTTAACGGCCTCGCAGCAAGACTACTCACACTAGAAGATATCCAAAAAAACAAACAAAAACAAAAAACAGTCTGCAGCTTTACTGTCTAGGTAAATATAGTTATTGGATTGGGACTTGGTATCAACACATATATTTAAATATTAAGTCAGGATCAGGGGCTGATCAGGACATCCTTTCTTAAAAGATATATGTTATTTAGGTTTGGTTGCAGCTAATATCTTACTTTTTACGTTGAACTAGTGAAGCCCAAAACCACGTGTAGGCAGGGGTACAATAGTAAAGTTTCACTCAGATACTGGAGTCAACAAGAAGCTATCAAGTACTCCAGTTATCAATGGGGATGTAAATTGATGAGGTTTTTGTTGATGCCAGTGCATTAATTGATTCATTAGGCAGTGAGCATGTTTTCTTTTGTGGAAATTTTGACACCGTTTTGAACACTCCTGCCTGCCATCTGCCATGATTTTTGACATATTTTTCATAATTTCTGCATCCTTCAATCATGCAGAATTGGAAAGCACCTGGAGAGCGCAAACCTTCCAAACCGCAAATCATGTTGATATCATTATTAGTCAGACAGTTATTGAGTAAAAACAATTGTTCTGGATCTGGATCACCTCCAAAATCTAATCATTTTTAAGATTGGCCATTACCAACATCTCCTGAAAATTTCAGCAAAATCCATCCAGTGTTTTTTGTGTAATCTTGCCAACAAACAAACAGACAAACAAATGGACAAATAAACATATGGCAGTAAAAAACATAACCTCCTTGACAGAGGTAATAAAGTGGAAGGAATTGATAAGGGAATTGATAGCTAAAAATAATAATGATACCGATTCCTTGAAGGAGTTGTTATTGATGGTTTCTGATCCCCATCCCTAGTTGTCATGCAGAAACCTCCTGATAATTAACTGAAAATCCAGTAGTATTAATTTTGTGACTTCTACACTCTCTTCCACTCTTGGCAAGTATGACTGAAAGTGCACTGACCCACACACATGCAAGCAAATCAGCGCAGAAGCAGTACTAATCACTTTGATTTTTGTTTGTTTCTCATTAAAAGGTTGTGTTTTCATGCAGGCCTCTAATTGATCCAAACTTTGAACTGCATGTCTAGAAACAGCAAATGAAATTTTCCTTTTAGTATCAGTCACATTTGACAGTAAAGCATGAAAAAATCATTGTGAAGGATATTATGTTGACACTTTGCAAGGAGCACAAAGTCCCATTTCACGGGATTCCCCTGACTCATCCCATCACTGCTGCTATGTGCGTCTGTGTGGACGTCATGACAACCAATCACAGGGGAGTATGGGGGAAGTGACTTGGATATGAAGACACAGCACGCTACAGATTACACAGATACAAGGAGGACTCAGATCAGGAAGTTTTCTTGATCTGAGCTGTAAAAAGTTAGTTCATTACTCCTGCTCTGCTTTAAGCTGCTGTTAAATATTTTTGACCTCCTGCCTGTTATCATGCTCATGTTCCTCTCTCTGCTCTCTCATCCTCTCGCTCTCTCCTTTATCAGGTTTTCTCTCACAGCTCTTTCTCCTCAGACAAGAGGGGCCATTGTATTTCCTGAGATGCCTCCGAGTCCCAGCCGCAGCATGCCTGTGCACAATGAGAGTGTGTGTGAGATGTGTGTGTATGTGTGCGTCCCCATTCGAGAACAGCTGTCACATTCAGCCATCACATGCCGCACAGCTGAGACTTGCTGCTACCGACTCTGACAAACTTTCCCCCTCTATCTTTGTCTCTCTTTCGTAACTTCGTCAGAGATTTTCTCGGCCATTGCTGTCACATTCTCTCTCTTTTTTTAGATCATATTTCTCAGTTTCTAATCCCTCTCTTTCCCCCTCATTCTTCAGCCCTCCTACTTCATCCTCTTTGTCCAGACAGAGTAGGAGTCCAGGGCTCAGACCAACAGCACACACACAGACCTGACTATAACCACAGAGAGAGGATCAGACAGAGACAAGGTGACTGAATATGTGATTTAAACCCTGGAGTAGGAGTATAATGGACTTTCAGCACGATCCCACATAGTCTGGGTTTGTTCTACGCATACAGGCTGCTTCAAAATGACCCAAACAGATATCATCTGTGCAAGTTATGTAATTTGATATGATAATGTTGATCAAGACTCTCTAAAGCCCTCTTTTGTTTTGCAGCAGAGCCCGACTGAACATAGGAGCTTAGCTAGAAGCATATTATCGTCGGTTCACATCAGTAAGTTGTGGACCATCTCGCTGCCATCTCTGATCATTCAAATGCACAATATATCAGAATCAGAACTGTATTTATTGTCAAGTATATTTGCACATACAAGGAATCTGACTTGGTAAATTGGTGCAAAAATAATTGACTTAGAATAAGAATAAAAATAAGGGTCAGGAGGAATAAAATAAAGTATAAAAATAGGTAGAAAATGGTGCAAAATTGACTTGGGTGTAAATAAAAAATATACAAAACATACAAAACATACAATAGGCACAAAACAGAACAAAAACAAAACCCAACAGTATATACAACAGGTGTGGTGAAGGAGCTGTACACACGAGCACTGAACTGAAAATATTGTTTACCTATGCAATTAAGTGCACAGGCACGCAGTATGATATTGGTATTGGCAAATAAAAGCTTAAAAAGCTAAATATCTGCACATATCAGAATTTCTTGCCAATATTTACAGCCAACATAACACTCATACATATCAGCCAAATAATTTACTTATATCAGCTAAATTATTGGCATAAGGTATGAATGTTTAATAGTTTATCACCGTACTTTCAATTGATGTCTACATAAAAAAGACACTAACATCATTTTTAGAGAAGGAAATGTTGTTTTTCTAGTGTCACATCTGTTTCTCACACAAAACAAAGTCTTTAGGTCCATGGTCCTACCGGTCTTGCTATATCCCTTTAAAGACTGAAAACACAAATTATAGCCAGAAAATTCTACTCTCATGGAGCTGAAATGTTTATTTCACGTTCTACTGAAATTCATTAAAATCAAAATTTTCACAAAATCTAACATATATATTTTTTGTATCTCATTCGATACATTAGGTGTTTTTGGCAACTGATAATCCACTTGAGGACATTTTTATCATTTATCTGATTGTATTCAGATGTTATTTTTAGTAATTTGTTGATCATATTGACTATCAATCAATCAATCAATCAAACTTTTTTTTAAAAAGCACTTTTCATACATTAAAAATGTAGCACAAAGTGCTATACATGTTAAAAACAGTCTCCATCCCCCACCCCATCTCCATCCTTCATCACCCCCCCCCCCCCCCCCTTCAGACTCCACCCAGCACATACACACACATATACACATGCACATATATACACAGACATGCACACAGATAAAATGATCTTAAAAGCGTGTGGCTGAGTTCAGTGATACAACAGGCTTTAAGGGGATATTCTTGCAAGGCCTGGACACTGACTAATGGCCAGAGACACTGGGTAGACTCCTTCGTGACTACTTCCCTTCAACAAATTTCTGGGTATCATTGGCAGGACCATGTGTCCAATGCTGACATGCTCAGGAGGGCAGGACTAGGAAAGGTCAGCTGCTGGATACAGGAGCAGTAGCTGCACTTTCCTGAACCTGATCCAGCTCACCGTTCATTGAGTTCTCAAAGACCTGGTGGTTGGACCAGAGGCGACTGCATGCATCGTGGAAGGGTCATTTCGAAGGACACCTGAAGAGTTGCACAGGCCTGGAGGAAAGCTGTTCTGAGGCAGGAGAAACACAGGCAACAGGTTGACGAGGTGAAGTGTCAAACCAGCACAGTCTCCCATACTTGATCTGATCTGACCGGACTGATAATATTGTGCTTATCCAATTCTTTTCTCTCACGCTGATACTGCAGCGCCAACTACCACACTAAACAGCCAGGAGGGTTCTTTGATGCATATCAAAACTGCTTGTTTTTTGTTTCCTTCCCTAAATTTTAATGAAGAGCTGTCTGATGTAATCATCATCAGTCTGTGAAATGTCAACCGTGCGTACAGAGTCTTTGTGCCTCCTGTTTGTAAAAACAGGCTACAGGCTACGCTGCTGCCATATGGGGCTTTTCCGCTGTGTGGAAGAAGATGAACTTGACTGTTACATTGCTTTTCCTTTAGGGATTGTACCAAGTGTCTGACACAGTTTAATATCATTTAAGGTGAGGATTCCAACAAGCTGAGCCGGCACTTTAACATGAGACAATGCGATACACATAATGGTCCAAGTATCGCCACAACCTCATGGGAATCTCGGACAGAAATAAAATGCCTGCTATTGTCAGCTCCATACGGCTGAAATCTCAAAATCTCTCCTCTGCTTTTATAGGCTGCTTACAAATGTTGTCTAACTGTGGATAACTGTGGAGAGGTACAGATGAGAACCAGGGATGCAAGTTTCCAGTACGGCTGAATGATTTTAGGAAAAGAGCTAACTGTGATTTTTCTGGCAGGTATTGCATTTTCAAATCACGATTTTCTTCGAATCAAGCTTCAGTGCAATATTCACTATGTTTACAATAAAGACAACAGTAAGGAAATCAATGATCAAAAGCACATAACACATTATTCATCATGTAATATTGATGATAAATAATCTGTTTTCATTATTTAAGGGATACTCCAACTTCTACTCCTTAACTGAGGCTTTGTATTATTGACCTGCTTACCAGCACTTCCATAAATGCAAATTGACTGCAAATTTGTAAAATAGTCTGTGTGAAATATCTGACACAACAGATCCTGGCTCAGTCAGGAGTGCTGCAAAAAACTGCAGCTTTGGCGATCACATGATTGCGTTGTCTGAAAGTGCGATTTCAGTCTGAAAACGATACATCTTTCAGCCCCAGCCTCCAGCGCAGACATGAGTTTGAAATCCTTCTGTTAACATTTTCATCAATTGACTCAACTGGACTGTGAAACACTTAAAGGGATATTTCATTATTTTTTAAGTCAGGTTGTATAAGGTACTTGTCAACAGTCGATGAAGTAGCTGGAAGGGCTCCAAACAGTGCTGTACCATTAAGAAGAACAACCTGAGTCGACCAGTACTGCAAAAACCAGTAAACCAGTACTTCTACACTGCTGTAAAAATGTCTAGTTTCATGTAATTGTGTGAGTTTTACATAAAAATGAGCCACAAAACTATGTACGATAGGGCAAAACATTTCAGAGTGCTCAATTTTTTCCTCCAGGAAGTCTCTGTGTTTAACTTCTATTTTATGATGCAGCAAATGGCTATGTCATCTTCCGCTATATAACTGTATCCACCAACAGCAGTGTACCTCAGCTCGTTGTTCTTCCGGGTAAAGCACTACTGGGAGCCCTTTCAGCCACTTCACTAACTGTTGTCAAGCACCTGATACAACCCAACTTCAAAAACACTGAACTATCCCTTTAAAATATAATCATGTCCTGTTGAAATAAGAACACAAATTAATGATGAAACTTCCATGTTGAATTATTTAGAGTTTTATTTTAAGAGGTGTTTGGTTGTGAATCAGTCTGGACTATCTGCCATTTTCAAGGTGCCCTGGTATAAAGTTTAGTATAAAGGTTGAGGTGATCAACAAGCATACAGAATAATTATCATAAGTGCATTAATGACAATTACTGCAGACTTTGATCAGTTAATTAAATCTAACCTTCAGGCTCTGCTATGTTTGCTGGAGCTTTAACTACATGGAGACAATCTTTCAAAGCACACGCTTTCATAGATAACAAGCCTTCCTCGGATGTGTTCGCCCTCTTTGCTTTCAAGCTCTCACAGGCACACATTTAGCAACAAGTAGCTGCTGAGGGATTTGTCATCGGTCCAAACACAGCATAAACCCTGGTCTCTGGTCTCAGGGAGACACATTAGTACAGACCAGTGCACTCACCAAAGCTCTGTCGTTACTCCATCAGACAACGTGGTCGACGGGTTTGGAAACACGAGTTCACCTGAAATAACCTCCAACAAGTTTGCCTAATAACTGCTGCTACGAAGCATCTAAATGCAAGATTGGTAGATTATTTTTGCTTCTAATAGCACGCCCCCTGACCAAACAGACATAAATGCGTCAGTGTGCTCACAGGTTGAGAGGTTGGCAAGGTAACTAAATGAGTTCAATAACAGAAGAAGATAGCAAGAAGGAAAGCCCCCACTGAAAGACTCTGTTGTTCCAGAAACATCACTGATCAACAGCTCCCATGGTGGAAAATTGCTTCTCTGCTCTGACAAAATGACTGACCTTTAGCACCATGAAACAAGGTCAAAAACTTTAGCTTTATCAGAGGGCTTCCATGTAGACTCCATTACAAAATAAATGAATAAAAAGTACAAAGCATTTAGGATGTAGCGTGTCCACAGGTGTCAGTACAGATGAAAATAAAGTGAACACCTTGGAGTCACAAAAATAACCAAAAAATCCACGCCAGCAAACAAAAAGTATGCCCCAGATGTTTTAGCATCGACTCGGGTTTGTCAGTTGATGTCTGCTCTTCGTAACATATTTGTGCGCAACCATACATATTGAGTTACTTAAGAAACACAGGTTTCTTTTTGCTGCACAGTGGCGCAGCAGGTAGTCCTCATGCCTCAGAGCAAACAAGAAGGTTGCTGGTTTGACTCCCCAGTCCAACCTTTGTGTGTGGAGATTGTATGCTCTCCCTGTGCCTGCGTGGGTTATCACCAGGCACCTCGGTTTCCTCCCACAGACCAAAAATATGCTTATTAGGTTAACAGGAGACCCTGAAATGTCCTTATGAAAGTGTGAAAGGTTTTCTGTCTCTACATGTCGACCCTGTGAGTGCATGTTGGGAAGTCCAAATCCACTGAAAGTTAATGAGACAGATCAATTAAAAAATTACCATATTAGGAAAGAGCAATCTCTCTCTGAGCATTTTTTCTGGTAACTATACTTTAAAAAAAGAAAAGTTTGGAAATGTTATTCCTGTTGATTATTTCCCCCCCTTTAATTATACGGTTAAACTATTGAAAATATTATCCAGGCCTGTTATACTTGGGTTTTAAAGTCTTGTGTTTTGTTTGGTAGTAAAGCTGCAAAAGTTTTTCATGAATGTTGTCTGTCTTTTAAAAGATAATTGACAAATACTGTATATGGTCCCATTGTAGCATGTTAGGATGGGAAGATCTGGCTTCTTTTGTCCAGGCCGCCACAAAGGGGGGAAAGTTAGGAAAATTCATAAGACCATGACCGCTATAGAGGCCTCTAAAAAGACTGCAGTATCAGCAACAGATGTTTTAAGATGTCTATTCTTCACTTTAGGGATGCACAATATAGAATTTTTGCCAAGCACAAGCTCTTTACTAAACAAAAAATGACTTGTTTCTTTCAGTGTGACAGTCTATTTGTGCTAGGTACCATTGTAAAACAAGAAACATAACATTTCACTCTTGAAAAGATGAAACTCTTGGTTTTTAAATGTATACATGCAGTGATGATACGGTGCAGCAATATGATACATTTGTGTATTTTGCCAGTATTCCAGCCGATGTTTTTATGACCAATATACTGGCTGTCAACATCAGCGAAAACTTCAGTGTCGGCTGAAAACAAGAATATCATGCAACCCTACTACACTAACTCATGTCTGTCCTGTTATCACTTACAATAAAGTATAATGTAGGCTTTTGTTTCACTAGATTCCCTACAATGAGAGTTATCAAAAAAGAGGCTCTTTAGAACATTTATTAGGGGTTATAAGATTATTCTATGCATTTATCTAAGTGTCTGAATGGCATGATGAGACAACAGACTGTCAGGTAAAACAAATAATTAATCTGCAAAAATTTCAAATCTTTGACAAAGTCAAACATTGAGATTCAAGGGGGCTTAATTTCTCCCCAGATAAAGTGACTGAAAAACTAATGGATGATAAAATGTCCCAAATGTCAAAACTTTTGTGTTGAACATATTTTCTTTTACCAGATATAGTGTGATATTCAGCTGCAGGGTGTTTTCTCGTAGCTTATTCGTGTCCCTAAACAGAACAACTTGGCTGTAATAATTATAAGGCGTCCATTTTTGATTATAGTTGTCTAATCTTTTCACAGATGCTTTGTTTGAGACACTGGGCTGCTTTGGTCAGGGGCCATTTTGATATCTTGTCATGGGGCCCGGAATGCCTGCAGCGCCCCTGCCAGCACATGTTTGGATCTTTAGTACAAAAAAAAAAAAAAAAAACTGGTGACTGATTAACTCAATCATTACCACCTAACTCTGCTGCCTCTTACCTCTGCATTGAAGGTGCTGTCATCCTCCGCTGCACGCGCTCCAAGCACACACAGGCACAGCGCGAGGACGGTCCGTCTCCACAGCAACGACAAGCCGCCGCTCCGCCAGGACGAGGCAGCCATGGTCCGGGGGGCTCGGCGCAGTGTTGATTAAAGTTTTTAGGGGGGCTCCTCTTGAGTTTAACGGTGGGAGCTCCAAAAAATGAACAATGTTTTACAAAGAGGAGTTAAACTTTCCTCAGCAGAGGTTCACTGAGGAGAGCTCCATTTGATATTCATGACCAACGGACCCTCCATTAGTGTCTTCACTCTGTGGTCTACTGTTTGGAGCGGGAGTCTCCCCTTTGTCATAAACTTTACAGAACCTACTTTAATCAGCCTGAAGTCTACAGAACACTTCTGTGAGCTCTGCAGCCCTGCCTCTGTGTCAGCCGAGTGAATAAATGCTGCAAAATGAGTGTAAATCATGAACTATTCGCATGTTTGACTCTATCGTCTTAATGGCATTGTCTCTTAATAATGTTCAGCAAAGTTCAGAGAAACTAAACCTGACAAAGTTCAGACCGAGCCCTCCAGCAGCAGAGACCAGGCTCTTCTATGTAACAGAAGAAAAGCCAGCGTCCTCTCTTCTAGAATAATCTAAAGTCGCTCCGGGTCCCCTCTGGATCCGTGTTTGTCTCTCTGGCGGTGACTCCTCTCTAAAAGCCGGTGCCTCTCCAGCTCCTCCCGGTCTCGTCCTCGGTCTCCGGCTCTGTGCTGTTCCTCTGTCGGAGCAGGACGGGTCAGTGAGCCTCGCCGAGTGCTGTGTCGGTACCAAACGTGGAGGAGTCAAGAGCTTTTCCGAGTGAGAGGACGTTTCCGGCTGCTCCCTTCAAAATAAAACATGTTGAGCTCGGTCTGGTTTGTTTTGAAGGTCTCATGTCTGGTGATTTGACCATCTGCTTCGAGTGATTGAATCTTGGATTTGGTTTAAGTTGAATAAAAAAAAATAATAATAATAATTAGTCTCAGTAGAGGATCAGATGCAGCTCTTTCTCCCTCCCGTTTGATAACGAGCTCTGATCTGAGTGGGCAGGTAGGGTTTGATAACGAGCTCTGTGCTGATTGACTGAACAAACAATGCCTAATGGAAGAGAGGAGAGGGATACATACTCCAAGCTGGACTTCCAAAACAGCCATGGCGTCTGCCTGTGACAAGCAGAAAACACACATGTAGGTGGAGGATGTGTGGCTATGACATCATAAACTCCAGGAAGTAAAAAACTGACTATTCTGAGGGGCATTTTCTTCAAAGAGGCAGAGAAGTGAGGGTTTAGTGAAGGTGTCATGTTCTTCTGCTCCTCCAGCTCTAACAACAGGACATGAGACCTTTAAGGGCATGAGTAATAATAAATACAATTTACCGTTTGGACAATTGTCACTTCAAATATTTTATTTTATTTTTGTGGTTCTGACATTTTTATAAAATTTTAAAAGTATTATAAGCATTAAAAGTTTGCTCTGTCAGCAATTTCACTGTACTTTTATTTTACATGTGACAGTAAGATATTTCTTTTTACCAAGTGCAATATTGTTAAAAAAAAATAAAAAAAATCATATTTTCTAAAGCAAGTGTTTAGCTGATTTCTATCCTGTATATTCATTCTTATATTGTAATAGTTATAAAAGTTCTATGAAAAGCCTAATTGTAGAAAACGTTCTACACAAATAAAATTTGATGGTGATTGATTTAAAAACAACAACAAACAAAAACCAATACAATATAGCTATGAAAGCATGAAAGATGAGAAAATGTATGGAAAAGAAAAATGCAATGAATATAAGAACTGACACAGTCAATGAAATATAAAATTAAACACAAAATATATTGAGACATTTTCACATCACATGGGTTTTGCTTAAAAGTAATAGTCTAGTGCATAGCATACTAATATTGATAAACTTCTGTACTTGTTTAAGATGAAAAGGACTTTTATGTTTTGAATGATTAAATAATTAACAGTTATTTATTAATTTCACAAAAGACATGACTTAAAGCCCCTCCTTGAGGCAATATTTTGGTCCCCTGAGAGTTTCAGGCTGAATTCTATATTTATTTCTTTTAACGCTTGAACCTTATTAAAAACTTTAAAGGAATATATATATATATATTTTTTTTTAATTTTTTATTTATTTATTTATTTATTTTTTGGAATCACTAACATGTTTTTAAAATACAGTTGAGGCAACCCCTTGTAAATCTCCTTGTCTGTTATAAATAGCTTTAAATTACAGAGCATCAGTGAAAGTCGACCAAATTTACAAAAAAAAACCAACATGCAAATTATCTGTCTTCTCTGTGATGGTCTTGTTTTATTAACTTACTTATTTTTAAAGTCAGCCAACCTAGTTTTTCTTAGTAACAACTGGCATCAGCAAATCACATTTCTGTCCATTTCTGCTCACATTTTTTTAATTCAGTCCTTTAAGTTTGCTTTTAATTTGAAGGCGGCATTCTCCCGGAAGTGTGTTGTGTTTTTTTTTCTTTTCTTTTCTTGGATTTGCCGGCTCTCATCAGTCGGACGGACGGAGGGGGAGGAAGCAAAGAAAAGGGGGAGGCGAACACGAGCAAACAGGACCCTCCCCCCTGAAGTGTTATAAAGCTCCAATACATGATTGACTAAATCAGACACACACACACACACATACACACTCATTCTGATGCACAAGCAGCCAAAGACACTTTTTGTTAACTTGTGTCAACACATCTGTCACTTTGCTCACTCCAGGCTGTGAAAGAAAAGGTGCTCCGGTGGCTGTGGTGAGTCCAGGTGAGGAGGAAGCGGCTGTCATCACATCAGGCAGGTGAATGAACAGCAGGGGCTGATCCTTCTTCTGTGGGCAGAAGAATTTAGTATGAAGAAAGGAGAGATACTATAAGACACAAAATATACCTTTTTTCATATTGATCCTATCTTGTTCAAAGTTTGAGCTCTATGTTGTAAATTATAATGTCTCAATAAGACTCTGTCCATGAGCAACATTTCTTTTTATTTTCGCTCTGAACAATCAGGTGGGCACTGACACAGAGAGAGGCCACAAAAAACAATATTAAAAC
Organism: Cetoscarus ocellatus; assembly: GCA_037902135.1. Classification (NCBI taxonomy): domain Eukaryota; kingdom Metazoa; phylum Chordata; class Actinopteri; order Labriformes; family Labridae; genus Cetoscarus; species Cetoscarus ocellatus. Next base: position 1,394,659 of record JBAMNC010000366.1, read on the forward strand.
CATTAAAATTACAGCCCCTATTCTCTGTAATAAAAACGTAAAGTTTTAAAGGCATAAATGTTTGCAAAGTAGGCATTTTATGTTTGATAAATAGAAGTAATAAGGCCCTGGTAATCCACAAAGATATGAGTGGGAAAAAAAAATCTTGGTTACTCCTCTTCTCAGCATTAGGTGTGGTTGATTTGTTTGACTGACAGCTCCACAGCCCTGTGAAATTAATAAATCCTGTACTTGTAGGAGGACTTGTTGATTATTTTTTAAACTCTTTTTATTTGAGTTTTTCTTGTTTTTGTTTTTTTTTTTTAAACAAACAATTTACATAAACACAAGAGATAATTAAATAAAATAAAATAAAAGAAATAAATAAAAAACTGCATCAAACACAACGAGCAGAAAAAAACTATAAGCACGTCTACACGTCGACGAATTATTGTACATAAAAACTGGTAATACTATCTTTTCCCCAGCACATACATGTATTTCTAAAAATTATACATCTATGGTTATTCACATGTGCAGGCATGAAAAATATAAAGATACACACAAATCCTTTAATCTGGATCACAATGGAGGAAGCAAAACCACAAAGATACACACTAAAAAAATAATAATAATTGGAACATTAAAAACTAAAACAAACAAATAAATAAATATGAATACTAACGAAAAAAGTCATCTACAGCTTTAACTGCTCCCACCCTAGTATTTACAGTTCAGACAATGTGTATATGTATAAAAAAATAATAAAATAAAATAAACATATAAGATACATGTATTTACATAAAAATAAAGCTATTAGTATCTCCCCACCCCAGTATATAAGACGCTGTATACATCTTTAAATATACGTCTTTTTATTTTTTTATTTAATCTTTATTAACCATATAAAAAAACCCAATGAGATCAAGATATCTTTCACAAGGGTGACCTGGCCAAGAGGTCAGCAACACATCATGAAAAAAAAAAAAAACATCATAGAAAACATACATATCAGATTTAGTATGTAAATGCTGAAGCCACGAACCCAATTAATCTGAGGAGGGAACAATGCCGTTCTCTGAAAGAACATTAATGGTACTTGCTGACCTCCAATTGTTTTTTTTAATCTCTTTGTATTTGAGGTTTTCTGTTGTTGTTGTTTTTTTTTTTTTACAAACAATTTACATAAAGACAAGACTCAGTACAATTAAATTACATTAAAAACATGCATTGGAACATCAAACACAGAAGATTTCAGAAAAGGAGTCAAACGTGTTTATAAAATAAAGTAAAATGATAATAATGCAGACAGTGACTGTTTAAAGATGGTCCACATGTCAAAGAGGGTGAAAATGTTCTGAAGACAAATTTTTACTGCAGCCACACAGAGAAATGACGGAGTAAGAGATAATGTGTGAAGTCTCTTGATGTGCTAACTTTTGTTTGGTGTTGCTGTAACCGCTCACTGATCTTTGCAGCCTGAGGGTTTTTGTGGAGGGAGAGGTGCAACAGTCCACTGAACACACACAATGGTCACTCGTTAAACCTCCTCAAAGCTCTACTCAATATTTTAGCCTCAGTGAATGTAGAAAACGTTTCATCTTGGATTGTAAGACTGAAAATAAAAACAATGACTTTATTATCAAAAATCTAATTTACAAATGGTATGTTAATTTCATAACTGTGTCAAAACCAAATTTAAACCATGACAAAGATCACACAAAAGCTTTCCTGTAACACATAACTTCACCCTGCATGCCCAAACATATAAGCCATCTAAACATTTACAAATTCAGGAAAGACATGCTGCTCAGCTCTGCCCACCTCTGCTGCTTACCCAATTATCCTTCTTTTTATTTTGTTTTATTGAGGGCTGTCTTTGACAAAAACTAGTTTTCATATAGTGTATTTGTCAAACAGTACATCTTTATTTTTGTTTCAATGATGGAGACAAAACAGATACTTAAAAAAGGAAGTGGTGCCTCTCAAATTTGAGCTAATTTCAGAATGCTTTGTGAGAAGAAGGAAGACCACTTTTGACAGCTCTTTTCCCTCAACATGTGAAATTCATTGACTTACTGAGAAAAGTGGTTTCATGTTTTATAAACATCAGTGGTGCACCAGTTGTGAAAATCAGTGCATTGCTGATACAGATGTTTGAAATACCTATTTAAGCGAATTCTAGTTACATCATAAAAACTGTTCACAGTTAGTCCGACAGGTCATTTTTGGTGCTCTTTAAAAATAATATTCTCTAAATTAGCTGTTGGTGCCCGATGTTAGCATTAAACTTGAAAAAAGCATCACTAAAAATGATTAGCAGTAGTCAGTATGTTTCAGTCCAGATTTGCCAGCTCAGTCAACCCCAGCTGGTGTACACATTCAAAAACTTGGACCCAAGAAGAGTTTAACCATTTACTGAGTACAGGATGGATGGGCGGAGGATTTACTGTACAATACAAAGAAGTAGCTGAATTTATATGTTATAGTGAAGTTTTTCTAAGTAATTTGAGCTGTATTTTTCTATGTAATTAGCTCCGTATTCAGAATCAGAATCAGAAAAACTTTATTAATCCCCAAGGGGAAATTTGGTTGTTTCAGTTACTCATATACACAGTATAGCAGTAGGGATATCAACAAATACTTTAAAATAGATAAGCATATAAAAACGTTGGAAAAAAAATAAGAAAGCTGGCTGCAACATGCAGAATCTTAGAGTTATATCAACTTCTTTATGAAGAAAAAAAGAAATAAAATAAGTAAAGTGAGACAATGAACAAGGCCAAGGAATATCATTATTCCTAATATCAACAATATTTACGATAAGGATATAATATGACAGCACTGTGACCACATTTGATTGGGTATTGCACTGGATATTATGGTTGCTTATTTACAAATATTAACAAACATCAGAGGTGAAAAACAGTAAAACAGTCTCATTAACTAATAATTCCCCACAGTTACATGTCATTAACAACAGGCAAATACCAGGTAACCAGCAGGCTGTAAAAGGAAGGATTACCCATTAAATTGGATTTACACAATAGATAAAATTCTGAAACTATTCTATGTTTAACTAATGTTGATGTGCATGCCTTACAAATACACTTCACAGAGCTCAGGGTTTTTTTTATTCAATATTATCTTAAATCCAAGTCAGCAAGTAAACAGCTGAGGTGGGCAGAGCTAACACGTGGTCCTTACAAGACCTTTTTCTGTCATTGTTTTGATGGAGAGCCTCCTGGCTGTGGAAGTTTCATACTATGCAGTCAAGAAAAGGCAGATCAGCACTATTATCATACCCACCACTCCAATATAAGCGTTTCTCTTTTTTGCTGACTCGTCAGATCCTTTTGAACGCTCAAATGTAGAGTGAGATTTATCACTCAGGAGTTTCCAGTTCGTCATGAGGAGTATCAGCAGCTGTGTGGATGTGAGTCATTCTGCTTCGCTGCTTTCTTTTATCCAGGTGAGCAGTTTGTCGCAGGTGAGATTAAACCCTGCAGGTTCACATCAGTCAACCTCTGCCCACACATGAGTGAGCTCAGCTCTCCTGATATAAATAAACCAAACACAGGGAAAAACCCATGAAAGGCCCCGTCCTCTGTGGTCCTTTATTACTGGATGCCATTGTTTTTTCCATCAAACAGTTTCAACCTGACACCAAATGCCTCACATTAATGAAACAAAGGGTGTCGCACTTTGCACTAACAGAGTATACACAGAAAATCTGAGGTTACATTTAATACTCTTTTCACTATTTCATTCATTATACCAGTGATTCTGAAAGTGAGGCCTGTGGTCTCCAGCATAAGGGACCAAACAAGTCTAAATAAGATCAGTGTTAAATATTTTACACTGACACCAAAGGGAGGCAGACTTCATTAAAGAAACTATGAAAATTGATAGAAAGTGAATAAAGGGTTAACAAGAAACCTACAACAGACTTTACAACCACAGAAACAGAGATGAGAAAATACAGCAAGACATTTATCATCCAAAGCAAGAGGAAATGAGTTTAGTGTCTAAACTAATGCAAAGTACACTCACCTCTTTGCCTTCAGAACTGCCTTCATTCTTTATGGCACCGATTCAGCAATGTGCTGGAAATATCCATGATGTGAATCTCCTGTTCCACCACATCCCAGAACTGCTCTACTGTATTGAGATCTGGTGACTGTGGAGGCCACTGGAGTACAGTGAACTCATTGTCATGTTCAACAAACCAGTTTGAGATGATTTAAGCTTTGTGACGTGGTGTTATCCTGCTGGAAGTAGCCATCAGAAGATGGGTACAATGTGGTCAGTTACAATGCTAAAGCAAGCTATGTTGTTTAAAGGGATAAGTCAAGTTTTTTTCTTTTGTGTCTTCCTCACTCCTGAGTCCATGACAAGCAGATAAACACCATTTTTTCGACTGTGTGTGCACTAACAAGAAAGAGATTGGCAAAGCTTGCCCAATGCTAGTTAGCTTACCTCAAACACTGAGAGTCAGTGGGTATTTTTAGCCTGCCTCTGCCTACAGTCATCAGATAAAGTCTTCAGCATCTCTAAACAGTCCTGTGTGCTTGCTGCTACTCATTTTTAGCGCGTTATGTTACATTATCTTCTGCTTTCGTTGTATTATCTTGTGCTCGTAAACAGAGGCTTTGTTTTGTTGACCTATTTCTGCCATGGTTTGTGCTAGAGATGTGACGGTCATGAACGAGTCAACTCTTTTGAACAGCTCTTTTAAGTGAACGACAACAGCCAATTCGCAGTTTTAAGTGTTCATTTGCGAGCCATTATTAAATTTGCAGGCAATTTGCATCTAAGTATGGTTCACAAATGAACGGCTCACTCACAACTGCGACAAAGGGGCCCAAAGTGTGCCAAGAAAATATCTCCACACCACAACACCACCACCACAAGATACATGACAGAATGGATCCTCACTTTCATGTTGTTTACACCAAATTCTGACCCTATGATATAATGATATAATGTCACAGAAGAAATTCAGACTCATCACACCACGCAAACATTCTCCAATTTTCTATTGTCCCATTTTGATGAGACCCTGTGAATTTTAGCCTTACTTCCTTGTTCTTAGCTGACAGGAGTGACACCCAGTGTGGTTCTCTGCTACTGTAGCCCATCTGCTTCAAGATTTGCTTCAGAAATGGTCCCTTGCATACCTTGGTTGTAACAAGTTCTTATTGGAGTTACTATTGGCTTTCTATTTGGCCATTCTCCTCTTACCTCCTGCATCAACAGAGCATGTTGGCCCAGATAACTGTTTGGCTGCAAATGAAATATGACCCTATAGCCATTTGTATCATCTATGCTATGTGAGTTTCTGAGACCTCTAAAAACCTGTTGTATATCACGTGATACTTGTATTCTGTCCCCTTGTGGATTATCATTCAACCACAGACAGTGGAAGGGCTTTTACAGCGCTTTTAAAAATGGCTGCTATCCTTTAATCATCCAGACACTTTTGGCAGGAAAATCTTTGCAAATTTTCAAGAAGTTACGGTAATAATAACATGCATATTGTTATTCTTTTGTTTTTTTCCTAAATAAGTGTATTCTTTATTAAAACAATGCATAATTACGTAAAAAATTCTTACATTATTATCTTACATTATTGTATTACAGTTGAACTGTGTTAAAAAAAAAAATCTGTGTCAAATTTGATACTGTAGGTCATAGATACTCTATCCCTGAACGGTCATGTCCCATTTTGTAAGGAAAAATACAGGCACAGACTATTTTGATGATTTAATTAATCTGATAAATTACAAAAAAATGCCATCTTAAAACACATTTTTGGTGTTTTAAAATCACAATTCATCAGAAATAATGTTATTTACTGTTTTGACCAACTTGTAATGTATGAATTTTACATGTCAACTAGATTAGATTTTATGTGTTTTTTTTTAAAAAACAACAAGAAAAACTGCCTGATGTGTTTTACATTTTCTGAATGTTTTTGGGCAAAGTCTGTTATTGTTTGAAAAATTAACATTCTTGTGACCACAAAGTCGCCAAATACGCCTGATGTATCAAATCTCATGCAAAAAATGTAGAAGAAACATTATATGCCAAAAAAGAAATTTTGTTAAAAAGTTCAATAAAGATTTTCTTTCCAAAAAAAATCTGAATTTTCTTACTATTTTCTGAAGTGTCAGTCTTTACAGGATTAAGGCGGAGCTTGCCTAAGTCTCAGTGGGTGCTTTTGTATCAGATCAGAAAAGTGATCATGTTTACAACAACCTCTAAATCAGACTTCAGTCTGTCTGTTTGACTCAGTTTATCTCCAACCTGCTGGTCTGTTGTTTATGTTATTTTGCTTGAAGCCCGGCCTGTAATATTGTTCCTGTGCTGCAGGTCCACCTGGCAGATAAACCACCGGCAGGCCCAGCCAGTAAACTCTCTGATGGATAAACCACAATCTGTTAACACACAAACACACAGGCTCACATGTATAAAACCTCGTGTTGGTATGTCTGAGCAGCGTCACAAGCTTCAGGTGGGTCCATAAACATGTTATCACATCGTAGGCACACAGGTGGCACACACTCAGGTTCATATGGGACATTATCACAGGCCAGAGATGGGCACCTTCTGGTTACTTAGAGACCACAGTGATTTAAGTGGCTTTAAGTTATGTCTTCTGTTGATTCTACATGTTCTTCTTGTATTTGTCATGGCCCTGAGCCAGGTTATGACAGCACTATCTGACTGCCCATCAACACCCCAACCGTCACAGTAGGGTGTACCTAATAAATTGGCCTGTGACTATATCACTTGGAAACTGATTAAATGAGTTGTCTGTGGAGTGTCATGTTGAAATTAAAACAAAAATTTGAGGAGAGTTTAGATTAAATTGTTTGATATTGAATTTTAACATGAAAAAGTAAGACTGTGTGTCATGTTCTGTCAAGTATTTACACTGTGATTTAGCACTGACACTTATTTCATCAGGGTAAAAGTTACATGTTTTACACGGAAATAAACAAAGCTTCTGAACTGAACATTGTGATATTGTTCTGATGCTCTACCGCCCTCTGCTGGTGGGAGCAATGACATACAACTAAAAAACATGTTTTCTGTTAATTGACTTATGCTGTAATATTGTCTTTTAATGAATATATCTGTTGCTTAAGATGAATTAAGAATATACTGTTTATAATGTTTGTTAAAATGTCTGAATCCCGTTTCCTTTACAATGTTTTCTTAATGTTGACTCACATTCACTGCAGCTTTAGTAGGAGTTATAAGATATTTATATGTTGCAGCTTCCTATTTCTTCTCACAAACTGATTTACATGCATTTTAGTTCTTCTTTACTTCCCATGAATCTTACTGATTTTAGTCAGGTTCCCTAAATTCTTTTTTCGCTCTCACATCAGCTGTATAATCACTGCTCTTCACACAGTCTCTTCTACGAGGACAGGCGATGAACAGGTAAGCACATATCTGTTTTTTTAACAGCTTACTCAGCTGTTTTCTAGATCTATAGACTTGACTCAGAATGATGAATGTGTTTTGGTGATTATGTTTTACCCTCCTCTCGGTCTGTATCTAAGGTTTTAATGTGACTAATGCATTTTTTTTGGAAATTGAATCATATTTTAGGCCTTTGCACACTGAGTAAGTTTTATCCCTCCCCACCTGCAACAACCAACTCTGGAGGTATTGAGTTTTTGGGTGCTCCAAATGTTCATCCAATTCTTGTGGACATAACACGTCAAGAACACCCCAATGATGCTGTCAATAAATGATGAACTCGTTGATTTTGAGGGAAGAACACGAGTTCATCACACCTCACGTTCATTTGAGGGTTTTCTGTCATCGTTGCATAAAGATCCACTCTGTACAAAGTCTGAGCTGATTAGAAATTAGAGGTTATAGGCCAAGGTCATCAGGCTTCATTTTCATCCACTGCTTGTAAACATAAATTTCTGAGGAACACCTTGAAAAATTCTCCCCAACTTGTGCACAATTGGCGATAACTGACCCTCTGGCCCTGAGGACCTTAGGGCAGCACCTTCTGATCATACATTTCAAAGCAAACTCAAGACCAACCTTTTAGTCTGGCTTTTAGCTGATTATATTTATTATTACTATTTTATCTTATTTATTTATTTATTTATTTTAATCTTCTTAATCTGTTATATTTCTCCATTTCAGTTCAGATTTATTGTTCAGAATCTTATTCTGTTTTAATCGATTTTCTTTTTATTATCCTACTTTAGTAGATTTTATCACCATTAGGTGTTTGGCTATCTAATTTTACCATATTTATTAATTCATTCATCATTTATTTATTTATTTACTTTTCCCTATAATATTTTTCATCCCATCTCCTATTATGATTTTTTTTTTTTTTTTTTTTTGCGTTATGTCATATTAGTTTTAGCTCCTGTGTTTCCTGATTATTAATTGAAAATACGTTTCCTCAGTCCTCTACATCTGTTTCCTGTTAGAATCTCCTCTTTATGTCTGTGTGTGTGTCGTCAGAGAGTGTGTGTGCTGTATGTGGGTCGCAGGGTGGGGTCTTGTATTTTTATTTCTTTGTTATGTAAAGCACTTTGTGCTTCAAGATTTTGCTACAAGAAGTGCTGTGCAAGTAAAGTGTGATTGATTGATTGATTAATTTGGCCCTGTCCCATTATCCACACTTTTGCCCTTGTGCACTTAGATGTGCGCTCACGCTAAGGGGAACAAGACCACAGAGCAGAGATCATCAACCGACTTTGCAGATGGGACAGTTTTTTTCTTGACATACTTTGAGGGACAGATTGAAATAATAATAATAATAATAATAATAATAATAATAATAATAATAATAATAATAATAATAATAATGATAATAATAATAAATGTTAAGTCCAATTGACATAACCTGTAAAGAAGTTAAAGCTGTGGCTGTGTGCTTTTAGTTCAGAAATTGTTTTTGTTTTGCTGCTATAAGTATCTTATTCCTGCTACAGTGCTGTGAAAAAGTATTTGCCCCCATCCTGATTTCTTACTTTTTTGCATATTTGTCACACTTAAATGTTTCAGATCATCACACAAATTTTAACATTAGACAAAGATAGCCTGAGCAAATACAAAATGCAGTTTTTAAATGATGATTTTATTTATTAAGGGAAAAAAGCTCTCCAAACCTTCATGACCCTATGTGAAAAAGTAATTGCCCCCTGAACCTAATAACTGGTTGTATCACCCATGGCAGCAATAACTGCAATCAAGCGTTTGCGATTACTGGCCATGAGTCTTTCACATGCCGTGGAGGAATTTTGGCCCACTCTTCTGCTCAGAATTGTTTTAACTCAGACACATTGGAGGGTTTTCGAGCAACAATTGCCCGTTAAGGTCACACTACAGCATCTCAATTGGATTTAAGTCCAGACTTTGACTCGGCCACTCCAAAACCTTAATTCTATTTTTTTTAAGCCATTCAAAGGTGGACTTGCTTGTGTGTTTCGGGTCGTTGTCCTGTTGCATAACCCAAGTGAGCTTGAGCTTGAGCTCACGAACTGATGGCTGAACGTTCTCCTTCGGGACTTTCTGGTAGACAGCAGAATTCATGGTTCCATCAATCACAGCAAGTCGTCCAGGTCCTGAAGCAGCAAAGCAGCCCCAGACCATCACACTACCACCACCATGTCTGACTGTTGCTACGATGTTCTTTTTATCAAATGCTGTGTTGTTTTTATGCCACATGTAACGGGACGCACACCTTCCAAAAAGTTTGACTTTTGTCTCGTCAGGCCTCAGAATCTTTTTCCAAAAGTCATCATTTTTGTCCAGGCCAGTTTCATTAGTTTGTCTTTTAAAATGATTCTGTTGAACTACAATTCAAAAGCAATGTCTGATTTTCATTAGTTAATGTTCAGTAAATTTTTATTTATTCTTGCTTTTGTCAGTTTCAAGTTATTTCAGTAACCATTGTGGGTTTTTCTTTCTTTAACGGAAGGGTACCTACAATTTTGTCCACGTCTGTAGAAGGTGATTGTTCTTAAATGGTGGCTGCTGCTGCCCAGGTGTTAAATGTAGAATCGGGTTTGCAGGTTTGCAATCCCTTCTCGCTGACACAAAAAAAGAGTCCATGTGCTAGGCCCTCTGTGTCAGTTTCTTCATCATACATTTCTTTTGTTAGTGTCTTTAAAGTTTTCCCCATAACAAATCCCCTTTTATCAACAGGATGGAGAGGTGGGTCTTCTGTTGGCTGGTCCTGTTGTCGGTGTCCCTGAGCACTATCTGTGAAAATCCAGAGAGAGGTTCTGGAGAGGATCAGAAGGACGAGAACCAAAGCTTAAGTCCAGATCAAAATGAAGGTTTAGAGCAGGAGCCAAATGAAACTTCAGTGCATGAAGGAAGACAAGAGTCCAATAACGAGGGAAATCAAAATTCAGAGGAAGAGGTTAATGAAAGGTCAGGTCAAGATCAGAGAAGAGGATCAGGTAGGGATGGTTCTGAGAGTGATCCAAACCAACATGCTGAGGAGAATCATAGGCGAGGGAAGCATCAGAGTTCAGGTCAGGAGGAAAATCAAGTATCAGGGCCAGAAGCAAAACAAACTCTGACTCAGCGTTGCGACATAAACCAAAGTACAGATGGAGATGTAAATCTTGGCAGACATCTCAGCAACTCTTGTGCAAGAGGAAAAAAAAGAGATGCAGGTGAGTTGCTCAAGTATTTATCATAGTATACTTAAGCACTTATGCTTAATATTAATCTATTATTAATTTTCTCTCCAGGTTTTTCAGATGCCAGACAGTGCGTGGAAGAAGCTAATTCCATTTTGGGAAATGGAAACCGCAGCCAGACAATTGAGTAAACATTTTAAATATCCATCTTTAAAACAGTTCAAAGCATCTTGTGTTTTGCCTGTGTGTTTGTTAGCAAAATAAAATGGTCCCTCATGTGTGATGAATGTGACGGTAATAACCAGTGTCTGATTCAGGTGTTTAAAATGCTTGTGTTGTTTTGTCAAGAGCCATAGAGAACCTTCAACAGGTTCTTGAGGAGATTGAGGTGAATGAGTCAATGTCCATGTCTTTCAACAACATGGTGGTGTACCTGCACAAACATAAAGGCCCCTTTACAGGTCTGGAGATCTATGCCAATGAAAATGAGGTAAGAGCTTCTCCAGTTTCAGGAAAGTCTATGGGCCTGTTTTTGATGGCATGAAGCACTTTGACTAAGAACATGTGGTGTGCAGCAATCTAGGGCATGTCAGTTTATATTTTGCAATTTAAGCAACATAAAATGTATGCCACCTAAAATTATAAAAAGAGCAGAGCATAACAGAGCATCAAAAGCATATTCAGCAAGCGATTGGACGATTACTCTGTCAATCAACATTATTCCGGGCCAATCAGATAATGTTGGAGGTGAGCGCCACTGTGCTACAGAATTTGAGCCACTTCTTAAAACAAACTCTTGTCAAAACATGGCAGAAGTGGAGCAAATATATCCTTTCTATAGAGAACTTTGCAGTTTTGGTAATTGTTTTTAAGAAATGTGTTCAAGAACTGATACAACTGCTACTAAAGCTGTTAGCATCCATGTTAATCTTTGTACGAGCAGTCACTTCCTGCTGTCGTCTCCCTTGTAGCTTCCACTTCTTCCTGCTCTAAAGGATGTTGATTGGACCATGCTGCTTTGGGCCACTCACAGTTGTTGCATATTAGAGCTTGGCAAGATGGATCTGCCTGATTACAGACATTAAATCATGCTGATCCATCTGCTGTGCAAGGTTAAGATTTGGTGGGTTGTATTTACAATTGCAACAAACGGCACTTTATATTTAAGAACCTGCCTAAATTAGTTTTTTGCTGCAAATGCAATGCATGCACCTGTTACAGGTAGTTGTACTGAATGTTTTTTTTATTGTATTTTTGTCTGATGTAGGTAACATCAAACAGAACTGTTCTGAACAGCAAAGTGAACATCCATCTGCCGAGCGAGATCAATGTTGGAGCAAACAACACCATTGTATTCAGCATGCTTACCTGGGCTTCAGAAAACAAGGTTGCTGTAAAAGTTTTTATGTCAAATTAACTGAAAGGATTGAAGCACAGTAGTCTAAAGGTGAGTACACACCGAACGCGACTTTGCGACCTTGGCGACCTTGGCGACCACTCTCCATGTAAAGTCAATGTACAGCTGCGATGGGGCGGGGCTAACCCTCCCGCGATGCGATGGACGTGTCCTGGGCGACCATGTAGCACGTCGCTTAGTCGCCAAAGCTGAAAAGTTTGAACTCTCCAGGCAATGTTGAGTGTGGGTGTGCGGCAACAGCCAGTCAGTGCTGTGTGGGTGTGTGACGGTACCTGTGAAAGACAGTTTTCATTCCGGGTCACACAGTGACAATCCACCTAAACAGACCCGCAGCACACAGAAGATGCTGCAGAGCCATCAGCTGCAGTGTTTTGTGGTTGGTAGGTGAGTGAAAAGGATACAGTTGGAATAATGTCAGCTAATACATCCTGTTATATGATATATGATATGATTGTGGTGAAACTTGAGCAGGCGTGACGTCAGGGGAGACGGTGACCAAAATGAGGTATATATGGACATGCGACGCAACTTTAGTGGCGACGCGATTTCAGTCGCAAAGTCGTGTTCGGTGTGAACACAGCTTAAGACAGCACCTGTCAAAGTGAGGGCCATGGCCCCCCGGTGGGCCCCAGAGATACTGCAGTTGGGCCACAAAAGGTTATTTACGCTAAATTAAAACAACATGAATGCAATCACACTTGAAATGATCATAACAACCTTGATTGTTTGCTTTTTAGGTTTCTGACATAAATAAAAATACATATCCAGACAGCTGAACTCATGTTAGCTGTTTTTTTTATCATTTACATTGACTGAAACCAAGGCCAAAGTCACTTCCTGCTCATGATTTGGTGCACTACATGGTGAACACACCACTTTGTAATGGTGTCCACAATCTGAGAGGGCATTTTTTTATACTATAAAATGAACCCAGTATATCACACTGTGGAAAACAAAATTGTCAATGGTCACTGAATCCAAATAAACATACCATCATGCATTGCAGATAAAAGCTTTAGTGAGGATAATGTGTTGTTTGGTTAAACCTTCTGTTAAAGGACAAGAGGAGCAACCAGGATGAATATAGAACACAGAAACACAGAACCAGTTGTTCCTTGAAAGGGCTGATCACCCAAAATCATGTCAAATTCAACATAAAGGCACTCACAGAGGGAGCCAACAGTTCTGCTGTTGAGTTTGATATAAAGCATACAAACAGGCACTGATTAATATTTAACAGTCAGTGTGTCTTCTTTCTTGTGTTTCTGGGTCAGTGTCACAGCCATTTAATAGTGACACTGACAGATCCAGAAGAGGAACAGAAGTTCTCACAGTTTCCTCAAATGCGGTATAGCATGACTTTGTTTTTAATGTGAACTGTCTTTCTAAAGAAGAGCTGGTTGCTCTTTGTTCTGCATCATTGTTATCAGATGGACACACAGAACAGGTTCAAAATGTTACCACATGTCTTCATGACAAATGTTCTCTGCAAACAGCTCACAGCCAAAGTAAAAAAGTTTAACATGAGTCATTTTTTTAAGATATTTACCTCCTCCAAGGGGGTTCTGTTTTTGCCAGCATTTGTTAGTGTGTTAATTTTTTAACAGTATAACTCATAAAGTTATGAATGTAACTTGACTACATTTTCAGTTCAGGTCAGAAATAGGTTAAAGACCAGTCAGATAGCTTATGGGGATGATCTGGACCCAGATGTAGATTCAGATTTTTTTTAAAGAATTTGTTAACGTTAAAAGAAGGGGCAGCTTTTGCTAATAACTCAATAACTTCTTAATGAATTTCACTGATATGTTCAGGGAATGCTGGTAATGGCCCAAGGAACCAACAATTAAATTTCGGTCTTGTTCTGAATCAAGATTTTTTTCTAGTAATTGTTAACAGTGTGAGATCAGGCAGCTTCCATGTTTCTTTTGTCACCCGACAATGTTTGAAATATCCTGGCAGAAGTTTGTGCTCTCACAGCACTTCTAGTTTTTTAATGTGTGTGTGTAATGGATGAACTGTCACACTAACTATTTTAAATATGTTTGTTATCTTTTATAGACGACAGACGAATTATATGAGAACAGACTGGTCGGCCTGAGTGTGCGTGGGATGAACATTTCTGGGCTTCGAGAGCGAGTCAAAATCACAATGATTCTTACATCCAGTTTTAACGTAACTTCAATATTATTATAATCATTCCTGTTATTATTATTATTATTATTATTATTGTTATCATTATTACTATTATTATTATTATTATTATTATTATTATGTTGCTTAAACTTTAACTAATGCAATAAGTAGTACCGTAAATCTGATTTTATATTGTTTCTTTGTTTTATGTTTTACAGAGTACACAAAAGCCCCACTGTGTGTTCTTAGATTTTTCAACAAGGAGTGAGTAACAATAAGGCATCAAGACTGTCATAAAAAATAATGGGGTGTTTTTTTTTTACAGTAAAGGTAATTGGTTTAATTGTGGCTCTGTGGCACAGACACCCTAATGCATCTGTACATTTCAATCAGGAAAATTTAGTTTTCTAGGTAGTAATTCAAATAAAAATTATATGCATACACATACATATATAGACTACCTGTCATAAAAACGAGAAACCATAATATATTAGATTTTTCCCCCAAAAAACTATTTATTGTTATTGGACAAACATTTTGAACAGGAAGGAGAAATTTCACTCACTGAACTTCTCTGAGAAGTAAGAAATTAATTAAGCAGAAAATTCAATCACTGAAATTAACTTTTCTGTTCAGAAATGAAGCAAATAAGTATAGTCTGACATCTTAATCAACAATAAAAATGTGATTCATGTATTCTTTTATTTTTGCAAAACAGTTAATTTGAAAATTGACGGGCAACAGTAATAAACATATTTCAGCATTAAAATATCATTTCAGTTAAAGAGCTTTAATGCTGGTGTATTAACCATTACAGGCATGAAAAATGATTTTGGTAGTGATCAATGCTGTTAATTTAGGGCAGCTGTTCTATAAACCATACATTGGGTGGTAGTACCGTATATGTGTATGTGTATATATGAATATATATGTAGAGGTCATGGGCCAGAGGTCAAAGTCACAGGTCTCATTCCTACCATATTCTCATTATTATTTTTTTGAAACATTCTTTTTAATGTCAGAGAACAAAGACAAAGGTCAAAGGGTCTAATGTAATTTAAGTATTCTTGTGTAATGCAGTATTTCATGACAATTTTAAAAGATTTTCATCATCATGTTTATGAACATTCTCACAAAAGATTGACCCGAATAGATTTTCAAGATCATACTGTAGGTCAAAGGTCAAAGCAGACTTTGATGATCACCCTCTGCTTGTGATAGCTGACTTGACAGAGGGGTGAACTTATTGAAGTTTGGAGGTCATAGGTCAGGTTGTTTTCTTGAGTGAATTTGATTGGTTTAAAATCTTCTGAAATTTTTGTAGGTATCTTTCATTAATGTGGCAGTAGGTCCTGAGAATAAACCAGTACAGAACCACTGATTTAAAAAACAAATCAATAGCCTGGTTGATCCTGGGGGTTCAGGATGAATAAGTCCAGACGAGAAGAAAACATCCTAAAATATAACAAAGGGAAGTAAAAAGAGTGAACAATCTGTGTGGCTGAATCTCTACTTAAGGCCTCTGCCTTTTGGTTTTAGTCAGACAAAAAAGTGTTGGGCTGAATTATGGTCAGGACAGAATCATGTAAATGAATAATGTCTTTGTTTGAATCCCCAGATTACAGTGAAACTGGCTGCACCACTGATTGGGAGCGAGATCAGATCACCTGCTCGTGTAACCACCTCACGTTCTTTGGTGTCCTCCTGGTAAGGCTGGATCATGTGAACTGAGCATGTACAATGAAAATGTAACACTTTGATTCGATATAGTGAACATTACAGTCAACATTAGAGCACAGCCAGAAAGCTATAGCCAGGATTAATTTTTGAGAGGGGCATGATCAGACACACTTTAAAAGGCTTTACACTTAAACAGCTCTGGGAAGGGCTGAAACTCAGGGGTGAATGAGCTCAAATCTGATCCAACAGTAGTACTAGCCAAGGAACTGTAAAAACATAGTCTGAAGACAAATCAGTCCAGTTTAGTTGGACACAAAATGCTGTGTTATCTGACTGGCCCTTATTAGAGTGACTGACAGACCAATCGTCCAATCACCTGCTGGATATACTTTTGAAAGGTCCTGTCCATTCCCAAACACTTTCCATGGGTTGTTATCCAGATGGACTTCTGTGGGTTCCCTCTGGGCACTCCGGCTTCCTCCATCACACCAGAATCATGCTTGTTATGTTGATTGGTGATTCTAAATTAGGTGTGAGTGTGAGTGTGAATGGTTGTCTGTCTGTCTATGTGGCCCTGCGATCAGCTGGCCACAGGTTGTGGGTGTATCCTGCACAGACCTGAGCTCTTTGAAGCCTCATTTTAATCCCACTGTCTCCAAGCTAGGTTGATTTGATTTTTCAATCTTAAATTTTAAATTTTATACAGACAAACTCTAATGTTTTATTCTACATTAAATGAGTTGTATCTATTAATGATTAAATTGATTAATGAGGGATTTATGCTTTTATATCTACTCATGTGGACTACTGTAATGCGCTTCCTGCCGGACTAAGCCTGGTTTCTGTCACACGTCTACAGTTAGTATAAATTTCTGGAGTTTGTCTTTTAACAGATACTAAGAAGCAAGAAGCAGGAACATATCAGACTCACTCTGGCTTTCCTCCATTGGCTCTCTAACCATTTTAGAACCAGTTTCAAGATTGTATTGTTTGTTTCTAAATCTTTTAATGGATTTGCACCATGCTACATCTCTAATATCTAAAAGTCTTCATACTGCTGAAAGCTTTTAGTCTGCAGAGCAGCTTTTCCTTGTCGGCATTAAGACTGAGGCCAGGAAACTGAGCCTCTTCTTTGTGAACCCCTAAATCATGGAAAGGGTCATCTCCTAAAGTTAGAGTGTCCCATACTCTGGCTTCTTCTAAATCTGGTCTTTAAACTTACTTTTACTCATTTGTTTTTAATTCAGAATGAGATGTTTGTTCTCTGTCTCTAAGCATTAATGATTCTCTTACGTTGGCTTTAATTTAAACAACCTGTGTGGGTTTAGTATGAGTTTTATTTGTTTTCATCATTTAGATTACATTTGAGAGAACTTTATAAATCCCCCTGGAAAAACTTCCTCAGGGAAACTGGGATTCAGTAGCAGTTCAGTATTATGGATTTAAAGTAGGCTGTCAAACGATTAAAATTTTTAATCAGATTAATCCCAGGGTTGCTGTGGATTGATTTTGATGAATCATGATTAAATATCATTCATTTTTAATCTGTATTAATCGCTTGAGGGGGGTTAGCTGAAGTGCTGGCAGGATCCCCAACTGACTTGCTTAGGGAGCTGGACCATGGGCAATCTTCCTGTGAGATGAGAAGGCTGACAAATTCACTGCAGTACCTGAATCACTCCTGTTTCACGATCATTTTAAAGTGACTCAAAGACATATCCAATTATTGAAATCAACGGCTTTATGTTTGATTGCTGCAGAGGGACTTTTTCTTACACACAGAGCATAAAAACATGAATTACAAAATTACAGCATCCACACAGGGCATAAAACCATCAGTCAGTCAAAATACATCATTAAAATACATCATTATATAATAGGATGATTCCATGTGAGTACAAAGCTCTGAAAAGTGCATTGTGAAGTTCATGCTTTGAGTGGATCCTCTTTTAAAATATTCTTTGAGCCCTTTCACTGAGACTACTGAAGATTTCCCACAGCAGCTCAGTGTACATGCTGTTTGGGGTTTTATTACATCCTCAGAGGTCCATTGTGAAGAATGTAATTCTTCATGCAGCCACTAAGTGGCACAAAAGAATTAAAAAGACCTGTATTTTCTGTATCTGATACATGAAATGTTGGGACAGTTTATCTGTAAACTACAATATCTGTGCTCTCTCTGCAGGTTTCTCCCGGACCCTCTGACCTCACAGAAGAACACCTGGAGATCCTGTCATACATCACTCTGATTGGCTGCAGTCTGTCCCTATTTGTCCTGATCATCACAGTTTTCCTCTTCATCACAAACAGGTTCATTTATTCTTCTCTTCTCTGTAGCTCTGCTCTCTTTTACCTTCTCATTCAATCATGGTCACCCCTACAAGACGGGATAAATGGTAAAGCCATCTGAGGGTCTAAAATTATGAAGGGTCCCAAAAGAGACCCGATGGACATGGAGTGATTAAGGTACCTTTAATTTGGCTGAAATACTAAGCATACAAATACTAAGCAACAAATTGGAGGATTTTTGAAAACTTTGCCTGTTTCAAAATGTATTTACAGAACAGTTTGAGCCTTTTTTTGTAGATAGTGTGGTGCAGGAATTACAAATTTATGTAGGACAACTGGCCAAGAGAACTAGCATTGTGCTTGTTCTCTTGGCTATAAGCCTATGGGATTTTTCTTGGAGCACTGCTGATAGTAGGATCTACAGCAAACAAAAAATATGAAATGTACGTCTTCCTTAATGTGACGGTCAAAGTTGCATGAATTTTTTAAGCTTAAATGTAACCAACCCAAGTAATTTTGTTTACTGTTGCCAGCAGCCTTTCGATAACAGTTAAAAGGCTGCTGGACAGGTAAGCAGGACCCGCTTCTGCTGCTGATGTGCTTCTGTGTCTCATTCATATTTTTTGCTTACCTGTGAAAGACCACCATTTCTCTCTGCCTGCTGTCCGCTCAGTCACCCAAACATCCTCCTGTAACCCCATCCCTCGTTCCTCGTAAAAAGAGGAACGAGGGATGAAGATCCATTGTATCCTTTTTCCTCTTTCCATGTTACTGCTATTTTCCGGTTGAGGACTCTGGTGGACAAAAATATCACTCCATGAAGTGCATTCACTACACAGCAAACCACCATTTCTGTTCACGGAAAGAAACGCCTCTGAGAGTGGACTTCCTGGGTCACACAAAAAATGCAGAAACAGAAACGTTGGTTTTCTATTTGATAAAGACACCTAATGGAGGGGCGTTTTTACTGAATAGTCCTCATTTTAAACCACAGTAAACAGTAAAGGCAGGTGGAGGTGACTGGGTCACTATGCCTTGACTCACCCGCAGTTGTTTTGTTTACTCGAGAGCCCCCTGGTGGCTGAATTTTACATACTGTGCCTATAATTATCCTTTTTCTGAAAAAGGGGACTACCTGATCCTCATAAATCCACTTGAGTAGTTTGATGACACAGATTTTAAACTCAGGCTCGCTGTGATGAACAAAAACGTACAACTTCAAGATAAAAATCACTGCTTAACCTCATGCCCATTTCTCTACCACCTGTGCTTTTGTTGTTAATATATTGACACTGCATATTGACACACACAGTCAGCATTGTATGCACCATGTTTTTCCTCCACACTCATCAAGTGTAGCAGTTACATTAGTTACTATTTTAAGGCCAGTCTGGGACTATGTTGTACACATAAACCCTTGCCATGGTACAAAAAGGTTTGGGGACCACTGCCTTATGGGACACACAAGAAAAAACAAAATCAAATAAACAAAATCAAATTGGACCCTGAGCAAAACTCAGTGTTGCCTCACCTCAGCTCATTTGACATAGAAATTAGATTTAAAAAGAAGTGGATTAATGTTATTTCTTCCTTACCTCACAGAAAAGTCAGATCAGATGTTGCCATGAAGGTCCACATCAACCTCGCCATCGCTCTGATCATCCTGAACGGTCACTTCCTGCCCAGCCAGGCAGTGGCAGCGATGTCCTACCCTGGCCTCTGTCTCTACATCGCCATCGCCCTCCACTTCTCTCTGCTGTCCACCTTCAGCTGGATGGCCCTGGAGGGGTTTCACCTTTACCTGCTGTTAGTCCGAGTCTTTAACATCTATGTGAGGAAGTATCTGCTCAAGCTCAGCGTGGTCGGATGGGGTTAGTAAAGTCAGAAATTACGCTTCATCATCTTCTGTCCAGTAACTTTAGTGGTGATAGAGACTCTTTGTGTTTCAGGTGTTCCTGCTGTCATTGTGTCTGTGGTGGTCGCCATAGACAGAGACTTTTATGGTGTTCACTTTCTGGGCTCCTCAAACACAACTGGCACCGAAGTGTAAGAAAAGACAAGAAATGATTTGCACACACCAGACTGAAAACAGAATAATTAGTGTGACTGTATCAGATGTTGGTTTCGACCAGTTTTTCTGCTTATTTAAATGTTTTTAGAACCTGATCACAGACTTCAGTAAGTCTGAAGGTGTTGAAACAGCTGATTTTCATTTGCTTTTGTTTGGACTAAGGGCCAGTGTGTTACATTTCTGCTTAATTGTCTCAGGTTTCGTCTGTGTCCATGTGCAGCAGGGAAAAAAATGTGTGACGTGAAAGGAAATCCCACCCTCATTAGTAGGGATGAGAGTTGAGAACCAGTTCCTTTTTGGAACCGGTTCCCAGTGACTTGATTCCTAGGAATTGTTTTTCTGTCTTGTTGACGATTCTGCTTATTGGTTCCTCTTACGTCTCTGTGCGTGATGACGCAACACATGAGAAGTGTGTTCTTGTTTGAACATTCCAACATGGGGTCGAAGCAGAAGCATTCCAGAGTTTGGCTGTATTTCATGCGTAAAGATGATACCGGGGCTACTTGCAACACTTGCAAAGCTTTCATTTCGTCGAAGGGAGGGAATACTTCCAACATCCAGACGCATTTGTTCACCCAGAATGCAATTAATTTACAGAAGTGTAACATGTTTGAGACGCTACTTAGCGAAGGCAAGACTCGTACAGGCAAAAGCAGGAGTGGAGCAAACGTCTCAGCCTCATCTGCTTTAAATATCGAAGGTAACGTTTAAGCCCTCCAGGTCCTGTCTGTTGAGTTAATGTTAGCACCATGTTAACCGCCTTTCACTATATAAATACTCTCCAGCTCCAGAAATGACGTTTAGATGACGATGACTGCCAGAGTCATGCTAGCTCAGAGGCTGGCTCTAACACTGGCTCAGAGACTGCAGTGGGTAGCTCTCGTGGACCTTTAGCAGCCCCTTTCCCCTAAGGACCCTCATACACAAAAACTGCATTAGGCCATTAGGCCATTGGGCCATCTTTTTTTTGTTAAGTTTACATAACGCATTACTAGTGCATGGATATGCCATATCTTCTGTCCAAAAGTAAAGATATTAAAGAGTTAATGCAAAGAAACCCATTTGTATTACTTCATTTGTCACTCAATGAGAATCAATAAGAGAATCAATAAGAGAATCAATAAAGAATCGTATCCATAAGCAGTATGGATAATGAAATCGGAATCACTAAAATCTTAACAATTCCCATCCCTGCTCGTTGTTCTGTATTTCTTAAGGGGCAAATGACTCCTGCCAAATGACTGTGGCTGCTTCCTCTTGTTGCAATGCAGTCTCATAGTAAAATGATATTATACTGCTATACTTTAAAGTCAGGACCAGTGTTGGGCAGCAATAATTTTGAGAGAAATACAATACAATACTGCTTTGCAAACTGAAAAAGTAACATGGTGCAGCAGTTTTGCATACCCCAGCTTCTCCTTCCCCATTTTGGTTATGAATAAGGCAAACAGAGAAGAGTACATCTGCTTTTTAAAGAGCATGCTTTTATTTTTAATTTTATATGTCCTTTATTAAGCTGCATTTCCACCAAGCATTTCGATTCAGTTCTGCTTGCGACAGTAACAATCGCAGGTGTTTCTAATGTCAAATGAGAAGAAAAGGTGCCCAAATAACTGACCCTTGGCATCTGACTTTTTGGCACCCCTCTGAAGGGGTGCTAAGTGGACCCTAAATGGTAGAGCTAAAAGCGTTACAGTCTGGGTTTGTCACAAAAATCGTCAATTCCCATGTGACAGCAGCTAAAAAGAAAATACAATATTGTGTTCAAATAAGCCCTGGATCTAGAGCAATCTGATGCTGCTCTAAAGAATGACCAAACAAAGCAATGCCCCATGGAGTACTGGAGTGCCAAAGTCCTCTATTATTGCTTTTTGTTTACAATCGCCCTCTACGTGAGATCGCTTCACCGTGTAGCGCCCCTGTTAAGTCACCCTTTTACGTAGCCGGCATGACCATTTCTTTCTTACCTCTCCAAACGGTACCAAACTATACGAAACCAAACCAGACCACCCTGCGTCTCCTCCACATAATAGAGCACTTTTATGAATAAGACAAACAGTCAGGTGCATTAGACTTCTCCCACTCCCCATGTTTAATGGCACCACCTCATGGCTCTCAAGTTTTGATCTCTGGTCAGAGTGAGATTTTTTGCTGGCTTGCGTCGGGGGATGTCATTAACCATCCTTATGCGCTTATCATATTTTAAAAATTAAAGTTGGGCTTATTAGTAGTGAGGTGCTGTTATTTTGCCCCCACAATTTCATGGGTCTTATTATTACTTTGTGATATTAGTATATTATATCAAGTAATGATGAAACATGATACAAATATTATTGTTCTCTTTTTATTATTTACCAGCATTTGACCATGCTCTGTCAAACTAAAATTGTGCTTTTTTATTTTAATTATAGCCAAACATTTCTCATGATTTAAGTTTACCTATTAACTTAACTAATTTAGCATTGATGATTTTGATATGATTCCTGGCAACCACAGTTTGTTTGTCAATTTGATTAGACTTTGCTTTACTGTTTAATGGTTGGTGTGGAGAAAAAAATAAGAATAAGCTTTCATTTGTTTTCCTTTTGTACTATAAGTAAGTCCATGATTCAGCAGGCTACAAAATCAAACGATGAGATGACTTACTGTACACATGGGATAAGGCTCTCCCGCCGTGTGTGCAGTATGCATCCTCATCTCAGAAAGTTGCTGCAGTCAGATCAACTGTACCTTACCCGGATACAGCAATGCTATTATCTGATTGGCTGATATACAGCTGTATGTTATTTTTTGATTGGCTGATGGGTAGTTGATCTTATTGACTGGGTCGTGTCAAGCTCCCATTCACCTCTATGATGCCCAGAGCATCGTGCTACACATTCCATAAATGCATATGTAGTAGTGTAACTCAGTGGGCGTTACACAATAAATTTTCATGTGTGAGAAATACCAGGTTTGGCGTGTGAGCGTGTGAAAGGCTAAAATGCTTGTGTCACACACTGAATGCATGAGACTTGAGAGCCCCGCCACAAGCTACCTACAACCGCTTGTTCCTGTGGACCCCTTAAATAGACCTACAAGTGTGACCTCCTAACATTGTCTTGTCTTAAGTTTTTAAGTGGCTTATGGCAGCAGGTCCATAGCAGAACAGAGACTTAAGAATAAATGCAGAATTGTTGACTAAACCATTTTAGCTTTCACATTTCTGGGCCCACCAAGGAGAACAAATCAATATTCTCTCTTTTTTATTCCTTCAGCTACTGGACCTTTAAATGCTGGTTATTCATTTATGCTTGTTAGAAATCTGCAAAAATAAGTCATGACCTGCTTGTCATCACTGATCAGCAGTGGAGCTTTTGTTCATGGGGGATTCCAGTTGTTCTGCTGAATCTGTTGTGACTGACACGTGAATGTAAATGAATAATGATGTGATTGTGTTTGTTTCATTAGTTTTTATTGTTGTCTTTCAAGACTTACAAGACTGAATTTTCTGTTTGGGAGAAATAATGTCTGAATGTCTGAATTTTAATCTAAGCTTACGGGCTAAAACTGCTGATGAAACAATAGCATGTCACACTGGTAGGTGTATCTGCGAGCTTCAAAAACTCTGACATCAGAGCCCCGGCTCTCGCTTAAACCACATGCGTGATCTCCGACAGCAGGAACAGTGGCAGAATATGGTGTCGTGCTTCAGAAGCCACTGAGCTTGTTATGACTTTTAAAGCGTCTCTGTGCCTAAAAATCCTATTTTGATTGACGGCCTTGTTTCATTCTTGCTCATATGTTGTATTACGTTTGTATTATTTTATGAATTTGCGTCCTGTGTGTTCTTCCTCTCTCTGTAGATGTTACATCGTCAATAACACAGTGAAGATAGTGACCACAGTGGGAGTCTTCAGCCTGGTTTTCCTCTTTAACGTCATCATGTTAGGAGTCACCATCAGACGTGTTGTGAAGCTGCGTAAGAGCAGACAGGTTCGAGTTGATTTATCGAAATCTACTTAAGGACTGCACACATTTCCTGATCCATAGTAACAGAGATATTTTTGACTGTTTTAACCCTTTAATGCCTCTTTTTGCCTCATTCTGCTCTTTAGTCTGGACAAATCAACCATGAAACAGTAAAAGGACACATCTGTACCCTGCTGGGAATCACCGCCCTGCTTGGCATCCCCTGGGGTCTCATCTTCTTCTCTTTTGGTTATCTGACTTTCGTTGGCCTCTATGCGTTCTGTATCCTGAACTCACTACAAGGTCTGCACTCCTCCACATGCCCATGAATGTTACTGCCAAAGGGTTAGTTCAGGTTTTTTGAGGCGGGGATGCTAGAGGTCCATGAAATGTGTGTATCATTCATTCATTCATTCATTCATTTTCTATACCGACTATCCCTTTCGGGGTTGCGGGGGGCTGGAGCCTATCCCAGCTGTCATTGGGCGAGAGGCGGGGTACACCCTGAACCGGTCGCCAGTCGATTGCAGGGCAACATGTAGAGACAGACAACCACTCATGCTCACACCCATACCTAAGGGCAATTTTAGAGTGACCAATTAACCTAATGAGCATGTTTTTTGGTCTGTGGGAGGAAGCCGGAGTGCCCGGAGAGAACCCACGCATGCACGGGAAGAACATGCAAACTTCACACAGAAAGGCCCTGCCGGACCCGGGAATCGAACCGGGGACCTTCTTGCTGTGAGGCACGTGCACTACCTGCTGCGCCACCGTGCCGCCCCGTGTATCATTCATTCTCTCTATATTCAAAATAAACCAAAAATGAAAAACGAGAAAATGGCTTGTTTTCTCAATATTCATGTCTAAAACAAAAATCAAAACAACTCTTTTTCCGATTTCCATTTTTGTGCTCAAATGAAAAATGGAAACAACGGATAACAAGAGTTTGATCTGATTTTGACGTTTTTATCTGATGAAAGATGCTTGACCTGGAAATTAACTTTACCCAGACATCAAGAGAACGATCACACTGTTTCTATGACCCTCAGTGGCAGTAAGAGGATAAGTCTAACCCTGCGTTCAGACGAGAAGCGATCTGAGCGTCCAGCTGCCATTCATTTTCGATGATCGGCAGAAACAAGCGGCGCAATGCAAGTGACATGAGCGGTGCGATACAAGCGTTGCGAGTGACAACTTGAAGTTGAGAGAAGCTAAACTTTATGCAAATGAGCAGCGGCGCGACCGAGGCGACAGACAATTGCAGGACGATCTGGATTCCCACACGGAAGATTTTGAGAGGGAGGACGAGAAAACAATGGAGGAAAAACTTATCACTGCTGTCTTTGGCTTCCCAGGTGCGATCCATGCTGAAAGAGGGAGCCGAAGTCTCGTGTGCATTATATATACACTCCCCCCCACACCAAATAACCTCCTGCTTTGTGCGAACATTCCATAAAAAGGGTGATGAAGTCGTAATAATCAAATAGGCTACTGTTAAAGGCAGAGTTGGTAACCAGATTTAGATACACTTTTTGTTAAACTGGTTAAAATGATCGTTATGTCCCGATGGCAATCAATGCATGACGTGTTCTTAAAAGAGAGCGAAAAATAGCCGCTGTCTACAGCAGGAGTAAAACAGGGAAAACACCAACCAATCACAGCGATTCTGCGTAGTTTTCCAGTCCAGCTGTGACCCTAAAACCTGTTTCTGGTTCTCTTGATGTCAGTAAAGTACACTTCCGGGTCACACAACTTTAGCCAGACGAAAACATCAAAACCAGATAAACTGTTATTATCTGTTTTTCCCATTTTTCCTTTAAGCACAGAAATGGAAATTGGAAAAAGAGTCGTTATTAGTGTTTTCATTTTCCTTTTAGAGACGAATATTGAGAAAACAAGTAGTGAGCTGTTTTCAGTGGAAGTGTGTAAATCAGGTAAAAATGTGGCAAAAATGTCTTCAGTGTACGGAGGCCCAAAGCAGACAAACATCTATATTTTATTTTGCTCTGTTGTGCTGTAATAAACAAATATTAGTAGTTCTCTGGGTATATTGACGTATCCTGTCATATTAGAGTAAAAAATAGGGTTTTCCTATGATAAACTTTTGACTTGATATATCTAGAAAACAAAAAACATTTAAATATTATGATGGGAAACATAATAAGTAAGATTCATGGATATATTTTCTCTGCTCTAAAGGGGGTCTCGCCCAGGGCGTCATTCTGTGTAGAACTGCCACTGCGGTTAGCATTATACATTTTCACAATACTTAAGCCCTGGCTTGATTTTATTGTGATTCTTAATATTTCACAATATGCTAAGTGTTGCAATACTAAACATCACAATATGTCAGGATTTTTAACCCTTTATTGTCCACATTTACATGCAAGTAGAAAAAAATAATTCTGAAAACTGAATACGAAGCACATCTCAGTGCCTTTTGATTTTTATTAATAACATGAGTAAAACTCACAGACTGATGTCCACATAGCCAGTTAATCAACCTGCTCTGCTGTGCTTGGCCTCTTATACCAAACCACAGATAATAAACCACATATGATAGTGAATGACCTTTTGTACAGGCCGTGTTTTTTCCTGAATATTTAAATACTGTCAACAGTGACTCGACTCAGAGAGTTTATCAGCTGTATTTGCATGACTGGACGGCATGACCTTTTCCCTGGTCTCCTACCTCTGACTCCTTTTGATACATCTGTCTGTCTCAGGTTTCTTCATCTTCCTGTGGTTCTTGATGTCGCTGAGAAAGCTAGGTCAACCACCTGCTGCGACGAGCAGTGAAACACAAAGCACCAACAGCTGATTTGAAACAAAAACGCGTGAGAAAGTTTTTAAATGTAAGTGTGAGAAATCTAAATGTAAGTGTGGTGTGTTAAAATACAGCTCAAAAAAGAGAAAGTGAGAGTTGTTGTTATTTTTTACCTTTCATAATGATGCTTTCATGAAGTGTATGTTCTGTGTCATTTGCACATGTATGTGATGATTTTTTTACACTGGAACTTGTTCAGTACTCACAAGGTTAGTTTTTTATAAGGTTTGGTTCAAGATTAGGGGGAAATATTAAGATGAACTATTGTTTTATAACAATAAATATGGAGGAGCAACATAAAACATGAACAAAGCTGTAAAAATACAGACATTTGTTGATTACAAAATGTTTACTGAAGTCCTGCAAAGGGCGACTTTCTGTCCACATGGAGACGAAAACATTTTCAGATCAAAAGTGTTCTCTGTAAACACGGCATCGTTTCAAGAAATCTGTCTGCCCACTAAAAACACTGTAGTACATATGCCAGGCCTGTAAGTGACGCTGTAAAGCTGCTGCAGACATACACTAAAACCACAGAAGAAGTCATGGAGCATGCTCATACATCATGTAAGATGTCAACAAACAGTGCTGTCTGCTGTTCTCCATGTCCTCTTGTTGCTCACGGTGGTCGTGGTGGAGCTGAAGATTTTGCTGCAAAAGCCAAAAAAAGCTCAGGAGCTTCCACAGCACGAACACGACACCATATACCGTCATTGTTTCTGTGTTTGAGGGAGAAATGGGCCAATGACATCATCGTTTCTGGAGCTATTCGTATTTGTTGTAGACACGGAAATGCAAAGCTGGCTTTTTTAGATTTATCCACTTTGGAAACTGTTTTCAAAGATGTGCAGTTTCAGGCACATGTGATTAAAGATTTGTGTGGATACACCTCAATTAGGGGCCGTTTACACAACTCCGTTTTGGGCCGAATCCGAAGAGTTTTCATTGCGTTTTCATCTCCCGTTTACATGAGATTGGTGCCTGGAGCGCCTGAATCCACAAGTTTTGAAAACGCATTCATTTTGGCTCCATATAGATGAGATACAGAGTGTTTAACAGATAACAGATAAAGGCCTTCTAGCAACACAACAATTGTTTACACAATGCAGATAACAAGGCTAAAAGAAATCCTAAATCTTATCATCATACAAAAGACAAGGACTACGCAACTTTTTGTTTATTTAAGCCTAAAAGTAATTGAAAAAAGAGAATACAAGAGAATACTATCTTGTCAGTTGATGTATGTCGTATTGGCCGACTACATGTTTTAATCATTTGAAAGTTAAATAAATCATCAATGTTAGTTTCTAATGATTTTTTCTACAAAACCCAAAACCAGTGAAGTTGGCACGTTGTGTAAATCGTAAATAAAAACAGAATACAATGATTTGAAAATCCTTTTCAACTTATATTCAATTGAATACACTGCAAAGACAAGATATTTAATGTTGGAACTGAGAAACTTTATTTTCTTTTGCAAATAATCATCAACCTAGAATTTAATGGCAGCAACACATTGCAAAAAAGTTGGCACAGGGGCATTTTTACCACTGTGTTACATTGCCTTTCCTTTAACAACACTCAGTAAACGTTTGGGAACTGAGGAGACCAATTTTTGAAGCTTTTCGGGTGGACTTCTTTCCCATTCTTGCTTGATGTACAGCTTAAGTTGTTCAACAGTCCGGGGTCTCCGTTGTTGTATTTTACGCTTCATAATGCGCCACACATTTTCAATGGGGGACAGGTCTGGACTACAGGCAGGCCAGTCTAGTACCCGCACTCTTTTACTACGAAGCCACGCTGTTGTAACACGTGCAGAATGTGGCTTGGCATTGTCTTGCTGAAATAAGCAGGGGCGTCCATGAAAAAGACGTTGCTTGGATGGCAACATATGTTGCTCCAAAACCTGTATGTACCTTTCAGCATTAATGGTGCCTTCACAGATGTGTAAGTTAGCCATGCCTTGGGCACTAATACACCCCCATACCATCACAGATGCTGGCTATTGAACTTTGCGCCTATAACAGTCCGGCTGGTTCTTTTCCTCTTTGGTCCGGAGGACACGACGACCACACTTTCCAAAAACAATTTGAAATGTGGACTCGTCAGACCACAGAACACTTTTCCACTTTGCATCAGTCCATCTTAGATGAGCTTGGGCCCAGCGAAGCCGGCGGTGTTTCTGGGTGTTGTTGATAAATGGCTTTCGCTTTGCATAGTAGAGTTTTAACTTGCACTTACAGATGTAGCAACGAACTGTAGTTACTGACAGTGGTTTTCTGAAGTGTTCCTGAGCCCATGTGGTGATATCCTTTACACAGTGATGCCAGTTTTTGATGCAGTACCGCCTGAGGGATCGAAGGTCACGGGCATTCAATGTTGGTTTTCGGCCTTGCCGCTTACGTGCAGTAATTTCTCCAGATTCTCTGAACCTTTTGATATTACGGACCGTAGATGATGAAATCCCTCAAAATTTGATACACAGTATTTCCATACTCATTACCGCCATGCCGATACAGATATTTTTGTCAAGAGCACAAAGCCTCCACATCACTATAACTGAACTGTCTCTTTCATAGTGACAGTCCATTTGTGTTAGAAACATATTTGAAGCAAGGAAAACAATGTTTTGTTATTTTTGACACTTTCAATTTATGACAGTGAAGGTTCAGAGGTTATAAGTGAATCATTGTGGTACATTTGTGCATTTTGCCAATATTACAGCGAATAAATAAGAATTGTTATGGCCAGTTTCTATGGCTAAAATATTAGCTGTTAATATCATTCAAAATTTTAGACTGTCCAGAGTAAACACATAAATAAATAACAACAAACCATCTGATTTTAAATAAATGGGGATTTAAGTCCTTTAAGCCACTTCAGCATCACTAGCTAGAGTGTGTTGCCAACAATGACGGGGTACATATGCATTTATTTAGTTTCTTTGTGTAGCATGCACGTAAAAGATTCTGATGTTTATCTAATGAAGGAAGTGTCCTTGAACACAGGATCCCTTAAAAGAAATAGGTTTATATAACATCATCTTAAACATTCCAATGAGAACTAGATTATTTTTCAGTATTTAAGATATATTAAAATAAATAAAAAAATGTTGACCCAGAAAAAAAGTATTTTTAGTGTTAAAAGGTTTAGCTTTAGGCACTTTTCTTTTGAAAAGAAAAGCAATATATATTGTTTAAGAAAAAAATATGTCAGTCATTTTTATCCAGTATCCTTCAGCCCTACAATCAATCGATCTATTTACAGAAGAAGCCACTTATATTTTCCCCGATTTCCTTGGTAGAGCCTTTGCTGGTCCATGACAGGAAAGTACTCGGACCTGCCCCCCATGGCTGTAATGAGATCCCCACAATGATGTGATAAACATGTAATTCTTACTACTTTTATTTTACAGAATATATAAATAAAAATGTTGATTACCATGAAAAATCCCACCAATACAGAAGTTAAGAGCAGAAACAAACCAAAATAACAAAACCTTATTTGGACCCTCATTGGCTGGTAACTGGCTGCAACTTGGCTGGCATTTGGCTGGGAGGGGAAAATTGAAGTGGCCTCATCTGTATGTAAAAATAAAATTATCACCATCCATATTTAATCACATTAAACACATCACATCTTATTCCCCTGACATTTGGCAAACTATTCAAAAATAATCAATGAATAAGGTATGCATTACTGAGTTTTTTGGTTGGGGTCAAAATGTAAGTCCTGATTAATTTCAACAAAAGATTCAACAAGTTATGTCCTGGGATTCGAATGGCTCTAAACATCTGGACTGACCCTCGTGAATTAAACCCCCGTCCGCCTTCATGACCCAACTCTGCACTTCAGCAGCACTTGAATGCCTCACAGAGAACATAACACCAGGCAGTAGCCAAGATTGTTTCTTGTGTGCCTCTCTGGTTTAAGTTATATAATGCACGTCTTTACGTTAAAACTTGTCAAATTAAGTATGTAATTTAATGTACAATACATCTACAAACAGTACAGGTTTGTTTGTCTGTTTCATAAGAGCCAGTTTTGAGCATTGTTATCTCTCTGACATGCTAATAAAATATTAGAATTAAGTGACACTGTTGTGTGTATTTTTTCCAAACTCTAACTTTATTGCCCTTGTAAATGTTTCTGATGACAGAGTGTCTTTGTGTTGGAGTGCAGTGTGAACTGTGACGTTCATTACTTATAAACAGGGACAAACTTCCCAGCAGTCTTTTTGTGCCTCTAAAAAGGTTTTTGCATTAAACAAATACGCCCCGCAGATCGGACACAAGCTCTTTTATGTTTGACTCAAAGCTCTCAAACATACTATAAGTCTTCCGGCTCAGCTCACTGACATCTGAACACATCACCCTGTCTGATTCAAAGGTAAGAGTAAAGATTTTAACCTAAAAAATAATAATATATACATATAATATATCATGATGGTGTTGTTGCTGTAGTTTCATCAAAGTGCAGGAAAAAGTTTGACAGTTTTTTGAATGTTAAGATTTGAAAATAGAGAATTCAGGTGATTTTTCTTGTATGAGAAATAATAAAACTGTCATTTTTTTCTATGCCAAATTTCTGGGTCACTTTTGAGATTCATCATGTATTTGTCTTTGTTATTCTGGAAGAAAACGCAGCACTTGGTGAAAGGGAGACACTTTAAGATGTTTTTTAAATACATGTACTGTACTTAGATTAATAACAATCATTACATGCTCTTTCCTGTCATACTGAGTTAATTACCCCTGCCAAGAAGGTTTTTTTTTTTCCCCTGGCGTTTGTCTGCTTGTGTGTCTGTTTGTGGGAGATAACTCACTTCTGAGTGGATCTGATTAAATTCTCTGGGAAGGTTGGTCATGACATAAGCAAGAAGTGATTACATTTTGGTGGTGAAACAAATCCGGTGTACCTCACAACTCTGCTGAAACAAGTAACGCTATGAAACAATTCATGCAAAACCACAATTAACCTGAGGTATCATGTTGCCCTCAGGCAGCAAGCCCATTTTTGACCTGTCACATCTCCACAATGCATCACTTGAATAATGCAAAACTTTAAAAGAAAAAAAAAAGAAGGCACTAAGGAGGAGTTGTATTTATGTTAAGGGCTAACTTTTTTTTATTAAGTTCACTTTTATTAAAGTTAATTCTATTTTTAGAGAACTGACTGAGCAGCTCAAACAAATGAAGAGCCTTGGGCAGCGTCGAGGTGACCTGACACACCAGATTTACTGTTTTGTATATTACACCAGTCCATCTGGGAAAGAGCTTGTAGAAAGTGTTTGGAAATGGGCAAAACCTTTCAAAAGCAGATCCTGCAGGTGATTTGGACGATCCTTCCATCAATCAATTATTATGGATCAATCAGATAATGTAGAAGCCAGGCACCACTGCCATTGTCTGTGGCAGTGTTTCTCAACCAGGGGTCCGTGGACCCCAAGTGGTCCATGATGTAATTTCAAGGGGTTCTTAGAAATAAAATATATTCTAAAAAAAAGATCCTATGACATTTATAAAGAATAGGAGTATTTTACTCAAATGTGACTGAGACCTTTACCTGCCTAAACTACAGAGAGTAACAGGATTTTCTTTTCTCTGATTACATGTTTCATTAGTGTAATTTATTCATTTAAGTTTGTATAATACAAACTTAACACAATCTGTATCCTTTTCAAATATGAGCCCCCTCCTGTATCAGTGGGCATACACCATTCATTTCTTACGGATTTTATTGTGAATCACCTGCAGGAAGGTGTTGTGGGAAAACTCATTAACTTGCAAGGTTCAGGTCAGCACTTGAAATTAAGTGAGAGTTGCAACCAAAGAAAGAAGACGATGATAAGCACAGTTAGACAAAGAAGGAGAAGTCTAAAGGACCATCTTTTCAGTGGAGAAGTTTGTAGTGATGTTGTTTGTTTGTCATATAATAATGAAATGCAATCTACATTTGACTAAACTGCCACTGAAGCTGTCAGCATCTATGCAAATCTGTATGAGCAGCAACTTCCTGCTGTCATCTCACTCATAGCTCCCACCTCGTTCTGCACTTACGCAGTGGTTCCCAACCTTCTTTGTACTGTGTACTCCCTGAATCTTTTTGTCATACCATGAGTACCCCCTCATTCATATGTGTTGATGATTCTTCAGAAGTAGAACCTAGGAGATGTAGGTCTGCGGACCCATCGCAGCCTCAGTGTTTCTTTTGTGGTGAAGTTCTGGCAAATAACTCAATGAAACCAACGCATTTACAGGGACACCAGAGCACTAAAAACTCAGGAAGTGTCTGTAAAAGACAGTAACTCGTGCCACAGGTTAATGTCTCCCCAGGGAAACTGTAGTAGTGCACCTACCATTTTTGACAGGCTTATCTCGATGCTTCCAAGTTGGAAATGAATTATCAAATGTCTCCACGTACCCTCTGCAATGTACCCCTGGTTGGGAATCACTGCTCTAAAGGACCCTGATAGGGCCAGGCACAATGGTCTTAGATTGGAGTTTGACAAGATGGATCTGGGTGATTACAGATATTAAATCAGGCTGATCCATCTAACTGCAAGGTTAGAGTTGAGTTTTGGTTATACACACCACAGAGGGAGACCATATCCCCCCATGGAGACCATGGAGAAGTGTACAGAGGTTTAATCAAATTCTTTTTAAGCATCGACAGAGAGAAGACACTCTGATTTGCAACCTCCTTGAGAATACCAAATGTTAAAGAGTCGTCAGGTATTGTAAAAGGAATTGCCACTCTGGAGAATAACGGGCAGCTTCACTGGGTTAAAGAAGAGAAGGTCCAAGCCCCCTTTTAAAAGTTAAGCCATGATGTCCTTGTACTCGGCCTGTTGCTTCAAAACATCAGCAGTCCTTGTACTAAGAGTTTGTGGCCCTTATATCCCAAGCTGCCTTGCTTGCGTGCCTCCCTCATCACCAACTCCTTCACCTGATAGCGGTGGAAGTGAAATATGACAGGTCGGGGTCTAGCTTGCAGTGCAAGTTTAAGAGCAAGACTGCGTGGGCTGTCGAGTTCCAGAGCCGTAGAAAAAACCTGATCACCAGAAAGGTGGAAGAGCAGCAGTGAAAAAAAGGCAGTCGGGCGGGTGCCCTTGGACTTAAGCCATTTGTTGTCTCCCTGCAATAGTGTGCATATAACTTCCACTTGCTCCAGATGTTTGCTTACATCCTCAGCATTAATCACGTGATCCATGCTATGCTGTCCCTCGACAAGCAGATCAGAAATGTGTGTCGCTGTTAAGCTAGCTACAATGTATCACAAGGTTGGAACTTTCTGAAACGTGCTCATTTGTTTTCCAGACTTGACATATTTTTGCCATTTTTTCATGCACTCACCAGCCACTTTATTAGGTACACCTTGCTTGCAGGGGTGCTGCCAGGGATTTCGGGTCCCATGAAAATAAATCTTACTGGGCCCCCGATAGCCAGCCGTAGGTTTTGATACTGCTTACATAATACTGCATTTTAATGATATTTTTGCCTAGCATTCCTATATATGTGAAAAGAACAACATGACAGTTACTTGGCAGAGGAAGCACTGAAAATACAATGAAATTGATTTAGATTTAATTATTTGCTCCAAGACTGACACTCTATATTTGAAAAAACCAATCTCTTCCTTTTAAGACTTGAACATAAAATTCTCTTTAGAATAATGACCGTAAAATATAAAACTTATATGCAATATAACCTCTTCCCCCCCAATTGCCTTTTA
This sequence comes from Cetoscarus ocellatus, assembly GCA_037902135.1. NCBI lineage: Eukaryota > Metazoa > Chordata > Actinopteri > Labriformes > Labridae > Cetoscarus > Cetoscarus ocellatus. The sequence goes on from JBAMNC010000366.1 coordinate 1,429,389, forward strand.
TGATATATTGTAATTTGAAAATGTGGCCCCATGTGCAGGTTTAATTTATCTCCAAAACTGTAGGCTCACAGGTGATGGCTGTAAATTTGTGGTGAAAAAATTCATATATGAGGCTCTTTTGTTGTTGCTATTTAATCATCTGATTTCCAGATGATGTAAACATTTCTCTGATTGGATTGAGAGCAGTTACCCAGTCTGCACCACAAATGCTCTCTGTTCCTGCTGCAGAGTAGAGTCCCAAACTACTGACCAATCATTTTATTTCAGAGAGAGCTGATGCTTTTCAATCATAAAATCGTTCTGAGATAAATACTGACTATTGGCTTTTTCCATATTTATTTCAAAATAATTTTTTTTGTTTTCTAATGTTTTTTCTCCATAGTAATGGATTAATTTAACACACAGCTGCTCACCTCTTTCCTCAGGGGGTAACTGGGCTTGTTCAGGTGGGGCAGGGGGACTGACAGACAGCTACTGCTCCTCCTGACGTGTCTGTGGGGGGGGGGGATTGACTATGGGCAGAGCAGCTTGCTAAACGTTTGCCTGCATTATGTAACTAAAACAACAGTGAAATGTCCAGAGTTGTCTTCAGAAATATGAGCTAATATGGAAGAAAAGTGAGCTAGTTCATAAACTATGGACAAAGTTAGGAACAGACAACAGGCTGATGTTCCAGAACTTTCCATCACATGAACCACTGACAGACCCACCTTTCCTATGGAAGAACTGGGTGACATACTGTCGAACCCTTGTTTCCTTCTCCTGTCAGAGCCTTTTTTCTTTTCATTTCTTGCTCCCAGATTTTTGAGGCATCCTGCCTCTCTGCCTCTGTTCCTCCACTCGCTGTCTGTGAAGAGTTCACGCTCTGCAGGCTGTCTGACGGAGCGGGTGGACTGAACCATTTCACCTAAATACAGTTGGCAGGTTGAGAAATGTTTAAAACATATAAACTTAGTGTTACCAATAAATTCTATATAAAATATATGTTTAACTGTAAGTTTATTACTGAGTGTAATATTTTTTTGTCAGTGTTATGATTATATTAGGGGCCTCTCTGGGCCCCTGTCAATCATGGGCCCCTAGAATCCTTCTCCTTTATCCCCCCTTTTCGGCGCCCCTGCTTGCTTGTTCTAGGTTGCCTCCCTTTTGTCTCTCGAGCTGCCTTAATTCTTTGTTGCATATATTCAACAAAGTGCTGGAAACATCCCTCAGAGGTTTTGGTCCATATTGCCTTGACAGCATCACATCACACATACATCCCATTTGCGCCCTATGCCTGACTTTACTTCAAGAGCATGCAAACGTAAAATAGCAAAAGATAGACTCACCCCAAACCGTCAAGCTCCACATACTTCATGAGGTCAAAATAGAAGCCTTATTTTTTTTTTATCACTAAATCAAAGTTGTGTTGTGTTTTGTAATCTTTTGCCTGGCTCCGCAGAAGTCTTTTTAAAGGATTTTGCTAACTCTATGCTGTAAACCACAGACGTTACCTGAATTTGATGCTGATTCTTCTCTTGACTGAATTTTCTTTCCCATCAGTCACATCTCCAGAGGAGGTACAATGGCTCCCTTCTTTCTGTTACTGCTGCCGCCTGCAGTGCTAGCAGAACAAGGTAGGCATCATTTGCTAAGTTTGTTTGTTTCCAGAGTGGGATTGTAAACCAAATGAATCACATTTATGTAAAGCAGGCAGCAGATGAACCCCCTTTCTCTTATTAGTGCAATAATTAATGTAGTGGGTGTAACAGAGGAGCAGCCTAGTGTAACATTCAACAAACAAGTAAATCTCCTCCAAGGGTTAAAGAATGAATTTTTTTTAAAACTACAGTTTGCTTATTTATTGTTTTTATTTATGTATTTACGATTTTTCTCTTAAGCACTGTCCAGAGTAGCACCTTAAATTTCGTTGTGTAAATACACTGTATTTAATGCAATGACAATAAAGCTTCAATTCTATTTTATTACACATTTGGCCACGTCACTGACTTATTACAAAGTTTACCAGTGACAATTATGGAGCATCCATTTTTGTCTGATAGTGTCAGTAGGCTTAAAGTAATATTTTTGTCAATAAGAATGCATAGTACTAGTTTTACCTGTGAGTCTAGCTTTAGCTTCTGGACAGTTCTAAGCCCTGTTGGAGTGGGATAACAGTAAAGAATAACTCCAATGACCATGTAATTTCAATGCAAAAGCCGACACTTCAGTGAAATTTAGGCACAGAGATGCCAAATACCAGGCAGCATATAAATCCCCCTTTCTCTTATCAGTGCAGTAATTAAGGCGAATTAACAAGTGTCTCTCTGTGGCTAACCTTCCACTTACTTTCAGTGCCTCAGTAAAGGAGTCATAAAATGCTCTATTTTGTTTCACATGTCTCCTCCACATTATAGAGTACTTCTGTGCACAAAAGAAAAAAGTCCACAGTATTAGAACTTCTGTCTCTCCCCCTGTTTACAGGAGCTGTCTAAAATGGCATTCTCCCCCAGCCCCAAATTAGACCTACCAGTGTAGCATCCTACCATTGTTTTGTCATCAGTTTAAGCCCGTTGGCAGAGCAGGGACTGTAGAATAAATCCAGAGTTATCCAAAGTTTCTTCTAAACTGGTAGCTCATTAATTAACTCTTACAAGTCCAGCTGCCAGCTTAGAAAAAACTTAGAACCCCCCAAAAGCTCAATTTATAAAGTCATGAATTAACAAGGAAAAAATCTAAATTTTGGATCTCACAAATTTTAAATTGTTGTCATTTATCTGTCCAGCGCTCTGTGGTTCTTGATGCTCTTGTCAGTTCAGTGAGCTTTTTTCTTCTGGACAGCCCAGGTTTGCAGCATTGTCTGTCTAAAGAGCTTATATTGGTCCTAACTGGGGTTATATATTTTAAAGGCTGCTGGAGTTTGTTCACAACCACTGATGTTGAAAAAAAAATGTCTAGTTTCCTCGTACTGTGTACCCCTGAACCACCTCTATTCTCACTCTGTCTAAGACCCTCTGTTAAAGCTCCTGTGCCTTTAAGACTCCCTTCCCCATGTTGGCCCAGTCCACTCTGATTGGTTGACTTGTCCAGTCTGTGGTTATCACAGTTTATCAATTAATCTATCAATTCATCCATTTTTTCTATATTGTACCAAACCATAACAAGTTTATCTTATGACACTTAACAAAAAGTAGGGTGATGCCATACTCTTCATTCTATTCATATATTTTTTTTAAACTTTTTTTCAATTACATTTTCTTATTAATTTTCCATTTTAATTCCATTCCCTTCATTAACATCCCATTAGTGCAGCACTTGCCAGTTTAGAGTTGTACCTTGTTGTGTGACCCTGCTCTGCAATAATTTCACAGTCTCTGCTCTGCACTGGGCTTGCTAGCCCAAGCCAATGAGCTTTACCAGACCACAAACAATAGTAGGATGTCACACTGGTGGGTCTGTTGGGGGGGCATTTCAGGCAGCCACTGGCTCTTCAACCAGGAGCAGAGGAAGAAGTTACGATGCCACAGACTTGTTTTCTTGAGCAGATAAGTACTCTATCAAAAAGAGGAGACACACTGAAGGGCATATAAACCTTGAAAAAGCATAATTTGGGCTCCGTAAAGTCTAAGTGCTAATGATAATCTGATGATTCTGGGCTAAAACCACAAACATTTCCTTATTACTCAGTCCAAGTGTAATTTGGTCAGACTCACGGCATTACACAAGGCAAAAGGGCTTCTTCTGGAATTATTTTCTTCAACTAAGTGCTTAGGGACCACATCAGTGAAAAAAACTGAAAACTCACAAATCTCACAATGTTAATGAATCCTATAAAAAATTTCCTGGATGTCAATTCAAATCAAAATCAAATCACTTTTTCCTTCTGTTATGACTGTGGAAGGGAAGTGATATGATTTAATTTGTACCAATGCCATTAACAATTCTACTCATCAATGCAATTCTTTAACAATTTGTTTATCCATTCCTGTGAAGTTTCTATGTGGAAAAAAAAAGGTTTTAAGTGACATCAATGTAAAGAAGCATATCACTCCTGATATCCAATGCCGAGCTGATAAATAAATGCTTCTACAAGCTGTCAATTAAATTTTTGATAAAAAGCAAATTTAAAAGCATAACTTCTGGTTTATACTCTTTAAAAGGATCATTGTCATGTTATTGTGACTCTTAAATTCTTCCTAGTGTTTTTTCTGTTTAGTTTGTTTCAACATTTCAGATGGAGGGATTTACATGAGCTCTGCAAACATCGTGGTCAATGATCTACGACAGGATGCTCAGAGCTGTCAACTGAGCACAGCTTTCTGTCTCTTCCAATGTACTCCCAAGACAAGCACACCATGGTTTCATGGATCCTCTGGCTGCATGGAGGCTGAGACTATCATAGAGCCTCCAATGCAGAGCCTCATCTTTTCACAAAGTTTGTTTTTTCTCTCTGGATCACTGCTGGTTTAAAACAAGCAGATCTCTATACTCTATCTCAGATAAGCTAAGACTCCTCTTTGGGCTGGACCTGACTTCTGTGTCTCTTCTCAGTAATAAAATGCACTGCCTACCCGTGCGAGCGGCCAGCCATCACGCAGCTGATGAACAACCTGACCAGAGGCGGCTCTCTGCTGAGGGAAATGGAGGAGCTCTTTTATGTCAGAAATTCATGTGAAGAGCTCTTCGGTACAGACCAGCTGGTCAGAGAATCCTACCTAAGGTGAGCTCACAGCTGTCGTCTGGTCAAACTCTTTTCACAAAATACTTTTAACAGTCAGTCCATGGCAAGACACTTAGGTGCCAAAAAAATGAGAAATATTGGCTAAAGTCTAAGGAGGGGACTTTTAAGAAGAAGAGGAAGAAAAATATATACATTATTAATCCTTCATGGGGAAATTCAGTTCTTTACACTTTACACTTTACACAACTGTTGTTAAAACATATACATAGGCTGAAATACACATGCACAAACAGGCCCTACCATCATTAATGTAGAGATGTCAGAGTGATGGCTTGCTGCTCCTGAGGAAGCACTGCCAAGCAGTTTTGGGATTAAGTGACTTGCTTAAGGGCACTTTGGCAGTGACCAGAAAGTCAGCTGGCACCTCTCCAGCGTCCAAACATAGTTCAGTCAGGGGCTTGAATCAGCCACCCTCCGGTCCACAACCCAAGTCCTTCCTGATCCAGAGCTCATCATTTAGAAAATACTGTCTCAAATCATTTACTGAAGTGAAAAAAAAGCTATGTGATGTCAGTTGTAGCTTTTCAAAAGTTCACATACGCAGTAGATGCAACCATCCTGGAGACAAAAACTAACTTTGGATCAACCTATTGACGGACAGGGCAGCATTTATGATATGAAGTAGTCAGTGGGTGGGTGGGAGAAGAGGGTATGTGCCCTCTTAAGTATACTTTTGTATGGTAAATTATATATGCTTTTTTCACTATCTATACAATTATGTTCACTCGATTTTGTATTATTATCATTACTATTTGTGTGTGTTTGTGCTCTGCATATCTCTTTTTCTCTTTATTTCTATCATACTTTGTGTATTTCTATATTGTCGCAACTACTCTGACGACTTTCACTATTCTTATATTTAGAAATACTATTTGTATGATTTTAAAATTGACCAAAAACTAATTACCTTGTTTGCACTCCTTAATTTACATACAAATATTATTATTAAAAAAATCCTATTGACAGACAGAGAGGCTGAGTTTAGGCAGGACCAAGTAGCAACTCCGAGGCTGAAAAGTGACGATAATGCGAAATTGCCAAAAACTACAGTCCCTCAAATATTTATGGGGGGAGTGCAGCCTAAGTAATCATATTTACAGCATAGTTTGACAAATTGCTGTAGTTGAATGCCACACCCAAAGCCTCTCACCTTATCACTGAATATTTTTATAATGCAGATGATATTATTTATCAATGTTGTCCGGTTTAGGGTTAGGGACATGTGCTACAAGCCTGTATGGTGTCACTACTGGTCAGACAGCTCTTCATCCTGCCCCAACTCCCTATAAGTAGGTTAAGCCAAAGTCAGTTTGGGTGGGTGTTTAGTGTATGGCTTTTAATTAGTTTCCTTAAATATCCAGCCTGCGGATGTCACATGGCAAGTTATTTTCACAGTTAGTGGGCGGCACCGAAGGTGGAAAATAGCTTCTGTAATAAATTCAGTATTGGCAAAGAGAACTCAAATGCAGACAAGTTAGGTCTGTGAGGCAAAAAGCAGGGTTTATTTTCAGTCCAGAATTCGATACACGAGTAGGCAAAAAGATCCAGGCAAAAGTGCAGACAGAAAAAAAGGCTAAGGACTAGGTGAAGGCAAAAAAACTAGTTCAATGATCAAAATGAGGATCAACAATCTGGCATCAAGACAGAGAAGACATGGGGATTAAATACAAGAGGTGATTTGGGGTGATGACACACAGCTGGGGAAGAACAATCAGAGATCAGGTGTGACAATGCCAGACAGGAAGCAAAACCTACGGAGACAAGGACAGACAGGTGAACTTTCAAAATAAAACAGGAAGTACGAGACAAGACAACAAACATGAGGGCAAAACGGGTAACTTAACTAAGGCAAAGTGCTTGATCATGACAGCAACACTGCACAGACTTTTTGACATGTCAACCATGTCGATGTACTGCTGAAAATCCTTGACATACTCAAACAAGGGAGATATCCCTGTTCAGTGAGAGGTCCTAAATACATTAATTGCTCAGGTCAAAGTCTTTTGCCATAGAGGTTATATTGCCTGCATTTGTTTTTTTGTTTATGAGCAAGACAACTCAAAAAGTTCTCAGCAGATTTGGTTAGATTTTTAGAAGATGTTACATAAAAAAGGACTGCCGTTAGATTTTTTTGGTGATCCAAATCCAGATCCATATGCTGGAATTTGTTCAGGCTTTGTTAACATTGAAAATAGGGCAGTTTTCATAATTTTTGCTAATAGCCCAGGGCTCCGCAGCATATCGCCCCCATTCTCTTTGATATATTTGCTTTCACAGCCTGCCCTCGACCAGTCTGCCAATAGCGCACCTCCAGACTGGATCACTGGGAAGTCTGTTTTCAGCAAGAGCCATTTTAATCTCTGACAAGCACATCAACCAAACACAGGAAAACAAGCGCTCAGAGTTTCAAATTTCAAAGTATTGACTATTTCATGTGACATCATGCTCTGTTCCATTTCTGCTGGATGGTAAAAACTGTGCCCTCCAGCAAGTAACTTATTGGATTTTAACTCTAAATAAATACAGATGTCCCTGTGGTGAACTTAAACCTACATATCCAACCATAATTATCTACTGCTGTGTAGTGGACCACTCTTACTTTAAATATTCAACAGTGTTACAGCCCAGCTCATAAGGCAGCAACAAATAAAAGGGAAGACACAAATGGCAACGTTTAAGCCCTTTCTTTGGGGAATTTATTAATGAAAGATTAATTATAACAGTTAGATTTCTGTAATCAGTATAGTGGATTGTATGCTGTCGGTGCGTGTGTGTGAGTGCGAATCAGTAGGAAAACGGGTGTAGTGAAATGTAAGGTGTTGAAGTGCGTGTAAGTGCATCAAATCAAAAAGAGCCGTAGCTGCTACGTGGCCGGCCAGAGGATGGAGTGTGAGAGAGAGAGAGACCGTGGCGGAAGTCAGCCTTTTATAATCCCGGAAACACACTGGGCCCTAGTGGTCCCCGGAGCACGCCAACTGCTGCACCTCAAATGAAACATAACATGTTAGGTCACAGTAAGGGACTGTAACAAACAGGAACACATTGTGGGCTAACGCTAATGCTAGCTAAGTAAACTTATAAGTTTAAACCATCAGTGTGAGCCGAATACTGACTGTCATTCGGCTCCTCTGGTTTGTCTTTTAAGTCTGAAAAACGTTGATTCGGGTCCATAGCAATAAATGTTCATTACAGCAGAGAGGATCAGCATTAAGAGTGCCACAGACTGCAGATGTACAGATAGCAGATAGCCGCTGCTATCCTTTGATACTAAATATCCTGAAGCATCCTGACCTGTTTTTACCAAGTCATCCTGGCATTTTACAGAATTTGACAACATAGGCCCAAAATGTATACACCTTCATTAACAGGTAATCTGGATGTTCTCTTGTACTCCAGCTCCCATTGAGGTTTCTATAGCCCCCTTTCCACCAAGTGGTCCGGTATGGATCGGCATGGTTTGGCTCAGGCTGGATCGGTAAAGCCTAATCCTGGTTGCGTTTCCACAGCCAGCCGTACCCTACTTGGTAGGCAGCATGTAAGTCGGATGCCGATAGCATGACGTCATAGCAGCGCGACACAGTGTACCCGGCTATTAAATACAACGAAGAAGAAAACGTGACACAGTAAACAAAGAGCAACGATTCTCTACACCGAGACTACTGAGGAAGGTCTGCACCTCCACAGTAGACCATGGGATGCTGGATCTTGATGCCATTTTCCAAACAAAAAAGCCTTGAGAGTTACCTTCACGAAGACGAGTAGAGATTTAAACATGGTGGGGCTGTGTTGTTCTTTATTACCGCTGTCGTATGGGAAGTGACGTCTCCTTCGACCAATCGACGGGCTGCAGTGTTTCTAGCTCCAACTTCTGGGGTCGGATCGGTATGCTTGGTACCCCAACAGAAGGGTCCCAAAAAGTAGGACAGTACGGTTCGCTTATAAAGGGTCCTTAGGCTATGGAAACGCCACAAAAAGTGAGCCGTACCAAGACGAACCGAAATGAATCCTCTGGTGGAAACGAGGCTTATCATTTATGATTCAAACCTGCTGAGTCTCCATCAGCAGACGTTTTTACTGTGTGTGCTTCTTATTCCAACAAGTAACCTCATGTACCCAGAGCAAACGTCGGCCAAATCCCTGGAAATTGACAAATGGTTTTGCTGGGCAGTGTGAAACATCTAAACTTAGATTAATTACAAGGCTTTAAGTGGCAACATGTACTGCAATGGATCGGCTAACTTCTGTCCTCAGGAACAAAAGGTTGCAGGTTCCTTATTGGCACTCATGTTTACTAGCGCCATGGACCTCGAGCAACCCCACTTCAAAAGACGTGAACTATCCCTTTAATGCATTACCCCACACATCATGTTCAGATTGTGTTTGTTTATGTGAAACTTGGAAATGCAGGAACACAAAAAGAGTAGGCATGATTTATCCAAACTGGCAGCAGACTTCTGTACATGGGATGTGCTGACAAACCACTCAGCTCTCAGGGTCTTCATGGCCAAATTAAAAATATTTATTTTGATGTAGACATTTCTTTTTTTCACTGTGACCTCCAGTGTTTTTCGGCTAACCTCAAGGGCACGCTCTAGAAATTCTGCTTTTTAGCAATTCGACATTGCACTCATTTCTCAACACTCAAGGCTGCTGCTTGGTCCTTCTGCAGTTTCACGGTGTGTGGCTGACGCACATGTCAGCTCTGGCTCTAGACTCTTGAACACAATTCACAGTGCCTTCACGCAAAAGTGCCACAACATGGTTCAGCTATATTTACACCTAGACACACTCGCATTAATGCTGCAAGGTCTTAAAATTACCATAATTTCCGGACTATTGAGCGCACCTGAATATAAGCCGCACCAACTAAATTTAAAAAATAATCTCACCATTGATTCATTGATGCCAAGCTGACGTGCAACAGCTCTATTTCCAGAATTCTTTGACAACCAGAATGATTGCCTTTAAATTGAAAGCTGCATCATATGCATTTCTTCATGTGTTTTCCATAAGGACGACTGAAAACGCCGTAGCGTGTATGCCAAGCCAGTAGATGGCGATGTCGGTTTGTAGTGAAACAGCAGTGTTACAACACACAAATGCTTTCTGGTGAAGACAAACTTTACACAAACAACAATGGTGAGTGGACGCACGACGACGCAGGGGTTTCTTGTCTGGACAACAAATCTGTCTGGATTTAAAAACAGTAAGCTGCACACATGTTGCTCGGTAGACTGCCGAAGCGGTTGTTGTGCGCACAGCCTTCATGTTAAAGTGTACTGTGCATGCGCCACACATCTGTTCGGCAATTTCATTGGTCTGATGTGATGAGGCTAAATGTATTGGCAGCATGAAGCTTGCAGAAATACATAATTTAGCCGCATCATTGTTTAAGCCTCAGGGTTCAAAGCATGAGAAAAAAGTAGCAGCTTATAGTTCGGAAATTACGGTATGTCAATTTATGCTGCAATACGGCTTGGAGGCCCCCACATACAAACAAAGGCAGAGACGCTCACTCGCACCGCTCCTGTCTCCCCCTGGTGTCTTTCCAATATCACGCCCCTGTTACTCCCTCTGGAGATGGAAAAAGAGGTGGTAAACTTGTTTCCCCCATAGCGCCTCCAGGACGCTCAAAGTGGAGGCAAAGCATCAAAGAGGGGGAAATACTATGCCTTGAAACAGCAGTATGAATTGGGCTAATGACTTTCATTTTCATTAGCCCAATTCATACTGCTGTTTCATAACTCTCATGACTTTCACAGTGAGCTAATGGCTGCGTTACATTATGGCTCTATCTCTCCAAGAATTTCACACCAATAAAGTTTTGAATGGAGGTTTAGGGGGGGCACTGTAAATCTGCCAACAAGTGACCTGATTCACTGACCTGAGAAAACCTAAGAGTAAAAACTTTCTGTGCAAACAAAGGGGGTTTCTGCACAAAGTAGCAATGTAACAAGTTTTTAGCTTTTCTTTCTATTGTGTTTGTTAAATGCTGTTTTTTTGCAGAAAGGAAAAAGCGATCATCCATTGCATCATGGAGGGGTCTCAGCTTAAGAAAGGCTTCGAAATTCACAAAATGGAGTATTTATCACTGCTGGTGGTGAACATCAGTGACTCTGATCTTAACATCACAAACACCAGGATCCAACTCCAGGCTCCAAAGGTAAAGAGAGACAAAACGGTCTGCCCACCAGAAGCTGCTCCAAAGCTAATTTTCATGGGGGGTATCACCACAGTTATCAGATAAAAACCCTTATGAAATTGACTTTGGAGCAGCTTCTGGTGAGCAGACCATATTGTATCTTTTTGCTGCTATTTCCTTCATCTAGCACCCTTATTTTGGGGATGTGAATGCTTTCTACCTCTTTCCAGACCATAGGTACCTGGGATCTTACAGAAGTCCAGTCAGTTCTGATAAAAATCAATGTTTGACATTCACATTGTGTTTTTGATATAAATGATATTCTCCCCAGGATTAATCTTTTAATATTTTCTGTCAGTTGCTGTCTCAGAACACGTCATTTTACCCACCAATTTGGCTGCCGATGAATGCTCTGCAGCACATCCCAGAGGAGAAGAGAGTCATTGGTTTGGTCAGCTACAAAGATCCCAGACAGTTTCAAGTAAATCATCTGTCAGTTCATACATGCATGAGCCATTTAAAAGTCATTCTTTCATGTATGAAGCCATAAAGTTCAGTTAAAGCTCTGTTTCCTCCTCTAATCAGCTCGGACAGGAGGTAATCTCATCCGAGGTCATCAGGATTGAGCTGCTGGGACAGCAAAGACTTCAGAATCTGACAACACCAATCCAGATGGTTTTCAGAACTGATGAACTCAACACTACAGGTGTAAGTATGCCCAGGCATGTTTATGTCCACGTTAAAAAATGCAACAGTTTGACTTCAACCAAAGGCCTAAAGAAATATGTGTATAAGTGTTGAACTTGTAGAATCCAAGGTTAGCTGAAAAAGTTTACCCACTTTAAAAAAAGTTTGGGAGCGATATTTTAGTCGATTGTTTTTTCCCGTTTCCTGAGCAAGTTTAGCTGTGCTGCTCATTCCACAAATAAACAATCCTGAGAAGTTGCACATGTGAATGTGTGAGGCTGGGCCAAGAGCGGAGAATATTGATTTAATAAGACTACATTAGCCCTTGGGTACTGTATTAAAACACATCCTTTCATCCTGTTTTGGCTGTTTACAAACCACAACTTTAGCTGCTGTAAAAACATAACAGATAAATCTTTTTTTCCTCAGATCTCTTCATCAAGCTCGGCCCTGATCAAAACTATTTCAAACATTTTAAAAAGTATGGATTTTAACCTTGTAAATGCCAATTTCATAGGAGACCTCAGTGATTTGGTGAAAAAAAAAACAAATTGACTGATTTTCAATATAAGAAATGATCAGAGGCTGGAGATTTTTTATGTGCTATCACACTCTTGAATATGTCAAAGATTAGTAAAAACATTGACTTTGGTGCATTGTTATTTTTTGCACAGCAATCAGATGTTAAGTTTTACTCCCCATTGACTCCCATTATAACCACATTTTTTGAATGCAGCCAAGATAGTACAGTAAAATCATCTCTTGAAACTGGCATTTAAAGGTTAAAATCCATAATTTAAAAACAAAAAAATAGTTTTGGTCAGGACTGAGCTTGATGAAGAGATTTGGGGAAAAAAGTTTGAAAAAAATAATTATCTGACATGTTTTTACAGCAGCTAAAGTTTGTGGCTTGTAAACAGCCAAAACTGGACAAAATGGTAGTAAATGTGCACTCTAAAATCTAACAAGATGGCATTACTTAAAAAAATTTTGGAAACCGATTGCCTTAAAAAAGTTAAGTAAATATGATCATAGTCATTAAATTTACTTTATATTTACTTGTTTTGTGTACTCGGAACCCTGTTGTATTTAAGTTATTGTAACTTGGATTAAGAAAGTCATGTCAACTTCCTACATTAGTTATCCACCAGTATCAACTCACACATACACACTCTTTTATGCCCATTTACACACCAGAAACTTGGGGTGTCTTGCCCAAGAACTTAACACCATTTGTTTCTCTGGATTCGAACTTGCAACCTCTTGATTACTGACTAAGTGCACTATCCAACTGAGCCACCAACACCTCACATACAAGCAAGCACAACAAAGGATGCTTAGTAGTTAAAAAAAAAAATTGGCGTTTCCCTTCCGTGATGCAGCTTAATGCAGATGCATTAAATAACTCACCTTGAGACTAAGAGAAATTCTGCGTCCCCCAACATTGAAATCAGACTGAAGAGTAGTCTCCCGCCTGGCTTTACTGCACATGTGCAATCCTGAACTCAATGTTCAATCACCATGATAAAAAGTTTCAAGTCCAGCTTACACACAGATTTTTTTTTTTTTTTGCAAATTAATTCGACACAGCGCTTTTTGTTGTGAGCATTCTTGTACAGATACTGATACCATCCAGTAACTTCCTAAAACACCCATAACATTTTTTTAGAATATGTCATTTTCTCAAGGACCAAAAATCAAAGGCAGCAAACTATCAGTGATGAATTTTATGAGCAAGTTTAATTTTCTTTGCCAGACAAATACATTTGGCTTCCTGGTTGTTCCAAAATTGAGCCTTTTCTGTCAGAGCTCCTTGACTTTGGAACGACCTGTTTATGTAGTTCTATCTCTTATAAATTTTGCCTTATTTTAAAGCCTGTTTTATTTTTATTATTTTCCTGTCATAATGCTTTTATTGCTTATTGTCTCACTGCTTTCATCCTCTTTATAGCCTTTTCCCCTTTTCCTTGTTTTTGTATTTTAATCATTCATCTTGGTCCTTATGATCTCATTTTATGTAACTGGGTTTATGCTCTCCTCTTCGGTTCCTGGTTTGCTTATTGTCATTAGTGTATGTATGTATTTTTGTTTTTTTATTTAAATGGTGCTATTTGTGAGTTACATTAGTTTTTTTGTGCCTGATTTATTGTGCTTTGTCTTCTGTATGTTCCGGTCTGTTTGTCAAAGCACTTTCTCAACCTATGTTTTTTTTAAGTGCTATACAAATAAAGTTATTGTTATTATTATTGTAGGAATATGCAACAATTCAAATCCCAATCGTATTCCAGTTAATGAGCACTTTTTCCATAAAAACATAACTGCAAACAATACCCCCCAAAACATTAAAACACATCTTTATTTCACTTATTTATAATTCTTGCTTAACTGAACCAGAACAATATTCAGTTGTCATTTTAATACTCTCAAAGTATTAAAAGCAAAATGCTTGCTCTTATAGTTACTATGATAGTACAAATTATTTAAGAAATCAACCAGACCTCATTCAACTATTCAACAAGAACATTCAAATATCCCAGTATGAGTCTATTTAATCATTTTATACACTGCTGAATTTATATGCTGTTATTATCTGAGGATTTATCTTGGTACTAAATTATTTTCAGCCTGAAAAAATGCTAAAAGAAAAGAGGAAGGGAAGCATTTATAGATATTTGATTGAAATGCTCATTTAGGGCAGCACGGTGGTGCAGCAGGAAGTGCACGTGCCTCACAGCAAGAAGGTTACTGGTTTGATCCCTGAGTGGTCAAGGCCTGTCTGTGTGGAGTTTGTGTGGGTTTTCTCTGGGCGCTCCGGCTTCCTCGTACAGACCAAAAACATACCTATGGGTGTGAGGGGGAATGGTTGTCTGTCTCTCTATGTGGCCCTACGATTGGCTGGTGACCGGTTCAGGGTGTGCCGTACCTCAGTGTCAGCTGGGATATGCTCCAACCCCCTGCAACTCTGAAAAGGATAAGCAATATAGATTATGGATGGATGGAGTACTCATTTAAGATAGATATTTTTTCCAGAATAATCAATAACAAAAATTATTTTTAGTTATTGATGTATTAATACATCTCTCCCCAGACCACACTATGTCCAAAAAAAGTGAAAAATTTGGTCAAAAACAATTTGGTTAAAAATAATAATAATAATAATAATAAATTAAAGAAAAAATATATGGGGGTGAGTTTAAAAAACTCTAGAATTTTCCACAGAGGACTTGCAAGACCCCTTTGTCAGAAGATCCAATAGGGGTTGATGTTCATCAAACACTGGCCAAAACAATATAATCCAATCTTGTATATAAGGGTAAATATTTAATAAATATTGATTGAATAATAGAAGGAATTAATAAAAACCCTTTGTGAGTCTGTTTGGTTTTTGTTTGGTTTGACATTGCATGAATAGATAGATAGATAGATAGATAGATAGATAGATGGATAGATAGATGGAGAGAGAGAGATAGAGAGAGATAGAGAGATAATAATCCAGTGGTTCTTATGTTTGTTTTGTATTTTTACAGAGTGTCTTTCTGTGCCACTATTTGGATGAAGATGGTAGGTATGAGTTTGTGAGACTTGCAAGAATTTTTCAAAATGTGTCTTTTCAGTGACCTGCCTCTGTATGGACATGTCCTGACAATTGTTTATGTTAAAAAATCCAGATAGCAGATTTAGCTGGAAAACTGATGGATGTGAGACTTACAATGAAACTAATGAAAACCAAACTAACATCATCTGCAGCTGTGACCATGCAACGCCGTTCACCGTCCTGCTGGTGAGAAGTCACACATGTTGACACTCGAATTTTTGTGATAATGAATTATCAAACTGATTCACTAACATAATTTTCAAAAGTTATTTCTGATCCCGGCAGTCAGTTAAACTTACTATGGTAAGTATTGCACAGTTTTTATCATTTCATTCACCTCACAGATAAGAGGACCAATATCTGAAGTTCACTGGAGAATTTTGTCCTACATCAGCTACATCGGCTGTGGCCTCTCTGCTTTCTTCACTGCCTTGTCTCTGCTCATATACGTCTTCGGTCGGTAAGTGTTCACCAATCAAATACATTTACATAAACCCAAACAGCCGCTGTTACTTTCAGGAATGAGATCAGAAAGACTGAGTATAGTTTCAGCACTTCTAGCATGGCAAGTTTGTTGATTTTTGTTTTGTGCCTCCAAAATGTATTTGGTTCATCCTTGAATCAGAGTGGACGTGTATACACCCTTACCAAAAAGAAGTAAACTTCAAGTTTACCTTTCCAAGTATACTTAAGTGGAGTTTGAGTATACTTTAGCAAGTATACTTTACTGTACCAAGTATACTTATATTTATGTACTAGTAATGTACTTACATGTGTACTAGTTAGTATACTTACAAAGTACACTTATATACTAAAAGTATCCTGATTTGGCCCACTTTTGAGTATACTCAAGTAAACTTTAAGGTTACTTCAAGTATAAATGAAGTATATATGAGTATACTTAAGTTATACTATTACCTGTACTTGAATGGTACTATTCCTTTACTTAAAAGAAACCATTCATATACTCATCAGTGTACTTGAAGTACACTATTGCTTTACTTACATTGCACTTTTGTAAACTTGTAAAAAAAGTGCACTACTGTTTTACCTGCAATGTACTTGAAATATACTTTTCTTATACCTGATGTATACTACGACCATACTTGAATTAAACTGTTTTCATACTTGAAGCATACCATTTATATACTGAAAATATACTATGCCTGTTTACTTACAATGCACTTGAATTGCGCTATTCTTATACTAGCAGTAAATACTGCTATAGTATTTATAGGACACTACTCCTTTACTTACAATTTACTTGAATGCAGAGTACTCATATACTTTATACTATAGAATATAGTATATATATACTATATATATATACTATGTACTATATTCTTGTATACTGCAAATAAACATCTTAATACTAGTCCACAAGTCTGATTGTTTACCTTTTAAGATATCCAAATGCAGACGTCAAACCTTCAAACATAATTACCATTCATTTGTATATATTATATATATTTATTATTATATAATACCGTATCTCTATCGAAACACATAGAGATAGTTGTATATCATATTCACATCTCTATAATCTTATATTCTATTCTATTATATATTATATTATACTCTAGCCCTCTCTTATATAATACTATTGTATCACATATACCAAATCAGTCATATATTAAAGTTCTTTCTGTATTATAATACTAAGTCTATATTATGTTACTATTATAACATTCAAAAAGAAAAATAAATAATGTACAGCCTTCATTATGGGTGTAGGGCCCCTTCAAGCCTGGGTCAAGAGGTCCAACAGAGAACCAAACTAGATAAACATGAATGACCAGGCAGGAAAACACTCTTTCACCCCACTGAGACCTTGGACCATTATCTAAACTGATTATCTTTTCAAGTCAAGTTTAACAGTACAGATAAAAATAACTGCCAAAGCATGTATAAATGCAGGAACACACACACTCCTACCATCATAATGACAGGTCTTACAACGTACCAGCCAGTCCTACATCCACACTGATGCTCATCTCTGGGTTAGAGAGTAATTTCATTAATGTTGTTGAGAAGACTGGTAATGTTTGTGCAATCTGGCCAAATGGTCCAGAAGAAATGTGTTTTGGTTGAAGTTGATCGTTTTTATGTTGCCAAATGTACATGAGCATGACTAGATTGTGGTGATTTATGTGCATTGTGCATTTTCTTGTTTTTAAATTGTAAAGCACTTTGGCACAATGTTGTTGTTTTTAAATGTGTTTTATAAAGAAAGAAGTCTGGTACTTTAAGTATGAACTGAAGTGTGATTGAGGATTGTGTACTTCCAAACCTTGTGTGTGGCAACCTTGAACCTATAAACAGAACGTATGTAAATGTAGTAGTATTTAAGTGTAAAAGTAGTAAAGTATAAGCAGTACACTACAGGTTCACTCACAGTGTATTTTTTATGGCAACTACCTCAAAGCAGCCAATGTGAGAAATAGCTATACAACAAGCCAGCTATAATACAGTAAAATGACACTCCATGTTGCATGCAAGCAGGTACAACATTTTTATATACTTTTACTAAGTTTTAACTACTATTGGATATAGGCTAATATACTTAAACTTAAAGTATATCAAGTATATTATACTTAGAGTATACTTAAACTTTGTCTGTGTACTCGTCAGTATAAACTAAGCATACTTTTGTTAAATATATTCCTGATAGTGTATTCAAAGTAATCTGAAAAGTATACTTACCTAAGTATTAGTTCACAGAAAGCATACTGATTTCATAAAAGGTATACTTATAAGTATACTTGAGTATACTACTTTCAGGTCCGGCAATTTTGGATACAGAAGGTCAGAAGGCCACCAGTAAATTCTACATATGTGACCTTTAAAAGCTCAGTTACTATTAAAATCTAATTAATGGTGTGCTGGTTTGCTGGAGTGGTAAGCAACCAGGCACGTCCCATACACATGCTTCTGCCAGCCTGCATTGTCCTCCCCCCACTCCCTCTGCCCCCCTTCACAAGCCTACAGACTGTCTCTCTCTCCTGTCAATAAAGGCACAAAAATGCCCCACCAAAAAAATCCTTTAAAAGAAATTCCGGCCTCATTACAAGAAAATGAACTTCTCCTTAGCAGCGTACTCGTCAAACCTCACTTTGTAATCTTCTCCTTTTCTTCTTTAGAAGCCACAGATTGGATTACTCCATCACCATCCACGTCTCTCTGAGTGGGGCCCTGTTTCTGTTAAACATCACCTTCCTGATGACCGAGTGGGGGGCCACGGTGGAGCTCTCGTGGGTGTGCGTGCTTGTGGCCGCCCTCATGCATTACTCCCTGCTCTGCTGCTTCACCTGGATGGCTTTGGAGGCTCTTCACCTGTACCTGATGCTGATTAAAGTGTTCAACACCTACTACAAGCACTACCTGCTCAAACTCTCTGCGGCTGGATGGGGTGAGTTTGAGTTCATGCCGACGTGCTGTCTCCACATCTGATGACTAAAAACAGAGTTGCTCTGAACCAAAATGGAAATCACCAGGAACATGTTTCGTTTTGTCAGAAAGAGGAAGTTTTCATGGGAAAAACCCACTGAGCCATCAGACCAGAGGAACTCCTTCACCGACAAATCAGAAGCAGTTTCTATGTTAACCTCCCCTGGCAACATCCAAAAACATGTTTTTATTACCTTGGCGCGAAAAGGTGATTTAAAATCATGTATCAAACTAGAAAGCACTCGGGAGCGCAAAGCTCCACCAAGGTAGCTCACATGTTGCTGTTACATCTATAGGAAATACTTCCATGATAAAGTTACCATCATGAATCCTTGATCCTGAAACACAATCTAAAAACTCATTTATTCAGCCTGGATTTTATATAGAACTGTGTTATTTTAATGACTATTATAATTATTTATTTCTGAGTAGCACTTCTTATCTTACCTTATTATTAACTTTTAGTTTAATATTTTATTGTCTGATGTTTTATTCCATTTTTAATAGTTGCTAATATATCTTTATATAGTTTTTATCTTTTTACACTTAATCATTTTAGGTTTAATTTTAATCTTTTAACATGTTTTTATTTATTTGTTTTAAATATATTTTTAGCATTTTATTTATTTGTCTGATGTTTCTTGGTTTTATTACTTTGCTTTTTCTTGTATCCGTTTTATCATTTATTATACTTTAGCTTCTGTGGCGTTCATTAGTCTCCAAATCCTCTTGATATCCCACCAACTATTCATTACAACTACAGTGGAAAACTACTTAGTAGATGGACCTCTGCTGAGTGTTTATTTGCTGAGTGGTTGAAAGAAAGTGATTGTCTTTATTTATGTATGTATATGTGTAAATATGCATATGTGTGTGTGTATATCTATGTGTATATATATATATATATATACACACACACATATATATATATATGTGTGTGTGTGTGTCTTTTGTCAGTCTTTTTTTGTCTTGATGTAAAGCACTTTGAGCTGCAATTTAATTTATATGAACTGTGCTATAAAAATAAACTTTGATTGATTGATTGATTGAAAACCCACACCTAGCACTCAGAATTAAGTTGATATCAATATTACTTCGACAGTTATTGAGCAAAAACGATTGTACCCTAATGGATCACCACCAAAATCTGATCATTTTTAAGTTGGGCCATTACCAACATCTCATGAAAATTTCAGCAAAATCCATCCGGTTGTTTTTGCGTAGTCTTACTAACAAACAAACTAACTAACTAACTAATAAACAAACATACGTAAAATCATAACCTCCTTGGTGGAGGTTATAATGATCCCATCCGTCCATAATTTATACTGCTCATCCTTTACGTGGTTTCAGGGGGCTGGAGCCTATCCCAGCTGACATCTGGGATAGAGCCTGAATTAGTCGCCAACAATGGCAGGGCCACAGAGAGACAGAAAGCCATTCACACACCAAGTCCACACTTAGAGGGCAATTTGGAGTCACAAACTAACCTAAAGAGCAGGTTTTTTGGCTGAAGTGTCTGAAGAGAATTCATGTACAGGGAGATCATGCATACTCCACTCAGAACAGGACAACCTTCTTTCTGTGAGGCACATGCACTATATGCTGCCTAACCATGCTGCCCTAATAATTATCAAATTGTGATATTGGCATGATAAATGACAATGGCTCTAACAGCAAGTTAGCCTTTCTACACATCTGCTGTTTTTTGGTGGTGGTCTTTAGTGCAGTGAATTTACTTTTTCATGAATGACTTGAAGCTAAGCTCACTCCAACTGGCAGGTAACTTACCAATCACTGAAAGTATGTAACGCTGGTCATCATCATCTTAAACATGTTTGTTTGTGTGATTTTGTGTGATATTCAGGTGTTCCTGGTATAATAGTTGGCATCTCTGTGGCGATGAAGAACTTCAAACAGTTCTATGGAGTTAAAGAAATGACCATGACTGACTCAAACCAAACCAGCGCCATGTGAGTAGATGATGAATGATTTATGAAGATTTACATCTGCAGTATAACGACAAAGTAACTGAAAATCTGTTGTTTAAACATTTGACTGGATTCACACTCCAGGCCAAAGTTACCTGTAATTGAACACCCTGTCTGAAGTTAAAAGAGATTTTATCCATTAAAATAAGTATTTTTGTTTTGAAGCAAGCTGCTTTAACTATTGTGTTACTGTTGATATGGATAAGTTGAAGTGTGTTCAAAAGTTTATTTTACTGTATCAGATTATTCAGGGAGAGGATATACTGTCTTGTTACTGATTGATAAGACAGTTATTAAAGGTATAGCTGAAGTATAATATGATTAAGATGTGGTGATTCAGTACATTTAACAAATCATTCAATAAGAAAGAAGTAAGGCCATCCAGATATTCTCAGGCTCACTTAGTAATAGCATTCTGTGTCCGCCCCCTGCTGAGCTCTGATTTTTTATGAGTCAGTGTGAAAAGTGGGATCTGAGGTTTTCAAATCAGAAACAGGCCGATTTCATGAGGGACTTGGATCAGAAGCCGGTCAGATCTTAGAAATGACTGTCCTTAACAGAGCATCCTTTACAATGACTTTAGAACAATACTGGAAAACACGAAAAAGTAAAAAACACATTAGACTTAAATCAACGTCCCTGCTGTGACAAATGCAACAGGGACAGACAAAACATTCTCAGAATAACTGCATATATTTTGATATCCTTAGAGCAAAGTTAATCTGATTATAAAATAAATATTATCATAAGCCCTTTTCACATACTAAAGCCTGGGATAGTCAGGATAATGTGATAGTCAGGATAATGGCCATTACCAAGGTAATTCCCTGATGGGGGGGAAGCAAATGTGATTGATATGATGATTTATTGATTGATTGACGGTTTAAATCCCTATGTGGATGTACATGTGGGGATGTAGCTCAGTGGTAGAGCGCGTGCTTCGCATGTACGAGGTCCTGGGTTCAATCCCCAGCATCTCCAAATGTTATAGTTGCTGAATGAGAAGCACTGTCAGAAACCCAGCGGAGAAGTGGTGGAGGGGTTGTTGTCAAATCTCAAACATGCAGCGTAAGTCAGTGATCATAACACAACAGCAGGACAGAGCTGAACGCAGTATATGTCTGTACTTCATTGGTACATGATGAAAAGTTTATCAACATCACTGGCTACATTTATATGCAGTCAATATTCGGGTCAAGATCAATATTCCGGTTTCTGAAACATTCGGAATAACCCAGTTTACATGCGTGAGCAAACAGAGTTATTCCTCTATGAACAGTATCCCGGACAAGACAGTGATGCACAGAGAACGTCATCACGCAATGCACGGCATTTCCGCTTCTTCTTCCTGTATCCAATAGCAACGAGAACAACAGCAGCAGCAGCACGGCGGATAATGAACGGCCCGGAGCAGCTAACAGTCAGCTTTGTTTGTACTTTGGTGCTGGTACTGACCCACCACCAGTACTTGACACTATTCTTTGTCAGTTTCTTCATTAATGGAAGATGAGAACGTGAAGAATTAGGAAATCGAGCCCGAGCTGTGCCATGTTACAACAAGTACTTCCTGTACTCAAAAGACCAAGATTCCTTGCGAAAGGGACATACGCAGAACACAACTTAATGTTCCTTTCGATGGGGATATCCCAATTGGCGTATACATGACCAAATATTCGGGTTAGAAAAGGAGTAACCCAGGGGTGACATTCGGGTTTTTAAAATCCGCGATATGAGCATATTCCGGTTTTTCAAACGTTTTTTTGGTGTTTACATGGCTGCACGCAACCAGGTTATAGCTTATATGTAGCCACTGACTAAAGAGCTGAGAGGAGCTGTGTCACTACATGCATGACGACTACACAGAAGAAAGAAAACTGCAGAGTTTTAGCACCATATCCAACTGCAGAGCATGACAGCTCTGTGATTGTTCAAGAGACCCAGCGGTGATCGTTTTAGAGCAGATGATCTACAGAACTTTGATTATGTGCAGTGGAAACAACACTTTCAATATCCAGATGAACATCTGAGTTTGTCTTACTCTCCTTATAATCAAATCAACTTCTTCCATGACAGCGGTTGTTTTTTTCCGTCTTGTCAAGTCTCCTTTTTCCGGTTTGCTGCCGGTCACACAGCATGTCATCAGCCCTTCCCACTCGCCTCAGTGAATTTACTGCAGCATTCACACATCAGCTCAATTTGACTTTATATGGAAAAAAATATTAGGGGAGCGCAAGGAAATTACCCGGGCAAAGTTCTCTGTGTAGTCTATCATGCAGAATAACTTTTGCAAAGGTTAATTATATATTTCACATAATTAAATGTAATTTATATTATAATGTATGAATTATATATTTCACACGTAAAAGCAGAGGGTGAACCCCTTCAGTGCTTCAATTTTATTGATCATTACATTAAAGAATATTTCATCAGATTATATGTGAGAAAATACAGCCAAAGAAAGCCAAGCTAACACAAACATCTATAACAAAGTCAACCACGGCGTCACTAATGTACACAGTCACCAGATTAATTCCTGCACCAACTTATTTCCTTGTTTCCTGACTTCTAAAGGAGAGTTTGTCTGTCATCAGCCTAATGAACTGTCAGGTTTGAGTCTGTTCAGTCTCACACATTGTTCAGATGTTAATTATTGTTGTCTTGATTGATCAGTTTGTCTGGAAGACTTTCTGTTATTGTTGTTTCTGCTGCTGTGATCACCTCTCATCTGCTTCTACACCAGTCTTACTGCTAACATGCAAACTGCAGCTAGCATCTGCGTCGCCTTAATTCTGTACGACATGCAAAATCAAAGCAGGGGACACATGGCGGCCATCATGCGTACACTTAGTTAACAAAAAGTATATCTCCAGCTTTTGCGACCCCTTTTCCAGTCGCAGGGGCTGGAGCCTAGCCCAGCTGACATTGGATGGGAGGCGGGGTACACCCTGAACTGGTTGCTAGCCAATCACAGGGCCACATAGAGAAACAGACTACTATTCACACTCACACTCATACCTCAGGGCAATTAAGAGTCACCAATCAACTTAAAGAACATGCTTTTGTAACTTTAAGCATGCAAACTTCACACAGAAAGTCCCTGACTGACTGGGAGATCAAACCAGCAACCTTCTTGCTGTGAGGCATGTGCACTACCTGCTGCGCCACAGTGTATGAGCTTTGCTTGTGGTTACAATTGGTTTAGGGACAATAACGCTTAAAATAATAATAACAAAAATAACAAACAAAAAGTAATAATAGTATTGATGTGATAACAACTATAATAATAATAGTAATTATTATTATTACATAAAAAATGAAAATATCTTGGATGTAGTGAGCTACTTTTATCATGTTGCTGTAACTTAGCTTCTGTTTTTCTTCAGGCTGTAGCTTTAATGTAGTGAAGCTGATTTTTTTTCATGAGTAACTAGTAACTTGGCTTACTATATTTGTAGCTTGCCCATCCCTGCTAAAAATATGCATGATCATTATAACACTTGGTGGAAATCAAGCCAGAAGGCAGCCCTGTTGAGAAAGGCTGGCTCAAACAACCAAACATTGTAGTATCTATACCCCGCCAGTAGTCTGCAGTGTGACTTTTGTCATGACACATCACACAAAAGCTCACATCCTCTTCTCTCCACAAAGCTGTACACTGTGTGCTGTAAATCCACATGTTGTCGAAGAAGCTTTATGAAGTTCAAAGCTGCTCTGATGGGGCTTGAGGATCAGAAACTGTTTCTATACTCCATTTAAAGAGTGATGGGCATGTGCTGTATGCCAACTTGTGCACATGTGTAAAGGGTCTCTATTTCTAAAACAGCCTACACATTCTTTATTTTATTTTATGTTTTATTTTACCTTTATTTAACCAGTGTTCAAAAAGCACCCTGCTCCCAAAGCTCTCAAAACAAAACTTTTCCATCTCAAGGCACCCAAAACGCCTTTCTCATGCAAACAGTTCACAGTTTTTGGTCATAAAAATGTCAGCAGGGCCTAAAACACATTTATAAAGACAAACTTCCAGAGGATCTCAAAAGAGCTGCATATGTAAAAATCTTGAAACTTAATCTAAGAACTCATTTATTCAGCCTGGCTTCTGTGTAGAACTTTGTCATTTTTATGACTAGTATAGTAATTCATTTATTTGTGCGTAACACTTTCTACCTTACTTTATTACTACATTTAAGTTTCAATTTTATTGTCTGTTTTCTTATATTTTTTGTATTTGCTTATATATCTTTTATAATTATTTTTAATGTACTTTTTAATGTTTTTAATATATTTCTGTCTGATGAGTGTTGGTTTTATTGCTCTGCATTTTCTCTTGTTTCTTTCCTTTTATATTTTATCAGTCATCTTGTTTCGTCATTTCTTTTACTTTAGCTTTCAGGTGTGCATTAGTCTCCAAATCCTCTCAACATCATACCTGCTATCATTACAATGGAATAGGACTAAGTAGATAGTCCTCTGCTAAATTTATATATATTTTTATATATATATATATATATATATATATATATATATATATATATATATACACTTTGAAATGCAATTGAATCTGTATCAAATGTGCTAAAAAAAATTGATTAATTAATAATGCAGGCAGCATATTAAAGAGTGATGTGAACAGAAGAACAGAATCAGATATTAGCAATAAGACTTGTAATGTGAGTGCAGTCTCTGGATATGATAGTATTTCAGTTGTTGCTGTCTTGGTGTACTTTTCCATATTTTCTACACCTACATTCTCTGTTCACCTGAACCCTGTTGTGTTCTACAGCTGCTGGATCACAGATGACTCCTACTTCTACTCCTTGAACCTGGCCTATTTTACCCTCATTTTTGTCTTTAACTCTGGCATCCTGGTGGCGGTGGCGTCCAGTATCTGTAAGATGAAACCAGTTCACAAAGGCCCGTCCAGGCTTGGAGCGGGGGGTGAGGAGAAAAATGCATGGAGAGACCCTCAGAGGTTCAGTGACTCGTGCAAAGCAGGTCTCACTGTGCTAGGTCTGACATGCCTGATGGGGACTACGTGGGGTCTGGCCTTCCTGGGCTCTGGATACGTCAGCTACCCCATCCTGTATCTCTTCTGCATCCTCAACTCCACCCAAGGTTGGCTGCCAGACTAATCAGCTGTTTATTTAAGGGCTCTAATTGTCATAACATGTCAACATTTTGGTTTGTGCTGCTAAATACTTAGTTGTCGTATATGTTGAAGACTTGTGTAGACAAACTTACACTACCGTGGGTCCCTGTCCTCCAAACATCAGTTCATTCACAGACAGTCCCATCCCCTGGAAAACTGAAGGCATCACTCCAATTCCTAAAAAATCTTTCCCCATAGAAAACTAGAGAGCACTCAGAAACCTCCTCTAAGGTAGCTCACATATTGCTGTTACATCTATAAGCAATTGTTCCAGAAGTTCGCATCATAGTATGATTCCTTGACCCTGAAAACCCACAGCTAGCACTCAGAATCAAAATCTCATAAGTTGGGTCATTGTCAACATCTCCTTAAAATTTTTGCAAAATCTGTCAAGTAATTTTTGTGTTGCCTTGCCAACAAACAAACAACATACGCCGACAAAAACATAACCGGTTGCTCCGACCTCCAGTGTCTTTAAGTATCTTGAGAAGCTGATGAGAGAGTTTAAGTTCAAACACAAACCCATTTCCAATGGAGTTAGTCCTCTGTGTAAAATGTAAATAAAAATGGAATACAACGATCTGAAATCCTGTTTGACTCATATTCAATTGAACACACAGAAAGACATGATATTCAATATTCAAACAGATAGACAGGAGCATGTTTACCCCTGTTTCATCATCTTTTCTTTTAACAACACTTGGAGCATTAACTGGTTATCAAAGTATATTTTATCAAAATGTCTATTTTTATTTTGGCAAATGCATGAAAGAGTTTCATGGTAACCATAAGAGCTGATTATAGTTCTTTTTTCTTGGAAATATTTCT
Organism: Cetoscarus ocellatus; assembly: GCA_037902135.1. Taxonomy (NCBI): domain Eukaryota; kingdom Metazoa; phylum Chordata; class Actinopteri; order Labriformes; family Labridae; genus Cetoscarus; species Cetoscarus ocellatus. The sequence continues at coordinate 1,455,948 of JBAMNC010000366.1, forward strand.
TCTTTTTATGTCTTTATGGAAGATTTTATCAGAATATCATCGTGAATATACATTTATTTTGATATTCTGAACTGACTGGGGTGCCACGTTAATGAAGGGATGCATGGGGTCCCCAGGTCGCCAATGCCATTCCAGATAGAAGGCAAAAGGGGCGAGTATTGGCTACAGTACCATGTAAACCAAGTTCCTGGGCTCACAGCTTCCTGCTTAGCATCTCAGACTGGAAAACTGAGCTTAATTAATTTACTGTATTTTCTGGACTATAAGTTGCTCCAGAGTATAAGTTGCATCAGTCAAAAAATGCGTTGAAGAGGAAAAAGTCATATATAAGTCGCACCGGACTATAAGTATATATATTTATTTATTATTTAGTGCTCTGATAGAGCGGTGGTTGCCTTGTATGAAGCGTTAACATCAAGAAGGCCCACCTGCCTCACTTATATTCCTCTCCTTGGCAGCTACCAGGGCGTGGAGACGTAACTGCACCGTTAACAAGCCTCTCCCAGCAGCACGTTGTTCAAGCACCTTATCTGTGGACTCGTTCCTCCAGCTCTTGCCATCTTGCTTTGGCTTGCGATGAGCTTTCTTTATTTTCTTCATTGAAGTAAGAGTAAGCTTTGCTTTTCGCCAGTCCGTCACGAGATTCTCATTCACTCCAAACTTTATTTCTCCTTGATTACCGTTGCATATTTTACTACCTGCAGTTTATCTGCAGAATGGGATTTTTATTTTGGGGGCATTTTGTTTATGTCTAGCCTAGAGCGCTCTCTCGCGGCTGTAGACGGTAATGTTTGCTCCTTGTTTCATGTCAGTCAGTGTGAATTAACAATTAAAAACATGTTAAATTATGTATATTTTGATATATAAGTCACACCTGACTATAAGTCCCAGGACCAGCCAAACTATGAAAAAAAGTGCGACTTAGTCCGGAAAGTACGGTACTGTGTCATCGTAATGGAAATCCACTTAACCTTATTATCTATTTAAATAGACTTCTATGGACACCAAAACTAAACGTAGGTCACTGCACCTGAAGAGATAAATCCTCGCTCTTAGCAGGATTGGTCACATGTTCAGGACATGATTTTCTGCTCTTCATCAGTAAATATGAACATTCTGACAGATGCTTTGATTTGTGTTCTTCACTTTGTTAATTCCCTGCCCATTTATTATATCATGAACCATCTTATCAGTGGTTTGACTTCATATATGTCTGTTATTTTTTTAGGTTTCTTCATCTTCCTGTGGATCTGTCTGTCGGCGAGGAAGCAGAGAAAGAGAGAAATGGAGGACAGACAGAGTTCTTCTACTGCCAAGACTTCAGGAATCAAATCTGAGTAGATCTGCTTTTGGTCTCTGTGTGTGAAAATACAAACATAGAGGAGCTGTCTTTTTATTTCTTGGCTGTAAACTTTAAGTTGTAAAAATCATTCTTTAAAACCCTAATAACTGTCCTCATGGTAACATGTCCTTTGTTGACTTTGCTTAACCCTGTTTTTAATATAAAAACTGCTTCTTTTACAAACTGCACAACAAATATTGTATTTTTAGTAGTGTGCAGTTTTCATAAAATCAACAAACAAAAAAACTTTCCTCTTTGGGTCACTTTTATACCCAACACAAAATGTGTGAAAACTTAGGCCCACTTGCACAGAATTCACATAGTGATAGTTATATTTATTTCATTTTTTTATTTACTTTCGGGTGGTATTGCATTGTGCGTTGGTTTGGAGAAGTAAGTGCATCTCTAATGAGATCAACCACAAACAGGATTCCTGCACGATCCAATCTGTAGCGTTTCATTAATTCACTGTCATCCAGTGTTTGGAGAATGGGTGCATCTCAGTGCGCTAAAATGCAGTCTCCTCTCTCCTCTCTCCTCCGCGACACTGGAAATACTTTCTGAGCAGCCATATTGAAGGACGTCCCAAAGCGCAAAATGCGCTCGGAGGACAGAGAAGAGAGGAGCTAGGAGACTGACCGGAGGAGGGTTATAGAGGAAACACAAGTGCAGGCTTTGCGGAAGTCTTTTTTCACTGACAGACACGCCCCTTTGTGACGTATCAGAGCCGGCTACAAAGCGTCAGCTGCCCACATGTGTGAAATGTAAACACCATGGCGCAAGAGAAGCTGTTCAAGTGTAAGTAGCAACTTCTTGGGAGTCACTGTAATGAGTATATCCACATTTCACACAAAGCAGCTGATGTGAAGGCCTAATGTTCCCTCAAAATGTGAGCAGTTACTTAATGTCAGTAGTGTCTCTTATATCTCTGTTGTTTGATTTTCTTCACTGCGCAGAGAAATATTTGACTCATCATTTCAAAGATTTTTAAGCTGGACATATTGACATATTGGCCGCAATGTAACAATTAAAAACTTCTATCATTCTGGGCCTGGGAAGATGTGACAGTTTTCTTCTTCATTCATGTACATATTCATGTGCCCTCGGGACCGGCATATCCAGCTGTGACGCCGTCATCACTAAAAGATGTCGCTTCATGTGACGCTCCAGAGGAGAGGACGTCTCATTTCTCTTAAAATGAATCTCCTCGTTTCCCTCTCTCCTCTCTTCATTTCCTCGCGTCTTTGGCATGCGTCTCTGGTGGGCAGGACTAAGACGCAAGTGAACAACGCAAGTGGAGGAAGCGAGGATGAAACTTTGGAGCTTTGAGACGCACCCAATATCTCTCCTGCCTCTTCCATCGGCCATTTTGTCCTCTGCTTAAGGAACTCCTAAGCTGCTTAAAAGTCTCTTCCCTGCTCTTAACAGATCTCACCTTAGGAGCTCTCTTAAGAGCTAGGATTCTTTAGGATAGCTTTTATCCTGACTAGGATCTACTCTTCACTTTTAGGGGAAATTCTGAGAAAAAGTCATGATTCGAAGAATTGTCTTAGAATTTGGCCACTAGGAGAAACTCTTTGCACTAAGAATCTTTAGGAGTATGGCCCCTGGTTAAATAGTCCTCCAGTGAGTGAACACCTTCTCACCTCAGTCAACCACAGAGCAGAGACTCACAGGTAAGAGTCACCTTGGTGTCTTCAGAGGGAGGAGAGAAAAGGCGCAGCAAAACAAACTCTGCTCCATGCCTGGCATGTAACATTAAGTATTTGAGTTATTGCAGTCAGTTGAATAAGAAAGATATATTAATATATAGGAACAAGTTCAGATTGTCTCCTGCACTTTAGAAAAGACAGGATTTATGGCCACTGCATGGCCAAAGTCCTGTGCCTCCAGTTTAAATTGTTAGTTAAGAGCCACAAGTTGAGTTAATCTTTACATCATATCACTAAATTCAATGGTAACGGTGGCATTTAAGCATATTAACAGTGTTTAAGTAGATGAACATAATGTCATATTACCTACATCGATATTAATATTTAATTTTTGATGGGGTTATTTTATATTTAATGAATTCCTGATTCATTGCAGTATGTATAATTCTATTTATGGTTTGCTTTTAACTTTGTAGAGCACCCATTTATGTGTGAATAATGGTTTATATAAAGTGTATGCATAAGCCTATTTTTTGAAGGCTGTATATTGTTCTACAGAGACAATTTTAAAACCTTTTAAGCATAATGAACACTGTAGGACAGCAAAGTTATCACCGTCCAGATTATGATTACAGACATAAAAATGTTTGGAATTTAGACCCAACAGACCAAACTCAAGCTTTTGGGGATTTTCTTGAAGCTACAAACTTCTTCCTCTTAGGTCTGTGCTTCAATTGATAAAAAAAATACTTAATATGTGCTTTGTAATTAATTTGGTACCCAGTGGGCACCTGATGTCAATTCAACATCAATATGACATCAAACACTGACATCAAATTGTCATCATAATTTGGTCAAAAACGTAAATCAACATGACATTAATCCTTTGACATCAGTTTGATATATGTCAAATAATGATTTAATTGATGTTATTTTCACATTATTTCTATGTCAAACTTTGTAAAAAAAAAAAAAAAAAATGCACAGATGGAAAGACCCTGCACCGTGATGCAGAACTTGTTAACCCGGGCGACGTCTGAGCCGGTGTGACTTTCTGTGTTAACGCTCTCATGTAAGGAGGGGGGCAATAGCGCTAAAAGACTTGACAGGGACCCAAACAACTTCCACTGCTTACCAGGATTCAAACCCTCACCACCCATTTGCTAACCCATCACTCTACCAGTTGAGCTGACCAGCCACTCTTGAGATTGTAAACTACTAAGTGCCTGATGTTGGTTGATGTATTCTCTGCATGAATATTTAGATTGAGAGTTTAATAGCCTTATGCTAGTTGTCAAGTCTTCTGTTAGTTATCATCTCTAATGCAAGAACAAAAAAATCACACCCACTGCAAAATGCTTCAACTTGAGCAGTTTTATTGGGACATCAATGTGACATCAATTCAATGCCTGGTTTTCAGACATCAAATCAACGTCAATTTGATGTCAAGTTTTGTGTTTGTTTTGATGTCAAATATATTGATTAACAATGTATAATGCAGTAATTGGATGTGAGATCGATCCTTTGGTTGGACCTTTTTACAACCATAAGGAGGTCAAAGCTTATGTAGGCTATTTATAATGGTAGTCAATATCTTGACCAATCTTCAACATCAAACTGATGTCACGGTGCCCGCTGGGTAGTGCAAAATGAGCACCCAGCCTGGGTTTGTTTCCCACTCAGGGCTGACTAGATGTGGCGTTTTGTGGGTGTTCCTGTAAAATTCACCTGTCTATTGGGTGCTGAGGAGTGTGAGGACTTTTGAAGATGATTGATTCTGCATCTTCGTACATTTTTCCTGGATGTGTTCACACTGCTCACCTTCTTTTCTCAGGACTCATTATGCACCTGTTTAACAATTTGAGGTGAAGAAAGTGAAACACTAACCTGTATGATATGAGCTGTATTTTCTTAATCAGTTCAGCATTTTAGTTTAAAAGTTCTGATTATTGTTCCATTGATAAGGCAGAGAAAACATTTTTTTTTTAATTCCTTATAATGATGGCATGTTAATAAATCTTTGAATAAAGAATTCAGGACTCAGAGTTGTGTTGGTCTTCTTAATAACAGGTCACACTTGTAGTTCCTCTACCATGAGGTGTCGAAAACTTGTCAAATTTGTGACTTCTTTTTTTCTCACATTCACAGGAAAACAAAGACTTAGAAACTTCCTCTTTCTCTTTCGTTGAATTAGTCACAGATGAAAAAATGTGAAATGATGTCTTTCATCAGCAACTAATCCAATTCTGTTAATTTATAAAAAATTCCCCCCTCAGGTCCTCCCATGACCCCTTTAGGGCTTTTCCGTTTTATTTTTGCTCTAATTTTGGCAGAATTTATGCTGAGATGGGTATATCTGAAAAAGGGGCTTATTTTTCAATGAATTTTGGAATTACAGCATCCACACAGTGTTTGCACAATTTTCCACTGTGTGGACAAACAAATGTCAGTCTTTCCCCTGGAGCCCTTTTTGGCCCCATTGGCTATCATTAAAACCAGTTTTTCATTCTACTGCCATAGCATTACAGAAATATAATAAATTCCTCTGTAACCCTGTTTTTTAGCTGTGAGAAAGTGCACACACAGAAAAATCACAGCTTAATTATTATATATTTTTATGTTTATGCATCAAGTAAACAAACTTGCATTTAGAGGGTTTAAATTATGAAAATAATTTCATGTTTGCTATACATGATGGAGATAGACTTAATGACCAAACAGTATTTATTTTTTATTATATGTTTAATATCTTTTAAATATATCCAACATCTTAAAAGGGCTTTTAGAGGGAAATAGTGACTTTTTTAAACGAGTGTCTGAGAGTTCAGTTTACCAAAGTGCTTCCACCAATGACCTGCAAAGTCACCAAAGAGGCAAAAAGACATTTCTCTTAACACCTAAAAGTATGTGAAAAACAATTTACCCATTGATAACTGGTGTCTAAACACAGCAATTAAACATATGTATTTGCTATTTGCATTTCCGCACTAATTTCATGATATTCTAACCCAGTGCTATCTTTAAAAATATAAAAACTATGTAGCCACTGGCACTTTTTTCGTAAAATATTTAAAGAAAATATTGAAGTTCAGAGTCACAGTTTAAAGCTCTAAAAACCTTAACAGTTCTACATTAAACAGCATCAACCAAGGGGATCAATGTCAGAAGAACTGAGAGAAATAGATGTTTTTAATTGTGATGACAAGATAGAGACTGATTTATTAAATATTAAAGGGACAAAAAAGACATGAAAATGCTGAGCTCTCAGCGGTTTTATTTGCATTTTTTGTCATAATGTCCTGTTTTGTGAACAACTGTTAAAATCAAGTATATAAAACAATAATTTAACAAAACAGTAAACAAACTGACTCCCCCAAAGCCAGTTGCTACTCAGTGATTTTGACATAAATCCCAAATAGCCAATCACAGTGCAGAATTTTGGATTGGCACATGATGTTCGAAGTTGGCCACACCTCTGTCCAAACATGTCACGCCCCCCTTGGCATGTGTTCACGGTCCCCCCTTGGGGATTGTGCCCCAATGTTTGAGAAACACGGCCCTAAATAAACAGCTCCAGTAATTACCAATTTCATTTTTATGTTTCTGTAATGGTTAATGTAGCAGTATGTGGAAGCTCTTTAACCTGAACAATATTTTTAATGCTAAAATATAATTACAGATCTGTGAATTTCAAAATTTACTGATAAAAAAAAATAATAATAATGAAGCACATTGTTATTTCTTGATAAAGATGTTAAATTATAGTTATTTACTTACATTGCTCAACAGAAAAATAGTTTAGTTGGCTGAATGTTATGCCTGATTAATTTCAGACCTCTCAGAGAAACTGAGCAAGTGTCTCAGATTTGGGGTTAAAAAGGTGAATTCATTTTTAAAAAATTTTTCTCTGTTTTCTGACAGGTGGTCTAATGTATTTGTTAAGCCCTGAATATTTGTGTGTGTGTTTGTGGTGATTGTGGTGTTGGTCGTGGGGTGGAGGGCGGGGTTTGATGTGCGTCATTAAAGAATTTGGTCCAGATTCCCCTTTTGCAGGCCTCAGGATGGCCGACACGAGCACATTTAAAATGAATCACTTCCTGTGAATATAACAACCCCCCCACCCCCCCCACCCCACCCCGTCCTGTTTTAGTTGATGTGAAACTGAGTGATAACCTCACTAAGCAGACCTCGAGCGGTCTGTGTTTGACGTGAATCAGTAACAGCTCTCAGAGATGATGTGGATTATTGTTATTTTCAGCGCTCTTGTCTGCTTCTCTGAAACACAAGCTGGTGGTGAGTTGACTTTTTATGATGTTATTTATGACTTTGTGGTTTGTGTATAAAAGTATTCTACTTGATACTGTTGGTATATCAAGGTCGAAGACCATCACATCCAGAGAAAGATAAAGTCTCTCTAAGTCCTCCTCTATCGGACAACAGGGACTTCTTCACAACCTGTTGTGCAACTGAAAAACCCAAAGTTTCCCCCAGTGAGTGATGATCAGGCTGACATGTTTCCTCTCTGCATCTGTTCTAAGGCTTGATCTGCTATAGCTTTCTGCTCTGAACTTTGAGTCTTAACTTTAGTTTTATTTGTCTTTTCTCTCAGTAGCTAACTGTGAAAACGTCTTGGATTACTGTCAGAACAACCCTCCCTGGACAAGGTAAATTAAACTCTCAGTGTGTTTACATGCAGTCAGGAAAGGCGTCTGAATTTCTCTCTGTTAATTTAACAGTTATTTTACAGAGCCATAAAGATGTTCATAATTGAGTCGCTAGACATACAGCTGATGAACTGCTTGCTGACTTGTAAGAAAAGTAAACTGTTGGTTTTCCATCAAGCTTATTTTGTTATGATGTGCAGTTTTTTTGTACTTCTACTGTTAAAAGTTGGAAAATGTTCCAAAACCGATCTGCCTCCACTGTTTTGGTGCTCCTGTGTGTACAGCCAAAATCAGAATATGTAATTTAAACTATATCAGTCGCCCATCACTAACATTTTCTGCCCTCAACAAGCTGTCGTCCTAGTAAGTAACGTGTTTGCAACTGTTCCATGTAGCACTTTAAAGTTATGATGTAGCTAAACACTGAACGTTCTCATACTTGTGTTTGCCATGGACCTTATTTGGATCACTAAAGGAATAGTTTGGTTTCTTTTTTTATGAGGTGAAGTTGTGTGAGGTACATTGGCATGAGCCAGAACATGTGCCACAGTGTCACAGCTCAGTTCTCTCTCTGTTCAGAAATCTTGAGACTGATGCTAGTGCTATACATCTTTTGTACATGGCATCAAACTCTCCAAGTAATTAAAAGAATTATGGGAGATGGCATCGTGAACCACATCAGCCAAACACATCCAGTGTGAAACCACTAGAAGGGGCATAAAAAAATTGGAAAAGCATAAAACGGGCTCTGTAACACTCGTAAATCCATGCCAATTCTAGCTATTTTTTTTTTTTTTTTTTCGGATTTTTGTGATGCAAATACAACCTGAATATTTATGCTGTGATGTCATCAGATTGATGCATTAAAGTTGTGTAAACAATGAGCCAAAACTAAAAATCTAATTGGAAAAAAAATACAGTTGGATCAATGATGAAAAAGTCTTTTCAAATCATTATATGATTCTGATAAGCTTTGGCCATGAGGACAAAAAAAATTAAGCATACAAAGACACTGAGTCAAAATTATTAACACATTTACATACTTTTGTTTTGTTTCATATGGTTATTTGTGCCCCCTTTTAAAAGCAATTCCAGGCCCAAATATTACCAAGCACCAAGAAAAAAAATACCGTCATATGTTTTTGAATTCTTTTTTTTTTCTTCTTTTCATGTGACCCACTGAAAAAAGGTCTGTGACCCACTTTCAGCTCACTACCAAACAATTTAGAATCACTTCTTTAAAGGGTACTCTTCAATTAAGCCAAGCTCAGAGAGAGTTTGTTTGTGCCAACTACCTCTGTCAGTGTTAGGACCTGTTTATGCTCCCAGATGTTTATGGGTTTGAGTGTTGAGCCCATGTCCACAGAAGCAAATCCCTGCTCCCCTGAAATATTTAAAAAGGATCAGCATCACATTATAAAATGACAAGTTTCCTGTTGATACAACTAACTCTAATGTTTAAATTTTTTAACATTAAAACATTAAACTGGTATTGTTGGAGAAACAAATGTATGAGGTTATAATGTGATAATTTATATTGTTAGGTATATCGGCTTCTAACCCTTCAGTGCAGCTGGATCAGCTTGATTCAATGTTTGTAATCAGATGGATCCATCTTGCCAAACGCCAATCTACAACGATTATGAGCGGCACAAAGTGGAAAGAGTCCTTCAGAACAGGCAGAGGTGGGAGCAACTAGTGAGACGACAGGGAGAGACTTTATGTATAGAAATTAGCATCGACGATGACAGCTTCAGTAGCATTTTAATTAGATCTGGACCACATTTCTTTATTAAATGAAAAACAAATAAAAACACTACAACCTTCTCTTTAGAGAAGATCTTTTCACTGCAATTCTGACGTGTTTCTCACCAGTTTGTTTTATGAAGTGGCTCATGTTCTGTCCTCTAGACCACGGCAGTAGCCCCCACCTTCATTATCTGATTGTCCCGTAATGAATTTGATTGACAGAACAATCATCCAATCACTGGCTGGATATGTTTTTGAAATAGTATACAGTAAACAGTGAACGATAATTTGGTGTGTCAGGTTAATAGGCTTCAACTGATTTTTAAATGCATTAAACATTTAAACAAACATGTTGAGAAATACCACAAACAAAAATGATTTTGTATTGTATATTATCTCTCAGCCACTGACAGATTGTCAATGAATGTCTGTTTCATAGAGACAAGTCTGTCTGCAACTGTCTTATAATGACTTAACTGCATGAATACATTAATGTCCAAATGAAAGAAAAAAACACAACAGATCACTTCTTATTTCATATATCTGTAATTTTCTAATCAATCAACAATAACTGATCATTTTTATAAATAGCTTTGATATCATCTAACTTAGAGCAGGGTCAGTGGGCCAGTCACTCTCTGTTGTCCCCCTCCCTCCTTTGAGATGAATACATTTTCTTGCCCCCCACCCACCATCTACAAAGTCACCAAAAGGACAAAGCAGAGATTTGTCTAAATACATGGAAGCACGTAGATATCAAATCTTCCATTACCTTTTTTTTGATGAAAACACAGAAATGACAAGAGTTTATTTGCCTTTTTTATATCCATACATGAATAATTATTTACATTCTTTTCCTATGCTGTCTTTAAAAAAAAAAAAGAAAACAAGGTGACAGTTTTCACTTTTATGACTTTGGAAACTACAAGATGAGGTAAGATTTAAAGCAAAAAAACAAAAACCTCCACTTTTAGCAAAATTTAGCAAGAGAAACAATAAAAATGCCACAGTTAAAAAAAATCATAGATGAGGTAATCCTCTTCTCCACAGTTTCATCTCTTAATTGTTGCAATGTCCTGTTTTGTGAAAAAATGTAAAAATGTATAATTAAAAGAACAGCCACATTTAACAAGAACAGCCAGTTAAGTTGATTTTTAACCTAAATCACTCCTGCTCATAGCAAATAGCTAATCACAGGGCAGAATTTTGAGTGGGCTCTGGGATGCCCCCTTTGTGGTTATGCCCCAGTATTTGAGAAACTGTGATGTAGGCCAACATCAATCAGTCTGAGATACTTTATCTTCATTTTCATTTTTCAGGGTGACAGTAATATTCTCTACTCTAAGTGAGGGAAAGAAAAAAGCACAACGTCTTTTATACAGACCAAGTCTGCATAAAAGACAAAAAACAAAGGTAAACTTGGCCTTATTTTTTTAGAACAGGACACACCTTCAAAAACAAACATAAAAGTATTGGTAAAATATACTTTAGGCATGTCTGTATGTAACTATCACTTAATAAATAGCTAAAATTGGCTTGCATTCTGAATTTTGTTTTTTTTTATTTTGATTAAGAATCACCACATGCATTTCAGTTTAAATATATAAATCATGGTCAAAAAACATATGTATACGTATCTGTTACCCCCCTCAAAAAAATAAACAAACAAAAACTTCTAGTTTGCCCTCTTGGGAACCAAAGCTGTCCATCCCTGCCCTAAATGGTTTGTCACATCCTGATCTTCTCAGTCCTTACACAATGTCCAGGTCCCTTCAATCTTCACATGTTTGTCTCCTAACAGTCTGTTGTTCATGGTGACAAAGCTCTTGTGTTCAGGGCCCCGACTTTGAAACCACCTTCCTTCCTCAGTCAGGTCTGCCGCCCTGTTAAACTTTTAACTCACTTTTACATGATAAAGAATTTAAAGATCTGTGTCTTGGGTCAATGCTTCTGTAATTCAATATGGAGTCTTTCGTATCTTTTTTGTTGCAAGTATCATTATTACTTTATCACTTTTTCTTTGCCAATAACTTTAATGCATGTGTGTAGTGGTGTTTGGATGGTTTCAGTTGGTACTCAGGGGCCCAAAATATGTGTAAAAAATTACACCCACACCATCAGCCTGGACTGTTAACACAAGGCAGGATGGATCCATGCTTTGCTGTTTATGCCAAATTATGACCCCATCACCTGAAAGTGGCAGCAGATACCAAGACTCATGAGACCAGGCAACAACAAGATACTGTTGCAGATTGCTGCAAATTGCTTTACTCATGGTGGATTTATGCTATGAAAGTATGTTTTTATATATACTGTATGTTTATATGTATTTTGGAATACAGTATTTATATATTAATTTATGCATATAAATGAAATATTCATAAAATGAAGAGTATGGCTATGATCTGCTGTTGTAAGTTGTCTTGAAATAACATCAATGTTTTGGCAAAATGCATTTTAATATTGATTAAATGATAGAAATATACACAGTTTGCTATTTTTTGTGTCTGACTGCACTTTTGCTTCATAGAGTGTTGCTCATTTTTAACGCCACCAAGGAGGTTATGTTTCTGCCGGCGTATGTTTGTTTGTTTTTTTGTTTGTTAAGAAGATAACACAAAATCTACTGGACAGATTTTGTTGAAATTTCCAGGAGATGTTGGTAATGGCCCAAGTTAGAAATAATTTGATTTTGGTGGTGATCCAGATAACCGCCATTAGGGAATGATCGTTTTGCTCAATAACTGTCCAACTAATAATGATATCAACATGATTCTGAGTGCTAGGTGTGGGTTTTCAGGGTCAAGGAATCATATTATGATGGTAACTTAATCATGGAACTATTGCTTATAGATGTAACAGCAATATGTGAGCTACCTTGGCAGAGGTTTGTGCTCTCCAAGTACATTCTAATTTTACTTTTTTTTTAACCTTTGTTTAACCAGGACAAGAAAGTCATTGAGATTAAAAAAATCTCTTTTTCAAGAGTGTCCTGACTGAGAGAGGCAGCAGCACAAGTAAAAAGTCCCTAACAATAACAACAGTGATACACACAAATACACATAACATGTGAACACTTAAAGTACAATAAAAAATACATTAAAACAGTTATACAGTTAGTTGACCAACTGGCCAATGAAAAGGAACAAAATCATGTGTCAAAACATCTGCAGCCAGATGCCTCAGACTCCAAATCATTTAGGGTCTTAAAAGTTTCCAGTGTAGTCAGCTCATTGAGTTTCAGGTCTTTTTGAAGGTCATTCCAAGTGAATCAGCAAATTTAAAGTTTTTTTCCTGAACAGACAACAAATGTAGATTCTGGAAACAAAGATTGTCAGATCCTGAGCTCCTCTGACTGATGGCGGTCAGAGGGTATGATGGGAGCAGACCTAAAATCACCTTGTAGAGAAGCTCTGACATGGAAAATAGTTTTGGGCTTGTTTTGTAGTCGGTTTGCTCATGAGTTTTTGAGGAACCAAAGCGTTTGACAAAGCCTTTATGACAAAGCCTTTATGACAAGACGTTTTGGTGTTTAAACAGCAGTCTGTCGTAATGTCTCTGACCACACTGATGACTTGGCTGAAAATGCTTGAAAATGTCATGGGTCTATTCTTAATGAAGCTTTAGCCTAAGAATAACCACAGTCTGTGCTACATCTGAACACGGTGTGAAACATGTTTTACTCTAGACCACAACTCTGACTTTGACACAAAAACAGAGTTTGATAGAGCTGAACAATAAACTGTTTAACATCGCAGAGGAAGATTGTTGCAGGAAGGGTGTGGTTTCGTAGGCCAACCATGAGGTTAGCATTACGCTGATTCCCTCGACTACAATCCTGTTGGATTTATCACAGTGTTCTGGGATCCAGCTGGTAATAAGGTCTGTGGCAAGCAAAATTTCAAGACACATACTCTTTCACAGGCTATTGTCAAATTATCAAAGCTATAATCAAGCTGTTATGGAGGTACAACTTAGAAGCAGCTACTACACTACCATCATTTAACGACAATCTGTAATCTCTTGTTTTAAGATGTCCTCTCAAACTAATGAATTCATGAAGTTGGTGCCCATGGCTCGGGCTATTGTGTATTTATTATGGTTCGTAAAAATAAAACAATCAGAAAGGATTGCATTAAGGTCCTCGGCCATTTTTGTAGTCCTTGTTAGCAGGTTGTTTGCAACCATTCTTTTAGAAACACAATTGTATTTTAAAATTTAAAAGCAGGGCAATGTCAGACGCATTTTGTTGCAACATGAAAAGTCAAAATCCTATATGTTCACCATGGACCTTATTTCAGGCAATGATTCAAAAAGCTATTCTGAAATCCCATAGACTTCCAGCCATGGGAATCACACGTGCTAAAATGCTAACTCATCTTTGCATTTTTGAATTTATTCCTGCACCACTCTATACCACCTCACAGGACATGTATGTCTGTCATATATCTAAAGTATACCATGCTGCTGTGTAGGGTTGGGAGATATATCAAGATTTTTAAAAATATAAATATTTTTTCCAACAGGATATATGTATAGATAGTATTGTTTATGTCAATATAGTTGCACTAAAAAACACAAAGGGGATATGCCAACTTTTTTTCTTTTAGTGTCTTGCCTCACTCCTAAGTCCATGACAAGTAGATAAACACTATTCTTTCAACTCCAGTAACAAGGAAGAGACAGGCAAAGCTCACCCACAGCTAATTAGCTTAGCTCAAACACTGTGAGTCAATGGGAAGTGTTAGTCTGTCTCTGCCTAAGGTCATCAGATAAACTCTTCAGTAACTCTAAACAGGCCTGTGTGCCTGTTGTTACAATTTTTTTTACTGTGTTATGTTTCCTTATCTTCTGCTATCATTCTACATCTTCTTTTATGTTCTTTAAATTCAAGAATGGCTCTCAAATGAACAGCTCACTCACAACTGCGAATTGGTTCTCATTGTTTACTTAAAAGAGCTGTTCAAAAGACTCGACTCATTCGCGAATGTCACAACTCTAGCGCAAACCAAAGTAGGTCAACAAAACTAAGCGTCTGTTTAGGAGGCTTTGTTTTGTTAAACTACTTTAACACTTCCCATTGACTCTCAGTGTTTGAGCTAAGCTAATTAGCGGTGGGTGAGCTTTGCCCATCTCTTCCTTGTCACTGGACGCACAGTTGAAAGAATGGTGTCTATCTGCTTTTAATGGTCTTGGGAGTGAGGCAAGACGCAAAAAGAAAAAAATTTGGCATATCCCTTTAAGCAAGCCACCATTTTGGGTAATTCTCATGACTATGTGTCTTGCCTTCCTGTTTCCCTTTCGGCCCACCCCATCCCCTGAACACTCAAAACAACAGTCCTGTCTGAAGCGCCAACATGGAGGGAAAGAAAGACAGACACTTTGATGGTTAAATGAAAGATGGTGGCTTGATGATTTGTTTTCAAGGTCTAAGCTGAGAAGCAGAATGAAGTTTTTTGAGAGAATGCAAAAACAGGGGGCATAAAAAACTTGAGCATGACAAATCTTTTCCACATTGCACATTAGCACCACAGAGTGTAACATGATAGTTATGTAAAAGGGTGAGCTGCAGCCCCAAACCTCAAGCATATCATCGTTGAATATCAGCAAAAAAATACTGAGATATAAATTTTGATCTGTATCGTCCAGCCCTACTATCAGCAGCAAAGCTCCATCTGGTATCACCATCAGTAGGATTATTGAGAACTGACCACATTGCATGCAGAGTTGGCTTCCTGCGCATAAAAAGTAGAAGCTACAGAGTAGACGACATGTTATGCAAATACAGCGGTGTTACAGTTCAAAGAGAGACTGTGTTAAATGAGGACTTTGAGCTGGCATTCTCACATATTCAAAACTGTGTCTACAGTGAACATCTAAACAAAGAGAGATTCATTAGGGACTCTTTTCATCATCAAAAATGTCTTTACTGCAACAACCAAAGACACCCGGTATAACAAGACAGTGACCTGTCAGAGGTTAAAAACATGGGGCTGCTCATGGAGAGATTCTGTGGACTATGTCAGAGAGGCACATTAAAAGGTGCCAAATTTATCTGAAATGTTCTCTAAAACAAAAACTTTATATATCACAGGAGGGAAAGTATTGCAATGTCATTTTTTCAGAGTATTGAAAAGTTTAATATGATTGAACTACAAAAATTGATGAGCAAATTGTGTGTTTTTTAGATGTTATGAAAGAGAAATTGCAACCTGCCAACCCAGGAGACGTGGTTTTCCATTTTTCATTCAATTGAGAGTGAACTTGTCTCAGGAGGTGAGGTCTTATTTCCATCCAGGTGTGAATTTGTCTAACTGTAACTTGCCCACATAACCTGCAGTTTTATATAAAAACACAAACAAATGAGAAAATCAGGCTTTGTTTTATCACACATACATTCTGTACTTACATCCAGGTATCACTAAATCTTGAATGTGATCTTTAAATAAGTTTTTTAATATGATTTTCTGTCTAGTTCAGTCGTTTCAGTTATTTTGTTTTAGTTCACAGTATCCTTATTGTTTTTTCCACATGCAGACAGAATACATTTAAAAATATATAAAATAAAATGAAAAGGTTCAAAACACAACCCCACCAACAACCCCAGCCTGTTACACCATCTTGATAATCAAGATTCCATAAATTAACTAACAATGACTATACAAAAAACCAAACAATATATATATGTGTGTGTGTGTGGGTGTGTAAAACTGCAAAAACTTCAGTTCATCCTTTTATTCTTTCTGATATAGGTGTTTTGGTGTTTTGTGTCTTTGATTTTTAGTGTACTTAGTAGCGCTCAGATTTTTTAATGAGAAGTGCTTTATAAATACAATGTATTATTATTAGATAGATAGATAGACAGATAGATAGATAGATAGATAGATAGATAGATAGATAGATAGATAGATAGACAGATAGATAGATAGATAGATAGATAGATAGATAGATAGATAGATAGATAGATAGATAGATACCGTGGCATGGTTGCAAGAAGGTTGCTGGTTCGATCCTCATGTCATTCAGTGCCTTTCTGTCTGTTCAGACCAAAACAAGCTCCTTAGGTTGATTGGTAACTTCAAATTTCCTGTGGTATGAGTGTGGGACTGAATGGTTGTCTGTCTCTATATGTGGCCCTGCGATTGGCTGATGACTGGTTGACTATGTATCCCGCCTCTCACCCAATGTCAGCTGGGATAGGCTCCAGCCCCCTGCGACCCAAAAGGGATCAATGGTATAGATAATGAATTCTGCCCAGAATCAAATTAATTAAATACAAATTAAAACTAAAGATATTTCAAGTTGTTTCAAATGTGGAAGAGGCCAGCAATGACAGATTTCATTGAACATCATTAATTAGGCCTGAGCTTTAAGAAGAATAACTTGAAAAGCATTCTAGGATTGCTCATAAAAAAGTATTCATCATTATCTTTAAGGCCATGGCTAGTCCCACTCCTAAGCACTCGGTCCACATCCCATCTTCGGCTCTCCAGAGAAGCAGAGGAGCGGCGTTGGAGGATGAAGTGCTGCTGGTGGCCACTGTGATCGATAGCTCTTACTTTAAGGTTGGTCTGTCTCTACACTCACACCTACAGTGAAATAACTGTTGGGCCTGGAAAGTGCATCAGAATACCAAAATGCAGGCAGGCATACGTTAAACCACTGTGTGCTACGGTTTCTTTAGTTTCTTCCCCCCATGGCCAAATATTAAATCATGTTTCCAAAACTTGACATTATCTCACAAACATGTAACTTTAGCCCAGGTCATGCCTGCTGTTAATTCAAACACTGATGATCGTGGATCAGCTGTTCTCTCAGTCTGTCTGTCTCTCTCTCTGTCTGTCTGTCTGTCTGTCTGTCTCTCTCTCAGTCTCTCTCTCGTCTGTCTCTCCCTGCCTCAGCGCCCCCTGCAGGCCTGGAGTACTTCCTCTGTTGTATTTGGTTATGCTGTGTTTCTGTTCTTGCAGTTGTTTCTGGGTTTGGATTGTTTTGGGCTGTGTTTCATTTCTAACTTGCAGTTTACCATAAATCCATTTGTTTTTTATTCTTGCAACACGTTATTTCATTTGCATTGTGTTTCCATGTTTGTATCTTGTTCTGAGCTTTGGTTGTGTTTCTGAACTTGAATCTTTTCTGTCTTATGAATCTTTCTTTTCCTCTTATTGAACTGCATATCTCTGTTGTAGGCTCTTTGTCCTCATCGACAACCATAACAAGTTGAGTTTGGAATTTGCTATTTATACTTTTATACTGGCCATACATATTAGCCGTATAATTAACTTATTATCGGCAGAATTTGTGAATGTACCATAATGCTTCGCAGAATTATTAGTGAATTTCTACATTTAAAATTCAACAGTGTCATTTTTAAAGAGTGAAAAGTTGTTTTTGTTATTTCACATCTGTTTCTAACAAAAATGAAGAGTCACAGTATGAAAAAAGTAAACAGGTCAATTTCAGTAGACACTTTCAACCAAAAATTTCACATCAATATGGAACTAAATTCAGGCCAAAAAATGTGTTATCATGTGATAAAAAAAAATTGGTTGAAAAAAAAAATGAAAATTTGAATTTGCCATATAGATATAACACTGAATTGAATTAAAATCAGAAACTGCACAGGCACAAACATGAGTTCATCTGGCTGATGACGGATAAATCCTCATGTAGAAGTCAGAAAACAAAGAAATAAGTGCAGTGTACGAATTCAACTGGTGACTGTGTACAATATTGACTTGTAGTTGACTTGTTAGCCTGGTTTCCTTGGCTGTATTTTTTCTGGCATAAACTGATTATGAGTATTCTTTGATACAATGATTAATAAAAGTGAAGCATTGAAGGGTTAACCCTCTGCTTTTTATGGTGCTTTGACTACGGCATCTATCAGCACAGTTGGCTGCAAGTCATCAGTTAACACGGTTACTCATTACACCCATATACCAAGAAAAGTTCCACCACTGCACGGAGGAACATATTGTAGAAATGGAGGTCAGACGATGTTGATGATGAGGTCTCGTCAGAAGTCATTAGTCGTCAACGAACATTTGATGGTTGGTGTAAATTTTGGGACAACCCAAAGACAACCTGTGTAGTTTATCTGCGGCTTTAGAGTGACCTCTTTCATATTATGTTGACTCAGAGACCCCTGGTGGCAGAATTTACATATTGTTGTTTCAAGCTGCATGTTAACAAAAAAATAAAAATAAATAAATACATAAATACTAGCAATTGATGTGGGATAATCTAGCCCCAGTATTGATCACTCTTTGTTTATCTTGCAGGTAACAAACAACACAATCCGCAGCAGAGGATTCATGCCAACCCGTATAGACGGTTCAGTGATGGGGGGCTTTGTCCTTGTAGTGAAAGCGGGGGATCAAGAAGTTAGTGACCTGTCAGAGCCCATCAGGTTAATCTTCACACATGTCGGACAGGTGAGAGAACAACACCTGTACAAGTGTTCAACTTTAATTTGATCACTTCCTGCTTTTCTCTGACTCTGAGAGTGTTTCAGGTGAATGGTGGGACGTGCGTGTATTGGCATGAGAAGTCTCATGGAGATGGAACAGGTTTGTCTCACATACCAGACATTATTACACTCATGGCCACTCCATTAGGTACACCTACTTTACTGCTTGTCAATGCAAATAGCTAATCAACCAATCATATAGCAACAACTTATTGCAACTGCATTTAGCCATGTAAATATTGTTGAGACAACCTGCTGGAGTTAAGCAGAGTATCAGAACGGAGAAGAGAGGTGAATTAAGTGACTTTGAATAGAGCATGATTATTGGTGCCAGACAGGCTGGTCAAGAATTTGAGAAATTTCTTATTTATTCTGATTTCACTGTCATGTAAATGTGGCCTGAGGTTACAATTCACATAAGCTCACCAAAATTTGACAATAGAAGATTGGAAAAATGTTGCTGGGTCTGATGAGTCTCAATTACTGCCACATTCAGATGGTAGGATCAGAGTTGGGTGCAAACAACGTGAAAGCAACAGCTCAGGCTGTCAGTGGTGGTAAAACAGGGTCGGGGACATTTTCTTGGCACACTGAAGGCCCCTTAGTACCAATCAAGTATTTTTTATTCACCACAGCCTACCTGAGTGTTGTTGCTGACCATGTCCATCTCTTTATGACCACAGTGTACCCACCTTCTGATAATTACTTCCAGCAGGATAGCACACCCTGTCAGAAATCTCAGATCATCTCAAACTGGTTTCTTGAATATCACAGTGAGTTCACTGTGCCCCAGTGGCCTTCACAGTCACCACAACTCAGTCCAATAGGGCCCCTCTGGGATGTGGAGGCATGAGATTTGAATCAGGGATGTGCAGCCAACAAAACCGCAGTAACAGCATGGTGTCAGTATGGACCAAAGTCTCAGAGGAGTGTTTTCCAGCCCCTCGTTGAATCACTGCCATACAGAATCAAGGCAGCTCTGAGGGCACAGGGGGCTCCAAACTGGTATGAGCAAGGTGTGCCTAATGAAGTGGCCAGTTGAGTGTATATATTCCCCCTGATAAATAGTTAATATTCAGTTTCTGATTCCTGACTCTTTGTGTTTGTGTATGTAGGTTACTGGAGCAGCTTTGGCTGCGAAACCAACAGCACAGGAAGTGAATTTATCTGCAGCTGCAATCACATGAGCTTCTTTGCTGTTCTTGTGGTATGATCTCAACTGGCAGAAACAAATGTGTGCATGAGTGGTAATAAATTGAATAATCTGCATTTAAGTTTCCAGAAGTTAGATCTGTAAGTAACCCCACCAACATGAAAAGAAAAAGAAATATGTTCTTTAAAATCAAATATTTAAGTCATTTTTTATTATAAGACTTGCTGCATGGGGCTCATTCATATTTACAGATTTTTTTAAAAGTACTGTGGTTTGGGCATGTCCGTTTGTATTTTACTACTTGAGGATGCAGGTTCTTGGTGCAAATCCAGGCACAAAGAGGATGGATTATCTCTCTTGATGGTTGTGTTTTGGGTAAACATCAACCAATCAGACGGCTTTTAGTTGTATGTTCAGCTGGATCATTTAACTCCTCTCTTTCATTGTTTGATATTTGTTTATGCTCAGATAAAGTGTTCTCTTATTTACTGAAGCATCCTGGAGCGTAAGAGATGATCCAAAAGAGAAGTCAGAAGCTTCTCTATAAAGACACCTCATTACCTCCACCGAGGAGGTGATGTTTTTGCCAACGTTTGTTTGTTTTGTTTGTTTTTTGTCCATTTAATTGCTTATTTGTTAGCAAGATCATGCAAAATTCACTGGACGGGTTTAACTGAAAATTTCAGAAGATGTTTGTAATGGCACAACCTAGAAATGATTACATTTTGGAGGTGGTACGTATATTTGTCTGGATGCAAAAAAAAATCCCAAAATTTCAAAAAATCCCATTGGTTAAAATTGGGCAGAATTTTAAAAAATTATATCTCTGCCAATTACGAACAGATGTACTTCCAGCTTTACAGGATAATATGGGATCTATGTCTCTATTATCATGCAAATTTCATCTGGATCCGATCTAGATTGACGTCCCAAAAAAACATTGAACTTTATAATGGGAAATCCCATTGACGGCATTCAATAATTAATATAAAATCAAAATATTGAGTGAT
The DNA here is from genome assembly GCA_037902135.1 of Cetoscarus ocellatus. Taxonomy (NCBI): domain Eukaryota; kingdom Metazoa; phylum Chordata; class Actinopteri; order Labriformes; family Labridae; genus Cetoscarus; species Cetoscarus ocellatus. Next base: position 1,476,987 of record JBAMNC010000366.1, read on the forward strand.
GTCCCCAAAACTGGTTGTGTTCATACAGGATAACAACCTGAATGTTTGTGCTGAGTTTGGTCTGAATCCTGATCGGCCGGTTTACTGTACACCAAATAACTGTGGGCTTTAAAAAGTTTATATTACCATTTTCCCTGCAGTAATCATTGCTCTTCATTCACTGTTGTGTGCACTTTTATGCACAGCGAGCAGCACTGGATAAAAAGACACTCTGTCTCTCTGTCTTGAGCTTTAAACTGAATTTTCTGACAAATGCTCTGATATTTAACAGTAGAGATGTGCTGCTGAAGTAATGTGTTATGGTCCTGTGGATGTGAGCCAGTATATAATGAGTCCTGAAAATAGCAGAAACACTCTGACCACAGACTTTGGACTTTAGACCAGGTACGAGGAGGTTTAAAGAGCAGTCAACTTTTAGGTACATGCCAGCCTGACCACTTCTCCTTTTCAGACAAACACAGTCCTGGGAACAAACAGGAGCACATGCTATACAACTGGGGAAATGTGGGGAAAAAAAACGTTAGGGTCCACGCCTTGGGATGATTTTCATGCATTATTCATGAAGGGGACTCTGGACAAGTCATCGGAGCTGAAAACCTCTCATTACAGATGACTTCCTGGTACTATTTATTTTAATTCTAATCAACTTATTCAAATGAAGAACTGATACTTTCAGGAGGGTCATCCAGACTCTCTTCCTCTCCCTGACTGCTCAGAAATCAAAACTCAAATCAGCTCCAAACATTAATAAATCAAATGATCCTGTTGGGTAAGATTAAATAAACAGTAGCGTTTATTTGTTTCAAAATGAATGAGTTATGTTTGATTATTAAAAATACTAAATTAAATTCATAGTGTTATTTTTATGATGCACCAAACCATCAATGAAGCAGGTCAGCTCAGATTATACTGCTTCATGCAACATCTAATCTCCTTTGGTATTCATTCAACCAATAAATAAATCAATCAATCAGCAAATCAAAACAAACAATCAATCTTTATTTGTACAGCCCCAGTTCATAACAAGTGTTGTCTCAAGACACTTTACAATAGAGCAGCCTGAAGGCAAACTCTTCATTTTTCTAGATACACATATATAAACAGATACACTATACATATATATATATATATATATATATACATATGGAGACAACCAGGAGACCTCCTGAGCAGATATCAGCATCACCTCTACTGGCTCCTCTTTACACTAAGGAGCAGCAGCTCTATTTGAGCTCTGTTTGGATGTCTGGGATCTCATTTCAGTTGTGTAAGGGATGTGTATGACCCTGGGAGTCTCTCATTGCGTTACTTGGTCCATCCTACCTCCTTCACTGATGTCGCATCCTTACATCTTTGCTCCTCTCAGTGAGGAACTGAAAGAGTAAGGTGAGGAAGAGATATGAGAACAGACGGTGCTTCTCATAACATAACTTTGTCTATCCTTGCTTCCTCTCTCCTCCACCGACCCAGAAGTTTATCTCCCTCCACCACGATGAAAGATCTTCCAATTCCCCAAAAATGCAGCTAGAGGAGGCAAGGATGGAGGAGAGAGGAGGCTCAGAGTGAGGATACACCAGTGTTTCCTCAGGAAGTCTTTAAACCTTAGATGCAGTGGGTCTTATATATTGCACAACTCTTTCCATCCAATTCCTTCACTTGCATCATTTCCTTGCGTCTTAGCTCCTCTCAGAGAGGAACTGAAAGAGAGAAGCGAGGAAGAGACACGAGGACATAGGAGACACAAACTACCAGATGAGTAATCCTTCACTTCATCAGTCTGAGCTGACGCAGGAGTTGATGACGAGCTGCTCAGCTGATTGGCCGTCAAACAGTCCTCCACACAAACACCCTCTGACATTAAAAACTGTCTATGACACTATGACACACTGACGTGGCCTCACATAAAACAGTTTGTTCAGTGATAAATCCTCCTGTTTAGAGTTTAAAGTCTTTAAGAACCACACTTTCAGAACAACCTGTGTGAAACTGTAATGATCAGAGTGAGGTGTGGGGGTTGCCCAAAACCAATCACATCGCCTCAAAGGTTGAAAGACTTCCTGAGAGGAAACACTGATGTGTCCTCACTGAGCTCCTCCAGAAGCCCCTTCTCTCCTCCATCCTTGCCTCCTCCAGGTGCTTATTTTGGAGGAGAGAGGAAGCGAGGACGGACAAAGTTATGCAATGAGAGACACCGATGTGATTGGTTGGGAGGAGCAGCACTGGAAAACTCCACACCTTCTCTCTGACAGTGTTGATCCAATAGGCTTCAAACAGGACGATTTTAACCTTGCGCAGCAGCTGGATCAAAGTCTGTAATCAGATCCACCTTGCCAAACTCCAGTCTACAACGATTGTGAGCGGTCCAAAGAAGCATGGCTATATCGGAGTCCTCTAAGGCAGGAAAATGAACGAGCTATGAGCGAGACAACATCATGAAGTGACTGCTCTACAGAGATTAGCATAAATGCTAACAGCTTCAGAAGCACTTTCATTAGATGTGGACTGTATTTATTTATTAAATGAAAAACAAACACTACAAATCTCCCCATGAAGGATATTTTCACTCCACTTCTGTCATGTGTTGACGAGAGTTTGTTTTTAAAAGTGACTCATCTACATTATTTGATCAGCCCATAATAAATGTTGATCGACAGAACAATCATCCAATCACCTGCTGCCAGGACTTAAAACAAAAGTAAACTGAGTGACCCAAATGCAGATAATAGAAAGGTTTTATTTTAAACAAACAAAAAATCCATAACACCAAACAAATTCTGTAACAAAGTTTCAAATCAAACCTGGAAAACAACAAAAGAAACACTAAGAGCTAAATGCAAAATACAAATAAAAGTCATTGAAAAGTTCAACAAAAACCAGACAGACTAAAAACACTAGGGAACACAAGTGACACTGGGGACTTACGCAGAGGCTGTGACATGAAGACGAATGAACCCACAAGGACAAGGAGGAACACAGAGACTAAATACACTGGGGAGTAATCAGACACAGGTGAGACAATCACACAGGTGGAGGGAGTCATAATCAGAGGCACACAAAAGGTAGGGCAGGAAAACACCACAAGGGCCAAAGGGATTTCAAAATAAAACAGGAAACACAAGACACAAGAGGAACAAGAGGTCTAAACAAGGAGCACAAGGAAAAAGCATACAAAATAAAACAGAACTAGCAGTACCATGACACCTGCTGGATATCTGAAAGGTTCTGCCCTCCCCAAACACTGTCCATGGGCTCTGCCCCGGATGGACTAGTGACATGTATTGAACGGTCCATCTGGTGTGCCAGGCGAGAAGGATTTATTGCTGAACTGTTTTATGTGAGGAGACATTATTGTCACATCATGTTTGTACTGTTTTGTGTCTAACAGATTCAAAATGAATTTGACAAGAATTTTCATAACATAAAAACTCTCTCAAAATCAGTTTTCTATCAATGCAACAGTCCAGGTTTTTATCTCTAAAGACAAACGATTAAACGATTGATGAGGTAAAGTTTTTATTCATTTATCATTTAATAAAGTTCATCAAAAGGCTTATCATTAAAAAATGTCAGGGTTTAATAAAATTAAAATCTAAATAATGAATATCTAGGATTGCAGATGCATTCAAACAGTATCTGTATTTATAAATTACATTATATACAATTAATTAGTATTATTAATGTCATCAATTAATCAAAACAGAATAATTCATTAAGTTAATAATATGATTTTTTTTAACAATTTTTTTTATGCCAAACAGATAAATATACAGAAAAAAATGACAAACAGAGACAAACACATTAAAATTTGTGACTTGTCACAAGAGTCACATGACGCTTTAAATGAAAGGATGTCTCATGGCTCTTAAAGACATGTCTCTGTCCTCTCTCCTCCGCCTCATTTCTGGCACTAGGAGGGACTAAGATGCAAGGAAGAGATGCAAGTGGAGGAGGCAAGGATTTGCAATAGGCAAGCGAGACGCAGCCCATGTGTCTCTCCCTCACTTCTCTCTTTAAGTCCCTCGCTGGGCAGAGCTAAGATGTGAGGAAACTATGTGTGTGAAGGAAAAAGGATGGACAAAGTTCTGTGATGAGGAAGACCCCTCTGTGATCCTGGGTGCTGTGTTTGTAGTTGCCAGGTCTGTTTATTATAAGCAATGTTCTCCTTTTTGGACAGTTGCTTGTAAGTATGGGCAGTTGCAGGTTTCTTTATAGGGCTTGTTTCAAAAGTTCACTTCCTTATTTGGGCTTGCTCTGCTCTAAGTCCGGTAGTCTGTCTTGTTGTAGAAGACTTCCACATTCACTGCCCGTAACAAACAATAGCACACAGTGCAGGAACTGTGCAGGACACATATGGTGTTGACCATATGTGTGGACTTTTTGTTTAGTGCATATAAGAGGTCACGAGATTGCGAGGAGGAAAGGAAACGCACTAAAGGAGAAATAAAACTCAAAATAATATGAGCTCTTTCCGTCATCAAGTATTAAAATTATTTAAAGGGATTCTTCCCCCTTCCTTCTTTTTCTATACTAATAATATGTTTTATTTTCTCTGTATGTTTTTTCAGAATCCTGAGATTTCAGTTGATAAAAAAACTGCTGATAATTTGAGCTACATCACCTACATCGGGTCTGCTCTGTCTGTCATCTTCGCAGCCATTGGCCTGATCATCTTCATCTGTCTGCAGTGAGTGCTCTTTTTATTTCAGTTAATAGTTAATAACAATTAATGGACACTCTTCTGAGGTGAAATATATCTTTAGTTTAATAAGAGACAGCATTAGTTCTTCTCATGAAGGGGCTGAAACAGTGTGTGGTTTTCATGAGTTATTATCGTACATATTTCACATATTAAAAAGCGTTTCCTCAAGGTTTAAATTGAACTGCTGACCACATCCTGATACATTTTCTGAGATTTTATCTGTTGCTGTTGTACCGACTCAGCTTGACCAATTTAGACTAGCTGCTTTATTAATTTATCTCAGATGTTTTATCTTATTCACTTTTAAATAAACTCCCTGCTGTCACGATATGATTAAAAATAAACTAACAATAAACAAGGTGAAGGACCCAAAAGCAGATTAACACAAGAGGGCTTTATTAACAACTAAAAAGGATTTTAAAAAAATCTCTAAAATCTCCGACAAAGTAACAAATCAAAACTGGCAAAACAAGGAACTGAACTCAATTTACACTGACGTCTCTAAGGGTGCTTCAGCTCTTTTGTGGTAAAGTCAAAACCCCCAGACTTTTATTTTTAACTTGACCAAAATAACGAGTGTGAAACCTCCTCCAGAGCAAACAGCTGAACCTTGGTCCGACATGAAGAGACCATCTAGATCCAGATTAAACTGAACCATACTTCAGTTCCTGTAATCTGACACATAAGACTGAAGGTTCAAAATATTTCACTAGTCCATCTGAGAAAGAGCCATAGATGGTTTGGTGAGGGCAGAACCTTTTAGAAGCATATCGGGCAGGTGACTGGACAGTTGTTCTATCAATCAACATTTATTTACATTTATTACTGGAGTTATTAGAATGAGAGCCACTTTGTAAATCAAACGCTCATAAAAACATGTCAGAAGTTGAGCAAAAATATCCTTACTATAGAGAAGTTTGTTCTGTGGTTATTTGTTTTTCATTTAATAAAAAAGCGGTCATTATCTGATTAAACTGCTAAACAAACTCTTGTAAAAAAAAAAAAACATGTTGGAAGTGTAGAGAAAATATCCTTAACATGGAGAGGTTTGTAACATTATTTGCTTTTCTTTTAATAAAAGAAATACAGTCAAAATCTGATAAAAAAAAAAAAAAAGGTTACTGAAGCTGTTAGCATCGATGCTAATCTGTGTGAGTAGTCATCAAAAATTGATTTTTGATGTTATTTTTTTGCACAAGGGGTACCAGGCAGCCTCTCGTTGTTGTTTGCAGTTTGTATCCCTCTCAACGATGGTCCCCATGGATTGATTATGCTGTGCTGTTTTTGTCTTGTGAATAGCCATCTCTTTTATTTTATTTTGATATCTTTTGATTTGCTTTTTAGATCATTTTATTATGTTTTTATCTTGTTTGCCCTTAGCTGTTGTGCTCTGTTGTCCCATTTTATCCTTTTGAGTTGGTTTGTCTTTTGACCTATGATGTTCTCATTGCTGTTGTCCTGTCTTGTTTGTCTCTATGTGATTGTACAGCAGTTTGGTCAAAATATGTTGTTTTTAGATTTGCTATACTAATCATTTTTGACTTGTCTTGAATTGATAGGAGTACTCTATCATGCTGAAGAGACAAGTTAAGCACAAAAGAAGGCATAGAAACCTTGAAAAAAGCATAAAACTGGCTCTTTAACACTTAAATATAACAACAAACACTCTGCCAGCAGATGATTTTAAATTTGTGGAGTTGATTTGAACAGTTTTTGCAGGAAGAACAGAAAATCAGCTAAAATGTGTGTTGACAAATTTAAAAAACCACCAGACAGACAAACCAGCTGAAGTGAAACTCCATCAGAAACTGTCATAATATTAAAGTTCAACACCAGTCAATGCTTTAAGGTGTTCAAACTTGGCTCTCTAAAGATCAAAATCTTTACTATCTGTTCTGTATTTCAGTTCTTCAATGATCTCAGTATTTGGCCTGTTTTGTACTTCAGGTCTTCTTAAGATCAGGTTTGATGTCACGCTATGAGCTGCAGAAAAAAAAACCCACACACACAGGAAGGATGTTGCCAAACGCATGTGGTCCTTTCTTTGAAAAAAAAAAAAAAAAAAAAAACACCTCAAAACCGAAGCGGGGTAGATAACACTTGAAATATTCTTAGACCTCTGTGCCAGCAACAGTCTGTTTATTTGTATGTTCTTGTGAATGTTATATCTCAAGCACAAACGGAGGGATATTCTTCAAACTGTTAACAAATCTTCACTCTGAATGAAGATTAAACCGACTGAACTGATGTGACATCTTTACCACACTGCTCTCAGCACATAAGACCACCACCCAATGTGGGGTTTGTGCCACAGCTGCCCGAAATAAACAACACTGGGAATGACCTAATTCATAATTATTTTTCTGTAATGGTAAATATACCAGTTTGTTGAAACTCTTTAACTGAGATGATAAATTAATGCTAAAATATAATTTATATTGTTGTCTATAAATTTGTTCTGAAATTCCTGTGCAAAATGTGTGTCCGGTAAAAAAAAGTTTTTTAGTTATAAACAGTTTTTATATATATACATAATTCACACGCTCACACACATATATATATATATACAACAACAACAAACTTTATTTATATAGCACTTTTCATACATAGGAAAATGCAACCCAAAGTGCTTCACAAGATAAAACAGAATGAAATGACAAAAGCATACAACAATATATAGACCCAGTGTGGAGGGCCCCCATTAGGAAACACTGGAGCTAAAAACTGAAAGATTAAGACAGTGGAATTAAAACAGGCAATAATGATAAAATGTCTAGAAATTTGAGGGTTTAGAAAATTTTAAAAGTAATAAAATGCACAAAACTTTAAATAAATAAAAATAAAAATAAATAAAATAAAATAAAAAAGATTAAAGATGTAAGAATAGTAAAATATGAGAAATAAAAGAGTAAAAGAAATCAGTTAAAATAATAATAAGATGAACTGATTTTTTTTTCATTATTACTCAGTCATAAATCTTTTTTATACTTACTTATTCTATAACCTTTACTTTCATAGTATTTCTAATTAAAATCTGTAGGGTTATTTTTTTCTTTCTTTTATTTTACATACATTTTATTTTTCCAAGTTTGATGAAGTGCTTTGGCAGTAATGCTCATTCATGCTAATAAAGCAGTTTGAATTGACTTGAATATTATTATTATCATCTCTCCGGTCCAGGCGCCATCGTCCAGAGAAGGCCATCGGCTTGCACATGCAGCTCACTGGAGCGCTGCTCCTCCTCCACCTCAGCTTCCTGCTGAGCTGTCTGTGGGTGTGGCTGATGGAAAACAAGGCCGAGGGGGAGGGCTGGGTCTGTCAGAGTCTGGGTTTCCTCTTACACTGGTCTTTTCTGGCCACCCTTACCTGGACCGCTCTGGAGGGGTTTCACCTTTACCTGCTGCTGGTCCGAGTGTTCAACATCTATGTGAGGAGATACGTGCTCAAGCTCAGCGCGCTGGGGTGGGGTGAGTGGAGACTGGTCATGCTGAGGTTTCTGTGGTGGATTAAGACGTGTTCGTGTTTGAAACGGAAAAGGCCTCAAGGCTCAAAATGATGCAGTTAAGCCCACTGTGAGGAGTTGTGATCTGGTTCAACACAGAAAGTTAACACTGATGTCTCCATACAGAATATAAAAGTTACACTATTGGCAACAATAATGATTACAACAGATATATGTGATGTTTAAAACACAGTGAAGATAGATTAACCTGGCACACCGGATGCACTGTTCAATATATTTCACTAGTCCATCAGGGAAAGAGCCAATGGAGAGTGTTTGGGGAGGGCAGAACCTTTCATATCCAGCGGGTGATTGGACGATCATTCCTTCAATCATATTTATTACAGGCCAATCAGATAATGCAATAGGTGGGTGCTACTGCTACAGAACATGAGCCACTTCTTTTGGTTCCAGTTGTACTGGGAAGTCAGGATTTCCGAGATCCGAGTGGGAAATTTCTCAGTGTAAACAGTTATTAAGATCCTGTAATAATCGATTTATTAGCACTTCTGACTCGTGTTTGTCGCACTAAATCAGCCGTACACATAGTAATGTTAGACTTATATTTATGAAAATGTGTTATTTACATTCTTCATGTGGTATGTGCAAACTACAATGCAGGGCTTGTAAACAATGGCTAACACAACGGCTAACAATAGCTTGGTAGATCGGCACATTTTTTCTGACTTTGTAACTGGAACACTGATAACTTGGAGATGACGTCATTCCCGTTTCCCTCTTCCCAGTTCGGATGTAAATGGAGTGCAGCATTTAAACAAACTCTCGTCAAAACATGAAGGAAGTGGAGCAAAAAAAATTCCTTACTATAGAGAAGTTTGTAATGTTACTAATAGTTTTTCATTTAATAAAGGAATGTGATCACCATCTGATCAAACTACTACTGAAGCTGTTAGCATCTATGCTAATCCAACAACCAAGCAGTCACTGCCTCTTATTTTTCTTACTTTTTTGAAGTACAAAATAAAGTTGAATAAATATCAGTTCATCAAGAAAAGATAAAGTCTGCAGAGGATGTAAATAAATAGGTAGTTCTAATGAATTATTGTTTCTTTCTAAATTTAATTAAAGGAGCCCTTATTATGCTGTTTTTGAGTTTAATATGCCTTTTTTGTGTTTAACAAGTCACCTTACTGTGAAAGAGCACTTCTAAGACAAAAACTCTGCAGCATTGGGACCTCTCCTTCTCCCTGTGTCTACAGTAGCAGTAGCTGCCTGAGGTGGCCCATTCCCCTGCCCCCAGAATAGACCTACCAGTGTTACATCCTATTGTTGGTTTGTCAGCAGTTTTAGCTCCTTGGCTCAGGCTGCCAAGGCTTTTGCAGAGCAGAGACCATAGAATGAATGCAGAGTTGTTGACAACATGGTGTCAATCAGCACTGATTTGACAAATCACCACAGGGCAGGTCGGTTGACCAATCAGAGCAGACTGTGCCCACATGGGAAAGGAAGCCTTAAAGGGACAGGAGCTCTTACAGAGCATCTCAGGCAGAATGAGAATACAGCTGGATCAGGGGAACTAATTTTGTAAAACCTTAAAGTTTTTCTTTCTTTTTCACATTTATGATTGTGAACATACTCCAGCAGTTATTAAAATGAGTTATATAAACATGAGCCAGAGTAAAATATTGTCTGTTTAAAACAGATGCATGACCTCTTGCAGGTGTTGAAGTGACCTTCATATCTTGTCTTTCTGCAGGACTCCCCACTCTGACTGCAGTGATTTGTGTGCTCTGTGGTGTTAACGGCAAACTGGACCTGTTTGACAAGAACAGTCAGAACCCAACACTGGTTGCATCCCTGTAAGGAATGATAAATGTTTGTGAGGAAATGTGACTTTTTATCATAACTATACTTTTGATATAACTCTCTGATTCACTGATTAACAGCATGTTTTTAAGGCAGTTGTTTTAATTGTCCTAGCCTCAGATCTCATCATGTCCTTTATGAGAAATTTTAACCCCAATTTCAGAAAACTTTCATCCACTGGAATTCAACCGGAAGCTGAATATTGCAGTTTTATGGAAGTGTGTTTTGTGAACAATAGTAACAAAGTTTGCTTTGTTTCATCTTAAGTCCTGACATTTTCGGCTTAAAATATGAAGTTTCTCCTTTGTCTGTTTTACAAGATCATTGACATCATTATCTCAAAACTCTAAGATGTATTTTTGATCAAGATGATTTTACATTTTTTACTAAAACAAAGCCTCTATAACTTAATTAATGGTGTCAGAAAAACAGAGCAAATATTCATTTCCTTGATTTTAATGTAGTACACAGTTCAGGCTTAGATGGGGAGAAATGCCTGATAAAAAGACAGGAAAATTAAACATGTTTAAAAAGTACATCATCACAGAAGTCATACGTGTATACAGCTATATAAGTTTACTAATAAAATAAAATTAAGTTAATAATGCTTAATTACACTAACCATCACCTTATAAGGTATGCCCTTTCAACTGCTTGTTAATAGGAAAAGCTAATCAGCAAATCACATGGCAGCAACTCAGTGCATCTAGGCTTGTAGACATGGTGAAGAGGACCTGCTGAGGGTCACATCGAGCATCAGAATGGAGAAGAAAGATGATTTAAGTGACTTTGAACATGGCATGACTCCTGGTGCCAGATGGGCTGGTCTGTCAGAAACTGCTGATCTACTGGGACCTTGACGCACAACCATCGTTAGGGTTTACAGAGAATTAAAAAGTGAAAATTCCCACTGAGCGGGTGTTCTCTTGGTCAAAAGAGATTGGAAACACGTTGCCTGGTTTGTTGAGTCTGGATTTCTGCCAGCACATTTAGATGGTAGAGTCAGAATTTGATGTAAACAGTATAAAAGCATGGATCCATCCTGCCTTGTGTCAACGGTTCAGACTAGTGGTGGTGGTGTGATGGTGTGGGTGAATTTTCTTGGCACACTTTGGCCCCTTGGTACCAACTGAGCATCGCCCAAGCACCACAGCCCACCATCCATTTCCTAAAGCTGGAGATATACCTTCAGTTTGTCCTTGCGTTCGTGTTTGCATCTGTTGGGGTCATGAGCGGTTTTGTTTATAAACTTGCCTGTATGTGACATGTGTTACTGGAGGACACCACTAAAGGCTACAAAAAGACCTCAGGCTGTATGTATCTACCTGTTGTGTTAGAAGTAAGCTGCAAACATGGCGATAATTCTGAGTCAGAGTAACTAAATAAACATCAGTAATCAATATATCTTCAAATACTTGTTGAAAACTGATGACCACTGGTCAAGCCTTACCATCAGCATCATCTGAGCTCTGTTTCTATATTTTCCTACATGCACCATTGAAACTGTCCTGGTGTATGGGTGTAATGAGTTACCATGTTAACTGATGACTTGCAGCCAACTGTGCTGATAGATGTCAAAGTCAAAGCACCAGAAAAAGCAAAGGGTGTTCCCTTCCTTGCTTCACTTTTATTAATCATTGTATATAAGACTACTTCATAGTTTATATGAGAAATAACAGCCAAAGAAACCAAGCTAACACAAACATATAGACAAGTAAACCATGCACCAACTCCAACTCACCAATGTACACAGTAACCAGTTAAATCAATACACCAAACTTATTTCCTTGCTTCCAGACTTTGAAAAGGAGAATTTATCAGTGTTCAACTAGTTGTGCTTTCAGGTTTGTGTCTGTTCAGTCTCATTATTAAGATGTTGATGACTGTGGTCTGGATTTATCAGTTTGTCTTTCAATCTTTGTTGTTGTTTCTGCTGCTGTGATCAATCTGTCTACACTGATCGTACTGGTAACATGCCGACTGAAGCTTGCGTCTTTGTCACACTAAGTCTGGACAAGGTGCACAGCCGACGTGCTGAACTGCTGCAGTGGACACATGGCAGCCATCATGCATACGCGTCTGTGTACTTAACAAAAAGTTTATCTCTGGTTTAGTGGTTACCTCTGGCAGCAGCCGGATGATACTCCATGTGACAAACTGGTTTCTTGGACATGACTATGAGTTCACTGTGCTCCAGTGGCTTCCATAGTCACCAGATCTCAATCCAAAAGAACACCTCTGGGATGTGGTGGAATGGGAGAACTGCATCTTGGAATTGCAGCTGACAAATCTGCTGTAACTGTGTAATGCTGTCATGTCTTGTTGAATCTATGCAATGAAGAATTTCGACAGCTCTGAAGGCTAAAAGGAGTCCAACACAGTATTAGCAAATTACCTAATTAAGTGGCCAGAAAATGCAAATGTAGCCCCAGTAAGAACATTAGATCATGAAATCAAAGTCACAATAAAACTATGTCTACGAGGGTCTTGGTACTTTACTTGAAATACACATTATTGACCCACTGAAAATCCACCAGTTGAGAACCAGTGTTTGAAATAAACTTGATTAACTGTAAAGTAACAAAATGTCCTTTCCTGTAGATGCTGGATACGGCGAGAGCAGGTTGTGGTCGCCTACATCACCAGCCTGGCCCTGTTGTGTGTGGTGATCCTGGGTAACTCCTGCATGCTCGGTGTGGTGGTGTTTAAGCTGTGGGGGCTGAGGAGGAGCGTGGAAGGCAGTGTTGGGTGGCAGAAGATGAACAAAGAGAAAGTCTCCAGGTTATGGAAGGACTGTGCCACGGTGCTGGGGCTGAGCTGGATGCTGGGACTACCATGGGCGCTACTGAGCACCACCTACATCCAACCTGTGTTTGGGGCCTACGCATTTACAGTATTCAACACCCTGCAAGGTCAGTGTGGGTGTGATGTGACGCATAGAGAGTAAAAATAGTGACCAGAGGGCAACCAAATACAGAATTCAATATACAATCTGTCACATGTCTGCGAAAATAGCTTAAAGAGACAATTTTATTTGAGTTCTCTCCTTAAAGGAACAGTTCAGGATTTTTAAAGTGGAGTTTTATAAGGTACATGGCACTAGCCTGAGCATTATGCTGCATTCCAGTTGTACTGGGAAGTCGGGATTTCTGAGTTCAGAGTTGGACATTTCAACTGGAACGCCCCCTGAGGTCAAAGGTCAGAAGTCCTGGCGCAGCTTCACCAGCTTTCAAGGTGCTTGGAGAGAAAAAGCCTTGAAGAGATCAAAAGAGCTCCAGCAACACTTGTAGTTTAGGAAACAACTTTTTTAGACCATTGCGTTTCGGCTTGTGGCCTTCATCAGGGTCATCCTGGGATAACCCTGACAAAGGCCACAAGCTGAAGCACATCAGTCTAATAAAGTTGTTTCCTAAACTACGAGTGTTGCTGGAGCTCTTTTGATCTCTTCACGCCCCCTGAGGTTAGAATTTCCTACTGGGAAGTTGGCGAATCCTCACCACCCCCGATATGACAATGCTGTCCCGGGTGTAAACCATTCTTAAGCTCCTGTAATATTCCATTAAATCAGCCTTATACATAGTATTGTTTGACGTGTATACCGTATTTTCCGGACTATAAGTCGCACTTTTTTTCATAGCTTGGCTGGTCCTGCGACTTATAGTTAGGTGCGACTTATATATCAAAATATACATAATTCAACATGTTATTAAACGTTAATTCATACTGACTGACATGAAACAAGGAAAAACATTACCGTCTACAGCAGCGAGAGGGCGCTCTAGGCTAGACTAGACTTTAACAAAATGCCCCCAAAATGAAAATCCCATTCTGCAGATAACAAACTGCAGGTAGTAAAATATGCAGCAGTACTCGAGCAGAAATAAAGTTTGGTGTGAGTGAGAAACTCTTGAGGGACTGGCGAAAAGCAGAGGTTACTCTTGCTGCAATGAAGAAAATGAAGAAAGCTAATCGCGGGCGGAAAACAAGATGGCCAGAGCTGGAAGAACAAGTTCACAAATGGGTGCTTGAACAACGTGCTGCTGGGAGAGGCTTGTTAATGGTGCAGTTACATCTCCACACCCTGGTAGCTGCCAAGGAGATGAATATAAATGAGGCAGATGGGCCTACTTGGTGTTATTGCTTCATACAAGGCAACCACCTCTCTATAAGAGCACTAAATAAATGCGACTTATAGTCCAGTGCAACTTATATATGTTTTTTCCTCTTGTGACGCATGTTTTGACTGATGCAACTTAAACTCAGGGGCGACTTATAGTCCGGAAAATACAGTATACTGAAATGCTGCTATAGTGTTATTTGCATTCTTCATGTGGTATGTGCAAACTACAATGCAGGGCGTGCTAACAACAGCTAACAACAGCCTGGTAGATCTGCAAGTTTTTCCAACTTTGTAACTGGAATACTGATAACTTGGATATGACGCCATTCCCACTCCCCTCTTCCCAGTTTTGATGGAAAAAAACACAGCATTAGCCACATTGACAGAGATCAACACTTAAATAGGAGGAGTTTTAGGTGAAAACAAGTCACAATAACAGAGTAGGGTGTTTGTACGTTTCGAACACATTTACAACAACTTACTTTTCCACAAGCAAGCTGCTTTGTTTAGGCACTACTTCAGTACATGGCATAGCCTATGTGTCTTTTTGCCAGCAGCATACTGATATAAATAAAGTCTCAGTCTCAGTACACAAGTATCACTGCATCTCAAATATGGATTAGATAATAAATGTGATTAGTTAACAAATGATAAATCACAATTATTTGATAGAGAGCATTGTTCTTGTGCAGTTTACCTCCTTGTTATGCCCTGTCTAGTCGGACCCTATGAAATCCCAGTCAGCCACAGGTTTAGACTAGAGAACCAGTATGGTCAACAATAAATCTATTTACATCAACGAAAAGGGAACCAAAGTAACCCAGGGAGAGTATATACACAACAAAGTGATTTTACACAATTACACTCTGCTAAGGCAAACGCTGACGTGACTAGTTGAGGTGTGGTTGAGCTGGGGCTTCCCTCCGTGTGTGGAGACGTCAGAGTACCGTGTTTATTGGGCCTTTCCCTCCTACGCAGCCTCACTTGAAGATAAACTTTCATTCTGATCTTCTAGTTTCCCCGAATAGTTTGTTAAACTGTGAATCTGCAGCAGAAAAGTTCTGCACGAAAAGAGCTGCAGACTGCAGAGGCACGTACAAACGATGCTTGTATCCTCTGATACTAAAACATCCTAATTTGATCTTTTGTAGTCACTCCCTAGATAGATAGATAGATAGATAGATAGATTGATTGATTGATTGATTGATTGATTGATATACTTTATTGATCCCAAGCTGGGAAATTGTGGTATTACAGCAGTGGGTTTCAGTGGAAAAGGAAGTAATAACATATACTCTAAAAAGAGATTAAGGATGTTAACAAACCGTAATATGCAATATATAATAAAGACAATAAATAAATAAGGCCATAGGAGTCCACTATTGATTAACTGATTATCACTTGGTATAAACAGGGCAGAGTACGTTGCAGGGATAAAAGTGCAGTTTTTACCATAAGCTGTTGTAAAATTGTTGAGTACAGTGTGCGATCACCCTACATTGCTTTTGTGTCTTGTTTTCACCTGAAACTCTGTAAATAAGAGTGTTGGTGGTGGTGGCCCCATTTGCAGCAATGCATCGCTATACCTTGCATACCAACTATTTCTGTACAGATGCAGCGCCAGTCTCTGTCCCTGTGGCTAATGTCCAGGTTGAAGCCATGAACCTTGTACAACCCCACTTCTACAATCTGGTACTATCTCTTTAACAATCATATTTAGGAACATCGACAGCTGAAAGTCTCCAGCTGGCAGGGTAACTAATATACTGCAAGACCTTCGATCTGTCATCAGTCCCAGCTGACAGGATGTTTCCATTGATTATTGATTGGTATTTAATCAGCTCTTACCTCTGAATTGTCTCCCTTCCCATCAGGAGGTTGTGCGCTCCTGTGTGCCACCAGTTACTCACATGGAGCAGAGTCAAATAGATCTGCAGCTATATCAGAGAACAAGCACAAGGTTTAACAGCGAGTTTATCTCAGGTTGTTCTTGTTCATTCATTACGGTGCTAACAGGGACAGACAGCCTGTGTGTACATTTTGCACAGACGAGCCACACATTAGGATATGTGAGGGCCCGGTCATTCCTTCAAAATAAAACCCCCATTCAGTCCACAGTATTTAAAGAACGGAAATCAAATTAATCATTGTTATTTATCTACGGTCTGATACCACAGGCCTGGTGTAATGGGACCCCTGGTTTAGGTATTGCATGTAAACTAAAGATATTTATCTTTAGACATTTTCTAATGAAATTCGGCATGACCTCATCAGGGCCTTTCTGTGAGTAGTTTGCATGTTTTTTCTGTTCATGCTCGGGTTCTCTCTGGACACTCTGGCTTCATCCCACAGACCAAAATCATGCTCATTAGGTTGACTGGTTACTCCAAAATGCCCTGGATGGTTGGATGATGTCTGTAGATTGTAGGCTGAGATCTAAAGTCTAATAACCTGATTTTAAGTCATGATCTTCTGAGATAATTCATCGCTCTCTGTTCTCTTTCAGGTGTCTTTGTGTTCCTGTGGTCCATCGCTCTGAGCCGCAAGTCTCGGTCTGAAAACAGCTCATCATTTAAAGACCCCTCAACCTCCCAGAAAATGATGACCACAAGTTTTAACAACTGATTTCACGTCTACAACAAATGTTTAATCTGTTGCCTATATTAGGTGTTAACTTGACTCAGGACGTTGACTGTGTACATATAATAGCTTGATTTCTCTGTTGTTACTTCTTTAAATATTAAAAAAAAATCTATATTATAATAAACAGAAAACACTTTTCATGGTTCATTAATTTTTCATGTAATACAAAGCACGTAGAAAACACAAGCGTGTATGAAATGGTGTGAAACAGCAGTTTCTGATGTGTCCTTACATGGATGATACCAAAAGAATAACAATCCCAATTTGCTTTTAAATCAAATGAACCATCTAAAGCAGAAATTACACATTTTCATCCTGGTTAAAAATTAAAATCAATAGATGAATAAATAATAAATTTAAAAGAAAAAAATGCCCATGACATCTATGTGTGATGACTCATGTAACTATGCAACATGTCCTCTTGGGCTGATTTTCCACAGAAGAGGTTAATTCAAAATACATTTCCCATAAGTCCAAATATTAAACTGCTGTAACTCCAACTCATGTTTTGCAATTTTTAAATGCCCCAGATTTTGAAAAAAATGATATATGTAAAACAAACCTTGCAGTGCAGTTTGATCTGCCTGATTCAGTGTCTGTGATCAGTTGGATCCATCTTGTCAAACTCCAATCTAATGTACAATGATTTTGCTCATGCCAATGAGGCACAGCCGGATCAGAGTCCTTCAGAGCAGGAAGAGGGGGGAGTTACGAGCGAGACGACAGCAGGGAGTGACTGCTCGTACAGAGTCTTCTTGTTTTCTGCTTTCTACCCCCCTTTCAAAGTCAGAGAACCTGTCCTGCAGGTAAAGAAGCAGCTCCATGATGGTGCATTGCTGTTGTAAGTCCTTGAATACATTCAACCCTCATATTATCAAAAATGTCCTTGAAGCTCACCCAGAAAATCCCTGTCATGGTTGTTTTCACTTGCTCCTCTGGACGAGGAAGAAGTGGTGGAGGAGTGGAGCAGGGGGTCACAAACAGGCAGGACACAACATCAAAGATATATTGAATGAAACGAAGGGCCTAAATCACATTGCATGTACTTCCATTTTATTCTTTTTGAAACTGACAGAAAAAAATCGCATGACCCTTGGCTGCCCTGCCACTGGTAAAAAAACAAGACAAGAAGAAGAAATTGTGCAAATTAGATTGGTCAACAGATGTACCGCAATTTGCTGCTTCCTGTATTTTTCCAGAAAAATGTGACAGTCACTTAACCACATGTATATCACTGCAGATTAACAAATACCACATCCCACAAAAACACCACATTTGGTGGCTTATGACTAAAGATCAAGGTTCAGCCCCCAAACAAAGTTGTCCTCATAAAGTATGACTTCAAATGTATGACTCCACAAATCTAAGTCAAAGGTGCATGACCACTCGAGGCCAGGGCTGAAGTTGGGAGGGTTAAATGACAATTTGCAGGTTAGATTACATCTAAAATGTATACAAAACCTTGACTGTTAATGCTTAAGTTTTGAAAAAGATGTTCATTTTCAACATCCCATTTTATTAAGTTAAATAAGAGGATCATGTTCTTGGACTCTAGCTTAGATGAATTTACAGCACTAGCATTTTTTGGTTAGCTTAAGAGGTCACTTCACATTATGTTTTGATCATTAAAATACCTATACACTGCATTTTACCTGTTGTTAAGATGGGTCAATATTCTGTTTGTTTTTTTGTGTTTATTCCATTGTTTCTCCAACAAGAAAAGCATACTGTCATTCAATCAATCAGTCTTTATTTGTATAGTTCATAACAACTGTTATCTCAAGGCACTTTACAATAGGGCAGGATGGAGCCATACTCTTCATTTTATAGATAGGCTACACATAGTATATGCATATATACTTACATAAATATCTAAAATACACATATACACAAATAACATCCAAACCCAAAATGAACCCAAGGTGAGAACAGCACTGGGCCAACCAACACTGCAGTGCATCTGTGGGAGTTTTACAGTAACAGTGGCAAAAAAAAACCCTGTTTAGCATTTGGATATGTTGGAGTGTAAATACCTTTACAACCATACAGATATGAGGATCCTCTTGAAAACAAGTTGCCACATGTCAAGGGGCTAACCTCACTGGGGGCGAGGAGGAGTAACAGGAAGACTGACGGGAAGGAGCAGTAGCCATATTTTTATTTTTATTCATTTTATTTTATATTTATTTATTTATATTTTCTGTTTATAGCTGTCATTTTTATATATCTTTCTATCTGCTTTTCAACTGCTTTTGGGATTTCCTAGTTCCCCTGAAGGAGTTTCCCAAAGAGATTAATAAAGTTTTATCTAACTTAATCTAGTCTAATCTAATCTAAATCTATATTCAGCAGAGACAAATTTATGGTCTGGGTATCCATAAGTGTGCCTCTATCATTAATTCTTATTTAAAGTCCCTTTAGCACATGTCCATTATCTGACTGCTCATTGAAAGTACGTCAGATCACTGAATGTTGCAGCAGAGAGACACTTCAATCTCAGGCATGTCTTTTTTCGTGTCTCAGTTATAGTCAATATTACCACAGACATAAATATCAACCATAGTGTTTCATAAATCCCCATCAAAATCAGTTTTATGCTAATGTTGGTGATTTTTATTTAGAAAGTCATCAGTTTTCACGCCTGCTTGTATTTGCTTACAAGGCGATTATGTCTCTCCCTGCACTGAGCAGACTTCTACATATTGTAGCCACAGTTATAAATAATGAATAAATAGTTATAAATAGTCATAAATAGCATCTTTTTGTTATAGTCTATGATTTAAACTGCTGAAGTATAAATATTTAGATGTCAAATAAAAAGGTCTTTAGTTGGTCCTGATGAGGGGTTTGTGTGCCCAACAGTTTTTGTGCAGCTTAGTAAAAAGATTTTCAGAAGTTTTTAGGTTTGTTGACATCAGAGATCCTCAGAGGCTCAGAGTTATCACCGCAGTCATTAAAACAAGGACTGAAAAATGGACGGAGGTTTTCAGTGAAGCAGCAGCCAGTAAAGGAGTAGATAATATCTGCAGCATCAACGTTGTAAAAAGAAACTAAACCCTCCTCATAATCCACAAACATGCCAATCTTGTGAGGCCGAGACTTTACTGAGAGGAGAACGTCCGGGTCAGAGAGAGCCACATACTCGTTTCCATTCCTCAGCTGCAGAGTCCAATAACCTTCTCCAGGACAGGACGTGATCTGTCCTTTCCTGTTGGCCGACTCTCTGACGACGCCTAAGTCCCACTTGGTTTTCCCTTTAACCTCCACCTCGTAATAAAATTTTCCAGAGGAGAAACTCTGCCTCCCTAGAACAATCACGCAGTAAGAAAACCTCTCTGGATTGTCGGGGAGATCCCTCGCCATGTTACTGTGGTTGACCTGTCTTCCATCATCGGACAGGATGAGTTTAGGATGTGCCGTGTCTGGATCCAGGGTCACATCCACAGTGTACTGCTGAGCCCTCTTTAGCTCTGCCTTGAGGGGCTTCTCCATCACTTTGCTGAGTGTTTCTTTGAGTTCAGATAAAGCTCGTGCCAAAGACCCCTCGTATGACGGGGGATGGACGCTGATATCTGTCCAGTTCTTGGAAGGTAGGGAGGCTTTCAGGGATGAGAAACTCCTAAAGATTTGGAGGTGGTCATCGGACAGTGAGAGCTTCTCTACCTCTGCGTTTATCTTCATCAGGTCAGAGATTTCCTGATTCAGCTCTTTGATGAAGTCTTCGGACCGTTTCGCTGCATTTTTCTGCTTCTGCTTGATTTTCTGGGTGAGATCTATCAGACCTGTTTCTACAAACTTTGTCAGAGCAGCAAAAACATCCACACCGTCCGCTATCTCTTTGTCCGCGGCCTCTCTGCTGAGCGTCGCTGTCTGCTGAAACTCTTGTATCTTCAGTTCTCGCTCTTGCACCATCTGATGGATCTCCACGTGTGTCTCCCTGAGCTCCATCTTCTTCTCTTTGCTTTCTTCTGTCAGAGGAACAACATCGTGGGACTCGTGATCAGTTTCTGCACAAAACCTACACACACACAACTCATTGTTCTTACAGTAGAGCTCCATGAGTTCGCCATGCTTCATACAGATTCTGTCCTCGAGGTTTTTCAGCGGCTCGATGAGCTTATGTCTCATCAGTCCAGACACTTTCTGGTGCCTCTCCAGATGGACTTCACAGTACGATGACAGACACACTACGCAGGACTTCAGTGCTCTTAGTCTGACCCCGCTGCAGACGTCACAGGGAACCTCTCCTGGTTTGGCGATTTCCGACGTGTTTTTCACCACGGCCTGTCTGAACTGAGCCGCCATCTCAGATATAAATGTATTAACAAAAAGCTCTGGTATTAGATCAAAGATCTTTTTACAAAAAGGGCATTTGCATTTCCTGTTGATCCTCCAGTCTGCGGTGATGCAGCTCTTGCAGAAGTTGTGTCCACAGGGTAAAGTGACAGGTGTGGTAAACACGTCGAGGCAGATGGAGCACAGGAAGTGAGCTTCAGACAGCAGACAGCTGGCAGCTGACATGGTGACGTCCCTGAAAACAGAAAACAGAAATATCTTGTTTATACCCACGGAAAACTGAGATCACAGCTGTTCTTCCAAAAAACACAAGAACAAAATCATTGCTCAATCACCGTGTGAAGCCTCTGCACTGGCTTTTTAACCCGAAAGAGCTTATATCTTTAAAACAGGTTCTTATTTTCATTTTAGATGACTGCTAGATTATGTTCACGATCACTAATAACAGTCACAGCCACAGAGTAACAGGAAGACCGAGGAAGGGAAGGAGCAGTAGCCAGCCAGTGACCATATATATATACATCACACCATCATACACTGCTCAGTTGTGGTCTAACCTCAAAACACTGAGTATGCAGCTGCTCAAAGCAGCTTACAACGATGCACTGAGGCTGCTGCTTCGTGTCCCAAGGTGGCATAGTGCCAGCCAATTATTTGTGTCCAATAGGGTGCCAACATGTGAAGCACTTTTAAGAAAGATGATGTTCAGCTTTATGTGTCAACTTGACCAGTCTGAGAAACACATAATAGAAGCCTTAGTCAGCCAAAGAAAACCTGCCTTAGATTTACCTCCAAGCTGAGACGACATTGGTGTAATAGGTTATATAAATTCTAATATGCACAGCTTTGTATCCTGTATCTTTTATATTTCTGTTTCCTTTTATATTTCTGGCTGTTTTATGTCTGTATTGTTTTTTTTGTATGAACCTGTGTCTGCAATAAATATATATATATATATATATATATATATATATATATATATATATATATATATATATAATTTTGATTTATTATATTTTTGTTTATATCTATCTTTTTAATCTTTAATCTGAACTGCTATTGAATCCTAATTTCCCTGAGGAAGTTATACCGAAGGGATTTATAAAGTACTATCTAATCTAATCTAATCTAATCTAAAAAATCTTTACATACTGAGGACCCCTGACAGTGCCGTATGCTCTCTCTGTCTGAGACACTTTGTTCAAGCCCCTGCCCCTTTAAGGATCTGTAGTGACACTCTTGGTGTTTAATAATGTTTAATACTGTTAGAATGTAATCTGTATTCACAATATAATGGGACAGAAAGAACAATGACAGTTTAGATAAAGTTGAACAAGACCACAGATCTGTCCCATTATTAAATAATAAGATCACAAATGAAGTTACTCTGCTGAGGTCTCTCTCTGGGCCTTGCCTCTGTACTCATCCATGCTTAGATCAGCAGAGTGTGTATGTGTGTCTCACTACAGACAGTAACAACAGGCAGAGAGTATGTGTGTGTCTCAAGAGCTGCTGATAAGCACACACACACAGGCCCTTGTTTTCATGAAAGGTATTAGCAGGTGCTTTTACCACGGTTTATGGATGATTTATGCTATAGCAATGTGCAAGCATTCCCCGGGCAGGACATCTTTCCCCCATGAAGCCAGAGATCTGAATGCATCCATATGAAGGTTGCATGCCCTCAATGAACCCATTTAGTAGGGGTTGGCCCTTATCTATTTGTCTCTGTGCTTCGGTCTCAGACACAAGGAGGATGTGTATTTGTGCATGTTTTCTAGACATATCTCTCCCTGTGCAGTACAGTGAACACATAGCTCTGTGTCAATAGCAGCGACCTCAAAGTTGCGCATCGTGGAACATTATCACCTGGAATTATACAATCATGCCATGACACGATTGAAACCTTCCAACCAGAAATTTTTCAAGAGAGATGGGGTTTGTGCTCTGGATCCTGTGTAACAATGTAACAGCCACAAAATATACTATTAAAAATGCTGTCTCGCTTTGTTCGTTGGAGTTGACTCTGCAGACCCAACTCACCTGCCTGTTTTGATGACTGAATAAAGACTGCTGGCTGCAAGTTGGTTGGACTCTACTCCTGATTTCAATTTTGCATCTTTTTCTAAAACAAAGTTTTTGTCTCCTGCACATCACAAGAAGGTTAGACATAGAGCAGCAAAATGTTTAAGTATAGAGACCCGGTGTCTGGCACAATCTTCCAGAAAGTTGGACACAACAGATCCCATCCCCACATATTTCTTGGGAAAAAAGGGCCAGACTAACTTACACAAAGGACAATTTCTGACACATTTGTTAAAAAAAGGGACCAGGCAGCCTGTTGTAATAACAGTACTGATGATGAAACATGGTATGATGTCACACTAGTAGGTCCATGGGGGGGGGGGGGGGGGGGGGCGGGCAGATGGTTTAGGCTGCTGCTGGCGCTGAAAAGAGGAAAGAGGGAGAGACCCTTTTTTGTCTTGCTTATAGAAGTGCTAAAAAGCATAATTAGGGCCCTGTATTTTTCTAAAATTGACACATTAACTTGCCATGAAGTCCAAAACAAATGGGGATATCAATGTGAACAAAGTTTTTGACAGCACCTGGAGCTTGTTTTAATCCAGAACATCTTAACATACAGTATCATTGGAGAATTATTCCCCTTACATCTAGATGTCTATAGATAAATCAGCAGATTAATGCATTTGTGATATGTCTGGCTCAATAATTCTGCTGTTTGTGGAAAGCATCAAACAAGAAAACCTTTATCATAGAACAATTTGTGACTAATAAGTTAAAATTAGCTTGTTAAAGTTATTTTAGCAAGAGGGTCATAATGAGTATGAGCTGCCACATTCAGTCAGTGTTTTCTGGCAGTAATTTACTCAAAGGAAGAAATACGCTGTTTAATGTAAGTTAAAAACTTCTGTTCATCGCGACTGTCTTTGCAATCTTTGTAACCTACAGGTACAGTGGTACATCTAACAGCATCAATCCACTACTTCCTCCTCTTATTTTCAGAGGTCCAAATCATTACAAATAAAAGGACAATGGACAACAATACCTATTATCAAAAAATATTAAATATCTAATTTTTTTATCAGAATTTGAATTTGTATTTTCAAACTCAAATTAAACAGTAAAGCTTGATTTAATGAACAGGACTATTACATTTAATAATTGCAATAAGCCATATATGGTTTGTCTTAATTAGATTATTTATTTTGGATTCATTTTTCTAGGAAGCCCCACTGAGATTAAAATGTGCCATATTTTCATATATAACCAAGGTAGTGATTAAAATATTGAGGCTAATGATGGTTAATTTACTTAAGTTGCCTCACTTTTTTCACAAAAAGTATTTATAGTGCTTAATTAACGACTTTTACTGAAACCATCGCAGCTTATTATATCTACTAATTCTTTGTCAAAAACAAAATAAAACCAGTTATTAAAGAATTTTCTGGAAATGGTATACTTTAAATTTTTCATGCATTTTGCCTGTAGTGTTGTGGCAAATCTGGCTAAAATACATTTTTGTTTGTTTGTTTTTTTAATGTTTTTTTAAGGTTGCAGTTTTTGGGAGTTTGAAATTGATTAGTCAGCAGCATGTGGCCCCCAGGCCACCAGCTGTCCATCTCTGCTGTAAACTGATATTTTTGTGAGATAAAAACTTGTTTGGTTTCTCAGCACTGAAACTGACTTAAAAAAAAAAACATAATTATTTGTCATATTGAATATCACATGTTTAAATTGAGGGGAAAAAATCTATTTTAATGAGAGATGGTGTAAAAACGTACCTTAGCTCTCAGAAATACTGTTACATCTGTTACATTAAGCAGGTGGTAAAGAGGGTCACAAATCAAACTGTCATGGCAATAAAAGAGAAAAGGTTTGATTTCTGATTCATCCAGAAAGGTTTCCTGGTATCATGAAAGCCAAATCAACTACATTTTATTGCTATTCATTTTTCTCTTTCTGACAGTAAGCCACTAAAAAGCTACAGCTTCCTTTAGTCCAGGTCTAAACGATCTGACAGTCATCCAAAATAAAGATGTCACTGAATCAAAGAAAAGCTCAGACTTACCCGTGTAAATCTTTTATGAAAGCAGCAGAAACTGGTGTTCCTTCTTCGTATGTGGACACAGGACCCTCTGCAGTCCAGCTGTCACTCTGAACCTTTTGGTGGGGGGATGTGACTTTTTCTTTATTTGGAAAGGGCCTCTCCTCCTGGTCATGTGATGCCTTTGAGTTGGCAGTCTATTGTTTTTCCTGGCTTATGCTAAGTGACCACTCCTAAGGGGGGAAGAGCTTATGTTGACCCTGAGGGTAGGGGGCAGTTTAGCAAGACAAACCAGAGGAGAGAGAAGGTATGTGTCAGATAATAGGAGCCGGGACAAGTAACAGAATACATTAGTGCCCTGTTCATGCATTAACGATGATGAAAGGGCTTCAGTAGCAGGTCTGAACTCTAAGTGCATGTGTTTGTAAGAAAATAATCAAGACAAAAATATTTTAGGATTATTTTTAAATGAATACTTCAGTGAGGTCAAGAGTCATTTTTGATGTTCGATTTAACTTAAACATTAAAAACAGCCAAGCACTGATGTGACTTAAGACAGCATCACTGAGTTACCTTTGTTTAACATGAATAAGTAGAAGAGCACAAACCTTCACCGCGGTATTTCCATCATCATCAGGACAGTTATTGTCAAAAATGAGGAAAACTGCCCCAGCTCACTCTGTGAACAAATCCTTTAAAAAATCCTGGATCTGCATCTGCATTCAGATCGCCCCCAAAATCTAATGGATCGGTCTTTGGCTTTCTGGTCTTTCCTGAATATTTCATCAAATTCTGTTCATAGTCCTGTTGACAATCTAACAAACAAACAAATGCTGGCAAAATCAGAGCACAGGCCTCCATCAAGGCTTTCCGTCATTGTTGGACGAGTTATTGGCAAAAATATGGAAAACTGCCCAATCTCACACTGCTAATTCTTTGAAAAAAATCCTAATCTGCATCCAAATTCAGATCACTCCCAAAATCTACGCAATTGGTCCTTGGCCCATTCCAAGCCAATCCTGAGAATTCTGTTCAGAACTTTTTGAGTTATCCTGTTAACAAACAAACCATCAAACACCAGCAAAAACACAACCTCCTTGGTGGGGGTAAATGTGGATATTAACAATGTTCTTATTACAGCATAAAAAGAAAATACCTAATCATGTGCAAACAGCGGTCCAGAGACTTTTCATTATAAACCTGTAAGATGTCTAAGAGAGCAAACACTGTAACCTTTACCAGCAGCAGGACCTGCCTAATTCAATGTCTGGAATTAGGCAGGTCCATCTTGTCAAGCTCCAACCTACAACAACCGTGTTCGACCCAAAGCAGCACGGCCCAGTCAGGGTCTTTTAGGGTAAGAAGAGTTTTGAGCTACGAGTGAGACGACAGCAGGAAATTATTACACTTACAGAGGTTAGCATGGATGCTAAACAGCTCCAGTGTCATTTTTATCAGACTTTGATTGCATTTCTTTATTAAATGAAAAACAAACATCAATGCTACAAACTTGTCTAAGAGTAAGAGTATTTTGGCTCTGCTTCTGACATGTTATTATTTTTTTTTTTTTAATTTATTTTCAGAGTGTTGCATAAAGACAATTATTCAATATCCACAACAATTTCAAGTCAAATAGCAATAAAATGGCGTCTATTATTACTATCACTGCTCAATTTTTTAAAACTTCAGTTTACAAGTAATATCCTCGCTTTCCATACATGTCTTCACTACTGAGTTCTTGCTCTCTGCCAGAGTCCTTGTTTCGGTCGTCTCTCATTGTCCATCTCCAATGCCCATTGTCCTTCTTTGATGCAGCACCCTCTCTTCTTTCCCCTCCCCGCAGACCTCCCAACAAGATCAGAAATAAAACGTCTCAATTACACTTACATAAACCCGTACTTAGGGGGTCCCGGGTCAGTCTTTTTTTTATTTTTTTTGAAACATTAATAACAAGATGTATTTAGCAAAGAACAGACCAAATATCTTTGTGAAACATTAATAACAGGATGTATCTAACCAAAAAAATAAAAACCGTGAGAGAGGTTTTGCACCTCAGCAGGAGGGTGAACTGCGGAGCTCTGAGGTAAGTTTTGACAATACTATGGCAGTATAGTAGACAACCTTTAATCTCATTTGCATTATGGAGTCAGGGGGAGACAATCTTCCATTTTTATACTCCTCAGATAGATTGGGTCATTTAAGGAGGGATATCCATTTTAACCATATCTTATTAAATCTGTCCATTTGTTGATTTATTGAACAGGTGATTTTCTCCATCATTTAAACAGCACTGACTGTATTTATCCATTCTTCTACTGTGGGAGGGTCTGGATTCAGCCATCTACGGGTGATATTTATTTATTTTTATTTTTCTGCCGCTGTTATCATTATTCTTAATAATTGGTTATTTGCATTTCCCTTGAGGGAGTAGGCTCTACCCACTACAGATGTTTTAAAATTATTAGGTAGTTTTGTTTGGAATATATCCTCCGTTATCTCAAACAGCTTTGTCCAGAATTGGGTCTTAATCCTGGGCAGCCCCAAAACATATGGTAGTGGTTTGCCTCCCGACCCCCACACCCTCTCCAACATGTAGGATCTACTCCAGTATATTGAAGTCACTTATTAAATATTTCCAGGAGAATTCCTTCCATGTGTGAGAGTTAGTGCATTTCCATTGTAGTTCACAGCAACTGTCACTCCTCTTTTGTTATGTCGCATCACTTCCTGTTTTAATGAGTTTGTTTTAAGAAGTAACTCATGTCCTGGAACGCAGTAGCACTCGTTGACTACATTATCTGATTAGCCCGTAATGAATGAATGAATGAATGAATGGATGGATGGATGGATGGATGGATGGATGTACTTTATTGATCCCAAACTGGGAAAGTGTGGTATTACAGCAGCTGGTTTCAAGGAAAGGACATAAACTGATTAAAAAAATGAATAAAAATAAATAATGAGCAGCTTGAACCATCATTACACAACAGTCAGAGTGTAACTTCTCTGCCTGACAGTGGTGAGCTGTCTTATAGCTCTGGGAAGAAGGATCTCCTGTATCTGTCCTTTCTGCTGGAGAAGGTGCTTCGCTGTCTGTCCAGCAGGTGGTGCAGAGGGTGGTTCAGATTATCCATTATGTTTAAAAACAATGTTTATTAACTGAACGATCATCCAATCCCCTGCTGGATATGCTTCTGAAAGGATCTTCCCTCCCTGAAAACTGGGCTCTTTCCCAGATGGACTACTGAAAGATAATGAATGCTCCACCTGGTGTGTCAGGTTAGTGTCGGGTGAAGTGGCGTCTGTTTGTTATGCTGGTAACAGCCAATCATCAATCAGCTGACAGCTGTGTATGAACAGCTGTTTGTTTATGAACAAATACAAATACTAAAATAAACATAAATGTGTTTTGTCTCTTTATTTGACCTGATTATAAACTCCTGAATGTGAAGACAAACTGCAGACTGATTAAAAAAGATACTGGTTCATTATTTTAATACTTAATTGTTTATTGATCTTTAGATTCTTTATGGTAATCTGTTTTTTGTGCCTTATAAATGGGCCACATATGCTTTTCTAGTGTGTCGTAAACGATCACATTATTTATTTAGTTTTTTTTTTATAACAAAAAAAAAAAAATGAAATCACAACAATAATCAAACACATTGGATTTGGTAGATGATCATACTTAAGTTAAAGTTAATTTTTTTTTTTTTTTAGGTCAGAGACATTAAATATGTTTTTCCCCTGACCCTAGCTGTCTGACTTTATTATTTTAATAATAGGATTAAACAGGAGAAATAATTAACCACAAAATAAATATGGACTAAAATGAGGTTATTTATCATTCCAAAGTTTAAAAGTAAATATAAACACTTTTATTTTTCATTAACAATCAGGAAAAAAAAACTCTGTGATACACTTTATAACGTTTAAAATCAAATATATATTTTTATTCTTAGAGTATCAGTCAGCTCTTTAAAGTACTCCACGTCACCACAGACCTTCTGTACTGATTTACTTAGATTTAGACAGTATCCTTACTCATCAGTACACAGAGGACAGTCCTCAGGTGTGGGTCCTCAGGGTAATTTAAGAGACATGGCACAGACCCTAACATGTTGAGTGAGAAACTACGTCCAGTTTGACCAAGGAGTGTTGAAATAACTGACTTTGCATGCAGCCCAAGGCCACATTAATGCTTTCCACACAGGAGGAAGGCCACACTAAGAACTCCAAGATACTCATTACTTTAACATAAATGTTACTTAATTAAACAAAAGAAAAGCATATTGCTTTTTGAAAATCAACTACAATGTACAATTTATGTTTTAAGTTAAAACATAAATGCTGTAATCTGCTGTAATTGTTGCACTTTGACCCAGAGATACACAACCAGCTTTGGGTAATAATGTAGTTTAGCTCGAATTCAGCATTTAGCTCGGCAGTGTTTTGAATGATAAGGCTGTGTTAGGTGACGCTTGTGTATCTACTCGAGTGATGTGTAATCATATTCCACTTTTTAAATATGTTGCTAGAAATGCTAATGATAGCCACTCTGATGGATATAATTTTAAAATGCAGTTAGCTTGCCACCGCAGTGATATTTGGCCAGATTCAGGCAAAAATGACCTGCCTTTTAGTTAGCTTCCTCTCTTCTTGTTTGGTCTGTAGGACTTTAGCACTTACCCCAAACTGAACTCTGGTTGGCTTGGGAGCAAAGCGAGACCCCCTGTTCTCAGGTGGACCAGAGCTCAGTTATTTGGTCCACACCAAAGTTCTCTTGAGCTTTCATAACAGGCAAACTTTCCCAAAAGCAGCCACAGTTTGCTTGTTCCAGACCAAATTTGTAAAGTGTGAAAGCGACTATATCTTCAGAGGCACCTGTGCCCGCTGTAAAGCCACACCGTGTAGTTTGCTCTCCCATCTCGTGGTGAAACTGTAATTTGCATTCACATGAATAAGTGCTCTGTAGCGACTCATTTTTTTCAAATGAACTCTACGGTAGCCAGTATGCGCCTTGAAGCTTTGTCAACATGTCATCCAACAGTCTGAGTTTTCTTTCTGGTGAAGAGGTACGTTATTTCAAACAAACTGTAAACTGCATTCGTGTTGTGCATTCAAATTAGCCGGGGCAGTGACAAGCGCGTCTCACTGTGCTAGTTCTCCTGTTTCAGTCACGCTGGCTCTGAGTGAAAACGCGTTTAGCCTTAGCCAGTAGTACTACGTAGTGCTTAATGTCCCTCTCGGCTGTTCAGAGCTTTAATAGACCAGAAGGACATGGACGCCTCTATAGGACTTACCCGTTCTATGTAAATACAGATGAGAAATTCTTTGGTCAGGAGGACAAGTCAGATTGTTGGCAGAGGCAATTTGATACAAATGAGGACATATCTATGGATGTAGACATTGTTTTTAGCTCATAAATTACTTAAAACACTACACACTGTGCCTTTAAAAAATTAGTATGGTCCTAGTTTGTTTATGCTGAGGCCCTGTCCACACGGAGAAGAAAACGTTCTCTGTAAAGACGGCATCGTTTCAGGAAATGTCTGTCCACATGAAAAAAGCTGTTGTACATATGCCAGGGCTGTAAGTGGCACTGTAACGCTGTTCCAAACATTCACCAAAACTAGAGAAGACATGGAGCATGTGCATACATCATAAGAAATGTCAACAAACAGTATGCTGTTCTCTGTGTCCCCTTGTTTTTCACGGTGGTTGTAGAGGAGCAGAAATGTTGCTGTTGAAGCCAAAACAAGCTCAGGAGCTCCTGCAGCACAAACGTGAAACTGTGTTTTGCCATCGTTTCTGTTGTGGACGGGGTTAGGACATGTGGATTAAGGGAGAGGTGGGCTATGACATCATTGCTACTAAAGCTATCTGTATTTGTTGTACAAACAGAAACACAAGGCCGGCACATTCAGATTTACCCTCTCTGGGACGCACTCTCGAAACTGTGCATTTTCTGGCTTCCTAAACGTATCCATGTGGATGAAACGCCCACGATTTAAAACTGAATTTGTTTCCATGTGTACAGCCCATAAACCTCAAGCAAAACATCCAACCTGAAGAGGGAAAGTAACAAGTCAGGTTTATTAACTGAGGACACAACACCAACTTGTATAAATAAAATGACTTTTTTAAGTTGATATATTTAATAAGCAATTACATTGTTATTCTTTTACAACTTCACACTCTTTTACAAAACACAGAGGAACACCCATCAATTGTACAGTATGTAACATGTCTGAGGAATGTGGTTTTTGTACCAGTCTGGTGTAACAGTTTATTTTACATAGTATTTACAGATCTATCCGGCACCTGAACACGGCAGACAGTCATACATACTGTTAGAAGTGTGCGTCTCTTTTTGTGGACATGTATCTGCTGGCATGGAGAGGGACAAAATGTTGAATACAAAATCCAACGTGCTGGTTTCTATAACGTAAGAAAGGCCACAGGCCCACACCTTTATATGTTCTGTTACAGCTTAGACAAGTGAGAGATACGCTAAATACATGTAAACATCTTAACCTCTTTTACCACAGCTATTTAGGAATCTGTGTTGAGGTGGTTGTACCGGGACTTCCGTGAGAAAATCACAAAATTATTGTGGCTGAAAAAGTTTGGATTACAAGACCCAAAATAACAAGATTAAGTCGATATGTTGGCCAAGAGCATCCATATCAAGTAACGGACTGTAATTAATTCAGCTAAAGGACACTAACAGTATCATAAAGTGTAGTTGGCCCTTGTCTAGCAGCCAGCCACCTACAAACCCCATTTCCAAAAAAATCAGGAAGCTTTGTAAAATGTGAATAAAAACAGAATAAAGTGATTTACAAAACTGTTTCAACCTACAATGTGTCCAACTGAACAAAGAAAGTCAAGATATTTAATTTTCAGACTAATAATCTTTTTTTGGAAATATACATATTCTGAATTTGATGCCTGCTAATTGCTCCAAAACAGTTGAGACAGGGGCAAGAAAAATTGTGGAATGCTGAAAAAACACCTGGAACAACCCTCAGGTAAGCAGATTAATTGGCAATATGTGGTAAGGGCATGACTGGCTATACAGTGAACACTCAATTGTTCATGTCAATGTTGGCTTATGGTTTCCAGTTTAATTCAGTAATCCAACAGATCCTGGACCATCTACAGCCCAGATTAAGAGAATCTGGAGAAATCCTTACACATAAAGTAAAGGACCCAGAACAAACACTGAATGCCTGTGATCTTGGATCCCTGAGGCAGCACTGCAGGAAAAACCACCATCCATTCTGAGATGGATTTTACAACGTGGGCATAAGACCACTTCAGAGAACCACTGCCAGTTCAACACAGCACATCACTGCAACTTCAAATGTAAATGAAGTGAGAGCCACATATCAAAAAGTTCTCTGGACCTGAGCTTATCTGACCTAATATGGGAAATAGAACTATGGTCTGATGAGTCCTCAATGGCAAATAATGGCCGTCCAGTCCTCCAGGCTAATACTGAGGCCAGACTACATGACTTAAGCACGAATATAGCCTGTCCCGTTAGTTGCACATTTGACAGAAATCTAGCATGTTGTCCTGCCTCTTATTACTTGTTCCATCATATTAGAGATTCTGACCAATGAGAGCACGGAGCACTCTGCACACATGACAGTCACAGAGGTAAACAAACCAAACAGCAAAGCAAAAGAACTATGAAGATGATACTTATGATGACACTATGAGACGGAGGAAACTGTTCTGAAGCTGTAAAAAAAAAAAAACATTCCTGAACTACAATGCCGCATTAGAAAATCAGAAATGTTTTAGCACCCTGTGCTGTTAGCATTTAGCATCAAGCTAATAGATCACTTACATTGAAGGTGGGGAATTAATTGATTTTCAATTACAACTAGAAAGTACTCGAAGAGAAAAGTAGGGCCACTATCAACGTGTCCTGAAAATTTCAGCAAAATCCATCCACTGTTTTTGTGTAATCTTGTTAACAAACAAAGACAGATTAACGATGAAAGATTAGAATTGCTTTGTAATTTTCCATCTAGACATATTTTGGGTAATTGTATTTTATCTCATGTATTTTCATCTTGTTTTTTGTTTTTTTTGTTAACAGAGGGATTATGTTTGACATGTTTAACTTTAGTGACTGCATGTGCGGTGTAAAAGCTTTATAATCAAGGTATCAATATCTATCAACATTTTCGTGATTATATTTTTTGCCACAATGGAGCAACTCTGATTCACACCAACAGTAAATTTGTTTGCCATCTTCAGTATTACCCCTTCAAACATGAGAGTGTTTGTAAGAGATAGTGGAGGTACAACCGTGTAGCCATGTCTGCTAGCCAAGTCACAGCCATTTATATGGCTGACATGGTGATGCAGCATTTATTGGGAGGGACAACAAAATGGTTTCACTTTACAGAATTTGGGTAGAAGACTGGACTGCATGAAGTCCTAAAATTCAAAAGAAGCTTTGCAAAATATAACAATAGAAACCCTGAAAATGTATAGTGCACAATGAAGCATGAAATTTGTCTATGTGCATTTTGAGCTGTTGAGCAGCTAAAAATGCACATTAGGCAAGTAGAGGAGAGAATTTCACTTTCAATACTCAAACAATTATTGTCTTTGGAGTCTTGTTAAAAGAAAGTGTGATGAGACACAATGGTTAACATACTTCCGTCCAACTGTTTTGTAACATGTTGGCATCAGATTCAGAGTGAGTGTATATTATCAAAAACCTGAAGTTTATATCATATAATAAATACCTCTTCTTTGTGCTGAAAGCAATCAGTAAATCACTATTTCCTGTTTCAATCCACATCTACTCAGTGTCCTAACTATTTTGGAACTGGGGCATTATATGTCTAAGTATGGATTCTGTTATTCTTGTCCATCAACCAGGCAATGATATCTGTTTCCTAACATCGAAAGAGAAAATAACCATCGTAGTGTATCAAGCACCTGAAAGAGTTCACAGTGGTGCTCCCAAAGATGAGAACATCTCCAAACTTCACCTTGAGACAGAGAAAGGAGAATATAAACCCTGAAATCCTCTGTCAAAAGTTATTATCATGCAGCTTATACATCTTTGAGTAAACCTTTCATTCAAATAACGGCCTCAAAATTCCCACCTCCCTCTCGTCTCCTCATCTGCTCGTATTGCTGGTGTTTCTGCCGTCAAGTGTCGTGTAGCTAAAGCCTGTTGTAGTAACAGGAAGGCACCTACAGTTTGTCAGAGACGGTGTTGATACATTGATAAAAGAAGAGACTGAGCGAGCGTGTAAACTTAAGAGGAAAGACTGATACTGTAGCCAGGCAGATACGCAAACACCTTCATCCACAAAGGTAAATATCATGTGAGTAGTTAGTGAAACAGCTGGAAGTAGCAGCAGTAAAAGACAAGTATTGCTAATTGCAGAGTCTGCTTGCATATTGACCTCATAAAAATGATTACGCCGTCAAAATACCCGCACAAACCAATACACTATACCAACATATATATATAAGGCACATTAGCTCAAGGATTTAGTTAAATTGTAAAACAAGCACATTGTGGAAACAGAACAGGACAGGACGGTTCCTTGAGTGAGCAGAAGACGACGTACAGACTTGGCAAACAGATGTGAAAAAGACATAAAAAAAAAAATAAAAACACATTTACGCCGCTTTAGGGTGTAACAAACTAATACCCCATGTATAACCATCTTGATATTTTTGACACTGTGGAACAACACAACAAACCATCCCTTAACCATTGGGAAACTGACCGAATATGAAAATCAGTTACACAAAAACATCTGGAAGTGTGGGCGCTGATGTAAAAGTGGAATTCTTGGCTGGCTGATCTGATCAGTCAGTGGCTTTGGAGGCATTGAGGGGCTCAGTCTCTGAAGGGTCTCCCTGAGGAAACACCACATAACACACCTTCTGGCCCATGTATGTGACTTTTTCTGCAACACAAAAGCACAACAGGAGAGGGTTTGATCACTTCGGGATGTACTGCAAACTAGGGTGGGGAAGTATGGATGGCAAAACAATAATTATATTACTATTACTTCTGGTAAAGAAATAACACATGGATACTAAAATGATGAACTCTGATTTGATTTATGTAAAACTCAAAAGATACTTACACCTCTTTGATCCTACAGAAACAAAACAGAACTCCAAGACACCCATTGGTAGACATTTTCAATGATCCAATATTGCAGCCAAACTACCATAAACTGTCTAAACAGAACACAAGTTGACTAACTTTCCTTACTGACAATTTGCAGATACCTGACTAACATGACATCACTCAGCTCTGTGGGTGGTCGTCAACAGACTAAAATGCATTTTAGCTAATAGCTACTGCAGAACTGCATTTTTGAGTCACTCAAGTATGAGAGACTTTCTTAATAAGGAACAAAAATGTTCTTTCAACTCTGAGTGCAGTAACAAGAAAGAGACGGGCAAAGCTCACCCACCACTAATCAGTTTAGCTCAAACACTGGGAGTCAATGGGTAGTGTTAGCCTGCCTCTGCCTACAGTCATCAGAAACTCTTCAGCAACTCTAAACGGTCCTGTGGGCTTGTTGTGACCCATAGTTATGCCGCATTATCTATTTTTAGACTAAGATTATTACAAAGAATGCATATGAAACTAAGTGTGCATGCACAAACCACCGCAGACATGCTTGTAAGTAGGTCAACAAGGTCTGTGGTGGTTTGCAGAATGGTATCTATCTGCATGTCATACATCAGCGTGTGTACAGGGAGGCTCTGCATGCTGAACAAAGCAAAAACTTCTGCTGATGGAGACAAGCACATGTGTTTCTGCTCCAAATGACAGTTAAAGTTTCGTTAAATGACTCCCAGATGTACAAAACCCAAAACCAGTGAAATCGTAAATAAAAACAGAATACAATGATTTGCAAATCCCTTTTAACCTTTATTCAATTGAATACACCGCAAAGACAAGATACTTAACGTTTGAACTGGTAAACTGTGTTATTTTTTGCAAATATTAGCTCATTTTGAATTTGATGCCTGCAACATGTTTCAAAAAAGCTGGCACAAGTGGCAAAAAAGACTGAGAAAGTTGAGGAATGCTCATCAAACACTTATTTGGAACATCCCACAGGTGAACAGGCTAATTGAGAACAGGTGGGTGCCATGATTGGGTATAAAAGCAGCTTCCCTGAAATGGTCAGTCATTCACAAACAAGGATGGGGCGAGGGTCACCACTTTGTGAACAAATGCGTGAGCAAATTGTCGAACAGTTTAAGAACAACATTTCTCAACGAGCTATTGCAAGGAATTTAGGGATTTCATCATCTACCGTCCGTAATATCATCAAAAGGTTCAGAGAATCTGGAGAAATTACTGCACGTAAGCGGCAAGGCCGAAAACCAACATTGAATGCCTGTGACCTTCGATCCCTCAGGCGGTACTGCATCAAAAACCGGCATCACTGTGTAAAGGATATCACCACATGGGCTCAGGAACACTTCAGAAAACCACTGTCAGTAACTACAGTTCGTGGCTACATCTGTAAGTGCAAGTTAAAACTCTACTATGCAAAGCGAAAGCCATTTACCAACAACACCCAGAAACGCCGTCGGCTTCGCTGGGCCCGAGCTCATCTAAGATGGACTGATGCAAAGTGGAAAAGTGTTCTGTGGTCTGACGAGTCCACATTTTAAATTGTTTTTGGAAAGTGTGGTCGTCGTGTCCTCCGGACCAAAGAGGAAAAGAACCAGCCGGACTGTTATAGGCGCAAAGTTCAAAAGCCAGCATCTGTGATGGTATGGGGGTGTATTAGTGCCCAAGGCATGGGTAACTTACACATCTGTGAAGGCACCATTAATGCTGAAAGGTACATACAGGTTTTGGAGCAACATATGTTGCCATCCAAGCAACGTCTTTTTCATGGACGCCCCTGCTTATTTCAGCAAGACAATGCCAAGCCACATTCTGCACGTGTTACAACAGCGTGGCTTCGTAGTAAAAGAGTGCGGGTACTAGACTGGCCTGCCTGTAGTCCAGACCTGTCCCCCATTGAAAATGTGTGGTGCATTATGAAGCGTAAAATACAACAACGGAGACCCCGGACTGTTGAACAACTTAAGCTGTACATCAAGCAAGAATGGGAAAGAAGTCCACCCGAAAAGCTTCAAAAATTGGTCTCCTCAGTTCCCAAACGTTTACTGAGTGTTGTTAAAAGGAAAGGCGATGTAACACAGTGGTAAAAATGCCCCTGTGCCAACTTTTTTGCAAAGTGTTGCTGCCATTAAATTCTAAGTTGATGATTATTTGCAAAAGAAAATAAAGTTTCTCAGTTCGAACATTAAATATCTTGTCTTTGCAGTGTATTCAATTGAATATAAGTTGAAAAGGATTTGCAAATCATTGTATTCTGTTTTTATTTACGATTTACACAACGTGCCAACTTCACTGGTTTTGGGTTTTGTATAAAACTGACATTTAAAGCTTTGTAATAATAGTATGGTTTAACACGTAGGTTAGAGTTCATCATGGGGATGTTTATATTTAATTAGCTGAGACATCTATTACGTTACATCCTGGGTGGCATCGTTTTTGACATCAAATCAGAATGGGACAGGCTGCGATCTCATGTGCAAATGGTCAATACTGAGGTTGTCACGGTCTACTACTCTTCTGCAACACATTTTCAAAATGATAAACTCTCAATTAATATAATCATCTGTGGTACAGAAACCCACTGATCTTGTATAGCAGCGGGTGAGCAATGTCCAAATTTATACAAAAAGTGGCAACATTTGGAAAAGTGTGTAAAAAGTGTGGGTAAAACTCTGTTTTTGTTTCTGACTCTCAATCAGAACAAAAACAGAGATGATGAGTGGAGACCAGAGATTGTAGAAAGTTAGGCAGTGACCAACTGTCACTCTGCCGCCTTCAAGGTCTAGCTTATTTTATGATTTCAATTTTGTTATTGTGTTTTTTTTTTAAATAAAAAATACACCCTCATCTATAACATGGGTCAGCAGATCTTCATTGTGGCTTTACAAATGAACACCAAGCTCACAGACTGAATGCATGTTTTCAAAAAGGGTAAAGAATGCTTTTCTTCCACTCGAATATTAACCAGACCTACCAATACAGTCCAAAAACAGGCCCCATTTAAGAAGATTTTAATCCATTCTGTCCCACAACCTATACATCATTCCCTCATATGCAGCTTTGTGCCCAGGTCAGTCACCCAGGATAAAAACGGAGGCTCTCCAGGATTTTTCCAGTTCCTGAGAATTACCTGTCGTCCAGTCTTGATAGGTTAAATTTGGTATTAAATTGAGGACTTTATTACATAAAAAACACACTCCATCAGGTGTATTTACTGGACAGCAAACCAGAGTTCTTGTTTTGATAAATTTCACATCAACAGGGGACAAAGCTCTAAAAAGTGGACTTCCAAGTTTGTATGGTGAGCCATTTGCAAAGAATTCTGGGATCGAATGTGCATCAGAAGTCTATTTTTAAGAGCCTTGTTTGCCCGTTATGTGAAATTTATCTACTAAACGCAAGTGTTGGTGGGTTCATTAGTAAACATACCTTTTGGATGCTGTTTTTTATTAAGTGCAAAATAAAAAAATCAAGTTTTAAAATAGTTTAAAAGGTCTAAATATACAGCTTTGAATTAAATTATCAGTGTTGGTTGTTCAGCATAGTTTTGTTGCTGTGGTATCACAGTTATCAATGTCGTTTCATTGATTTAATTATATAAACCAAATGTTTGACTTTAGATTATCATGACATCACAAAATACATCATTGTTTTTTTTAATATCTATAATAATAACAGTGCTATATAAGTAAAATTGATGGTAGTTTTTACTGTGAACATTATTACACTAGACATTCTGGCATCTTTTTATCTGCATCAATTATTCAACATTTTACCAACAGCCAGATGCAATAAGACTAAATCTAAAGATCTGAAAACATACAACATAAGCTATATTGAATGGCCCTACCCTATATCTTTCTTAAAAATATATGTTTTTTTCTTTAAATAGCTATGAATTGCCATACATTTTGGTATTTTAAACAATATCTTAAATGTGTTGTTCAGCAGCGAAGACCAACGTACCGACTATCCTGTAGATCCATTTGGGTTTGTTCTTCCACCGAACACCCACAAAGAAAACCGGGACCCCCGTCAGCATGATGACCATCCCCAGACCACAAACCACGGGTTCAGAGTACAAACTGAAGCACAGCAGCACCGCCCAGAATATCATGTAGCTGATGGGGATCAACATGTTTACCTGCAGAGAACAGACACAAACATGATCGCACAGAATATTAAAGAGTTTATAAATGATTGTTTGGCACGAGCACTTCCTGCTGCGCCATCATGCAGCCCTGCTTAAAATGTGTTTCAGCATACAGGGTCTTTGTAGGGTGCTTTAAATTCATCTAAATGCTTTAATTTTGGTGCAGATAGGTTTGATGAGATGCTAATTTAACAACAGTCTCATAATCTGTCAGCCTTAAGACCGAAAATCAATGTTGTTTTCTCAGTCAAAAAAAGTACATCAGCATTCCTCTGAAGCTCTGATTGTTCAACCCATCAGCTTTTTGGTTAGAGGAGAGCTCTCTGACGAACTAATCAACAAACCAAATGGAGAGTGTCCGCCCCATCATTAGATATTCATTACCAAAATATTCAGGTTGGTATATAAATGACACAGTTTGGATGTCCTGGAAGTCATTTTGTTTTGTTGATGTGGTGTAGAAATAAGTACCGATGTGGTTTGATATTTAACTGTATTGTAATTAAGTTTCAAAAATCTAATATCATAACACCTTGATCTACACTCATAAATTCTGACAAACAATTTCCCGAAAACATGATGGATTTATATTTGTTGAAGGGGCTACTTAAGACACAAAATAATAACTGTGAATAAGTAAAAAACAGTACAAATAAACAGAAACAGCATGAAATCATAAACACAGATAGCATGAACTTTACCATTCTGCCACCAGGGGGCCCCAGATCATTGCCCATAAGTGCCCATGCTGAGTGGCATCCTGAGCTGAGGTTCACTAAAACCCTAAATGATCCCTTTCCTCACAGCTCTTTGAGAGACGTCTGACATCTCAGATTGAGGACACTGAGCAGAGCTTAGGTGACAAAATGAAATGACTTCCCCTCACAGGCAGGATACAAAAACATTTATTAGCATAAAGACGTTTGGATGTGATGGCAACATGGTTACATAAATAACTGGGCAGAATGATGCAAAACATGCCCAGATTGTTCAGAAAGCAGGAGGATGATTAAAGAAACTCTATGGCTCCTAAACATGATGAATTACACTTAATGTTACATCAATAAAGAGGTGGTAATGGTGGCCCTAAAGCAATTTAAGAGTGTTTAAATATGTGAATGTATCATTATGTTATCTGAATGGATATTATCTTATTTTCAAAAAACATTTTGTGTTTAATGATTTTCTGAGATCTTTCGTGCATAATGCTAAAATGTTTTTCCTTTTAACTTTGTAAAAGGGGAAAGTAAAAATCAAATAGCAACGTCCAATTCATAAGAAAGGACATACCAAAGTTTGGATTTTAGATTCGATATGAGACTAGACCCGTCCTCTTGTGGATGGCTTGATGCCAAATGTGTTTGTCTACTCAGTTCTGTGCTTAGGTAAGATGAAGTATTCTTAAAATACAATTATCGAAGCATTGTCCTGAGCATGGTGCTAACCAGACATGACGTTTTGTGGGCGTTCCTATAGAATCTGACTGTATCTACGGTTCCAACTGTAAAAGGGTAAATACCAACATGTTGTTGTTAGAATTAAGTATCATGTCGGATAAACAGCCTGTAACTTCAATCTAAGTTGAATTATTTGTGCATTTAGAGTTTTACTGAGAGGTCATTCAATGGGAACGAAAAAAAATTCTGTTAAAATTGAGATTGTGATCCCGCCATAACGTTCTTTTTCCATATCCCCCACCTCCAGGAGCAGACATTCCTACAGTCTTCTGTCCGTCCTATTACGTTCACATGACTTCATTTCTGAGGTTGAAAATTTGAGGGTTGATAATGTGGCACAACCAGCTGCCTAGCGAGTCCTCGATGCTAATCTTATCCTCGTGAAAAGGTAAAAAAGTCAACACAAGTCTTACGAGATCAAAAATGCAGAACACAATATACAGAAAAAGCTCTGACAGGAGGCAGCAGAGCCTCCAGAAAACAGTTTTTAACATTAAAATTGGGACATCGGCTGGTTTACATTTACCAGTGCAGGGCTCCACAGTCAAAAGATCTTAAAGGGATAGTTCGGCTTTTTTGAAGTGGGGTTGTGTGAGGTACATGAGCCTGAATATGTGCCACAGCGTCACAG
Source organism: Cetoscarus ocellatus (assembly GCA_037902135.1). Taxonomy (NCBI): domain Eukaryota; kingdom Metazoa; phylum Chordata; class Actinopteri; order Labriformes; family Labridae; genus Cetoscarus; species Cetoscarus ocellatus. The sequence goes on from JBAMNC010000366.1 coordinate 1,518,537, forward strand.
CTCTGTTCTCTGTTCAGAAAAACTTGGGACAGACCGCCATGCTATACATTTCTGTACATGGTGTCAGATTATCTGTTTAATTAAAAGAACTGGAGAAAACAAGCCACAAAAACAGCAGGGCTTATCACACACTACAAACAGTTTGTTTACATCCACTTAATTTTCCACCACACCGCTGCTTTGATTAGGCACTATTTTGAGACACAGCACAGCCTAAGAGTCAAAAAAAAAAGAAAAAAAAAAGTGAAGTGAGGAGATTTTCTGCTAGAAGTGGTCTAATGTTGGTTTGCACTAAAAAAAGGATATCATGATACAATAATCATCAACTGGCAGCCGGGGGACAACACCAAGATCTCCAGAGCTTCCTATGGGCCCCCAGAATATTATCAAATTCTGAAAACAACACTGATCCACATATACACTGACTAATAAGTGTCGCAAGCAAGGTGAAATGTTCAGGTATGTTAGTAAGTTGTTGAAAATAGGGACGGGAACTGTCCCAAATCAGGACATAATGGAGTTTTTTTGGATGTTAGTGGGGACATGGGAAATACATGGCCGGAAAACAGAACCGTCCTGGCTTACTCGGGATGTTAAATAACCCTAATATAACTCGATCTATCTCTTACAGTGACTAACTAACTACCGGTGGCTTGAAGTCGTTTTTTGGCCGGAACTCAGCTGGCTGTTAGCTGGAGGGGGAACACTGAAGCAGCTGCACCTATGAAAGATTGACCTCAGTACTCATGCTACTACATTGTTTTTGTAATCTGACCCCGTAACTTCTGTCAATCAAAAAAATGGTCCTTGCACAAATGTTGCTGTTGACACATGTCATTTTGTTTAGCTTTTAAGCCCTAATTTTCCACACTGATTTCTGTTCGTCTAAATACAGCCATTGTTTTCACTGACTTGGCTTTTCTGTCACTCTAAACTGTTATCAGCAGTGAACACCTTGCAGGATCAAAATGAGAGCTAATTCAGTCAAACAAACAAGTCAGCGAAGATACAGCAGATATTTTTAAGAGACCCTCCTCCTTTTAGTTTGGCAGACACTTGTTTATCCCTCACATGCTGCAGCATTTCCACCTGCTGATCACCTTTTCTTAATGTAGCTCACACAGTGGATCTGGCTTTACCTTAATTGGTCTGGCCAGGTTGGGTCTCTTCTTGCGGAGGTAGATGAGGCCAGCAATGGTTACCCCATAGGACAAATAGTTGATAAATGACACGTAGTTGATCAGGTTGTGTGTCTCTCCGATGCACAAAATGACAATGGTGGCAATACACTGTAGGAGACACAAGTCAGGGACAAATGTAATTGTTGCAGAGCCTAAATCACTTCTTGATTTTTTATTTTTAGTATGAAAATGTGAAGACAAATCAAATGCTGGAAAAAAAGCAATGAATGTAGTGCTCTGTCTTAAGAGTGAAGCCCATAAACCCTTCCTGTTTGGAACAGTGCAGTGTTTTTATTGAGAAGACATTAGCCAGAAGCAAAGTAATGCTCCACACATGTTAGCTACTTCATGCTGACAAGCTGTTTAAAAGATGATAAAACCATCCCTCTGAATATGTGAGGTTACTTAGTCTATGTCCACACGTAGGTGTTTAATCATAAAAATGCAGCTTTTTTGTGCATTTTGTCCTTCTGGCCGGATGCAAACCACATTTTAGTTCACTAAAAATGCACATTTTGGAGAATTTTTATGAGAGTGGAGATTTCAAAGACCTGCATTTGAGATGTACGTAAATGTTTTAACCTGTTTGAGTTCACTAGCAAGGTAGAGAGAAGCAGAGGGAGGATAAATAGTTTTCCAGGAGGACTGGAGCTTTTCTAGGACATTTTACTTTTTTCCCTCATTTTCCATATGTTTCCATGACTGAAAAATTGGTCACATTTTCCAGGTTTTCCAGATTTTCCAGGATGTGTGGGAACCCTGCTAAAGCATCACCCTCTGTGCAGATTTGTCCTCCTAATGATGTCACACAATGCAGCGTTATGACAGAGTTGTGCTGCAGCGTTTGCTTCTAAACTGTTGCTCTTTTAAGTGTTGGTGACTGGACTATTCACTAGGGATGGGCATTTTATCCGATGCGCAATCAGTGCATCGTGGCAAGGGTCTATGGTAAATTGCATTGGTTGGAGTGGTGTGCATCGGATTAGAAACTGGGCTGAATCCACGATGCATCGCCTTGTAAAAGCTTTGCATCGGTAAAATCCGATGTCATGTTATTATATGTATATTTTTTAAATTATTATTGTCAGTCAGTTCAATTTCATAACTATCTCTCAGCTGTTAAATTCTCACGAGTCCTCAGTGCTCAAGTAGCCTTCTGTAAGTGACCTGTCTTCATTTGTTACAAGCTTCTTGATGATGATAAGTATGATACTGCTTATGTCCTTCAAGGAACAATAAAGTTGACTTGAATTTGCACAGATTTGCATTGTTTTTGCATCGTGATTGCATCGTGGTAGGAAGATAAATCCTATCGTCCTGAATTGGTAGATGCTTCATGTGAATCGTTAGTGTATCGTACCATAGCCTACATATAGAGATGCATATTGCATCGTCCTGGGGATAGAGATTTCCATCCCTACTATTCACATGATCACACTTTCAGCTTCTCACTCACTGTGATGCTGCATTAAAATTGTTAACAATTACTGACGTTTCGGATGAGGCCTACAATAATTGTTACACAAATAGCTGTACTGACTGGTGACTTATGGCCACCTGCGTATGTGGTTGCAACGGCTGCAACAGGTGTAGAAACTGACATGAGCACTCATGACTGCTGGATCTGGGCTGGCATTAGGGGAAAATTGAAGCAACTGCATCTGTATCTGCTATGATTGCATTCTGACTTTGTTGTTATAATTTTTGCTGACTGCATTTGATGGCAGAGGGATGTCCCTGAATTACAAGGCATGCTGAATAAAGTGGAAGGAATTGAAAAGGGAATTGAACATCAAAATTACTAATGGTAGCAATTCACTGAGAGAATTGTTAATGATTCACAACTGGAATTGGTTTTTAATTTCCACCTCTATCCATGGCAGAGTTAAACTGGAGCTAACTGGCTGGCTTTCAGCTCTGAGCCTTTATTACTTCTTCTATTTCAGCACCAAATATAAAAAGACAGCATGTTTTACCCACCAAAGGACACCCACAGGACCTGATAATCTCACCCCTTAGAAAGTCTTCACTTGCACGCCTGCATATTTTTTCCTCTTGTGGTGAACAAACAACAGTTTCACACACAAACTCTACGTACTTCTATGTACAAAAATATCCATGCTAATGACTCTACCATTTAAACTGGGTAAACTATCCAATACTTGTTGCCCTTTATTGAAGTACTGTTGGATCAGATCATGCTGATCAGTCTCTTACATCACCTCTCTAACACTTTCTCTGGCACTAGTTTAACTTATACCATGTTTACTTCAATTTTTTATTGTCAGTGAAGCAAAAAGGATCTGCCGAACCACATTTTACCTCACTGGATACTCGTACATGGCTGAAATGACAAGAACATTTTACTTTACACTCCTGTACTGCCTCCTAACCTGTGGTGGAGATTTACCTTAGCTTCCAGTTTTTCTTTGTTTTGCCTCCAGCTGAGGCCATAAAAGGGTTTTACAAAAGCACCTTTAACCTGCATTCTCTCTCATGGCCAGAGGGTAGAGCGAAGAAGAAAAACAAGAGACACAAGCTTCTGGGTGGTTAAAGTACTCACACAGACGAGCAGAGCAGGGATTGGAGTGCAGTTTTTGAGGTGGATCATGGCCAGCAGGTAGGGCAGGTGACCCTCTCTGGCTCCAGAGAAACACAACCTACAGACACACACAAACACACACATACGATCAGCTCTATCTCACATTTTGGTGAGAACTTTTACCATAAATATTTCCTGTGAATGTTTTGCAGACACATTGCCTGTGCTGACTGATAATCTGAGATACTGTTTCCTTTCTTTTTATCTTTTTCAGAGACGACTGTGCATAATATCTCAGGAGATCAGTTGTTTCTGAAACACTCAGACCAGCCTGTCTAGCACCAACAATGATGCCATGTTTAAAGTCACTTTTATCACATTTCTAAAATAAAGCAGCTGGTGAGAGTACTTGACTCTGTGACATTTTGGAAAGCCATTTGGACATAAAATTGATATTGGTGTTTTTAACCATAGTTCAGCTCTAGCAGTACTCAAATTTGGAGTATATGTACTCAATTTTGGTCAACTAGTGAGCAAGTAGACTTCACTAGTGAGGCAAAAAGTGTCACTAGTACTACTAGTAGACTGCATTGGGACCAGTAGACTTAAGAATATTCACTAGTACTACTAGTAAAACTTCTATGCTAATAAGGGGGCGGGGAAAAGTAATTTTCAGGCGTCCCATTGGCTTTTCAAAATATAACAACTAATCATGGGGCTGAATTTGATTATAATTTCTCCTACTTCAATTGCACTATGTCCACTAGTACTATTAGTAAATCTTTTGGCTTTAGTAGTACTACTAGTAGACTAAAAAAAAGTTTTACTAGTAAAGGTTGTTGTTGCACTAGTGCTCAAGAACACCTTACTAATAAAGCAAAATCACCTACTAGAAGAAAAATTTGTGTTACTAGTACTACTGATCAAGCTTTGAGTTTTTACTAGTAACATTTTTATCATATAAAGGCTAAAAATTACTAGCAGTACTAGTGAACACTTTTGAGTTTAATTGTAGTACTAGTGACACTTTTTGCTTGACTAGTAAAGTCCACTCGCAAGTAAAGTCAATCAAAATTTGAGTACATGTACACCAAATTTGAGTAATAGAGCTGAACTATGGTTACGATCACTGATATCAATTTTATGCCCAAATTGCTTCCCATAGTGTATGACTGGGGGCACAAGAGAGAAACATGGACACAATTCAGGCATCAGATCTGACACAGAACAATCTGACAGTATCTCACCAGTCCATCTAAGAAACAGCCCACAGAAAGTGTTTGACAACCTTTCAATGGTTCTGTCAATTACATTTGCTACATACAACATAAAAACAGTCTGTGGTGCAGAAAAAATGAGGGTCCACTGTTCTCAGAGCACAGGAAGGAGTGTTTCACCTGGAGGAGGTGAACAGATAACCGTTGATTCCTCCAAAGGTGGACAGAGCGACGGAGATCGGCATCACCCAGGAGAACATCCCCAACAGCTTCTCCCCAAACGTCTGAAATGACAAAAGTCTAATGGATCACATATCTGACTTTCAATAAGAGATAAACTTACAAATCAATTCATTATAATCCTCAGAATAACGTTTCAAAGGCACATCTTCTTTACATCCAAACAAACAACAGCCTCAGAAATGTTTGTTATTGTTTCTAAACAGTCTGTTTCATTATTTATGTGTCTGCAATATAATGTAACTGTAACACTAATGAAACATTCATTAACGACGTAATCAAACATTTACATTTAGAGTTAATTTGAAATTGTTCATTATTTGTCATTAAGTTGTACACAGTGAAGTCGGGATGTTTTGTAAAATGTAAAAAAAAAATATATACGATGTCTTGCAAATCCTTTTTCAACCAATATTCAATTAAATACGCTACAAAGACAAAACATTTAATGTTACAACTAAATGACTATTTTTTTGCAAATATCGTTGATATAAGGCTTTGCATGGTAGAATTTTAACTTGCACTTGTAGCTGTAGCAACAAACTGCATTAACTGACAATGGTTTTCTGAAGTGTTCCTGAGCCCACATAGCAATATCCTTTACAGAATGATGTTGGTGTTTAATGCAGTGCTGCCTGAGGAATCAGAGGTCACAGGCATTCACTGTTAGTTTCCTTAGGGTTCTCTGAATGTTCTGCTGATATTATGACTGCAGATGATGAAATCTCAAAAGCCTTGCTGTTGAATATTGAGAAACATGCTTATGCTGTTGGACTATTTGCTCAAGCAGTTGTTCACAAAGTGGTGAACTTCGCCCCATCCTTAGTTTAGGGCCCTAGAAAATGAAGGAATCACAGAATTAGACATTAAAAGCGGAATTCAATATAAATGCAGAATATCACAGAAAGGCCGATGTTTTACATAAAAGCTCTCTTTCAGAACAAAATGGAAGATATCTCTAAAGAAAATGCTCCGAGGGGGTCACTAAGGCTGGGGGCAATGCAGGCTTCAACCCACAGTTTTACAGGGCCCTACTAGTTGTGAATGAATGAGCTTTTCAGGGATGCTCCTTTTATACCCAATCAAGACTCTCACCTGTTTCAAATCACCTGTTCACCTGACGAATGCCCCAAACAGGTGTTTTTGAGAATTCAATTTTGAATTCAACGTACCAGTCTTTTGTTGCCCCTGTCCCAGCTTTTTTGGAATGTGTTGCAGCCATCAAATTCATAATTAGTGAATAATTGAAAAGGTTTGCAGTTTTAGAATTAAATATTTTATCTTTGGAGCATATTCAATTGGATATAGGCTGAAAAGGATTTGGAAATCACTGTACTCTGTTTTATAATGCTTAATACAACGTCCCAACTTCACTGGAATTAGGGTTTGAATGAACACCTTATGGTTGTACAAATTTCCAAGGGACACCAGTGTGAACCCATACAGCTGAATAAGACTATGAAGGCATGAAGAGTGTTTTTTAGATTAAGAGATTTTTTATTTACATGAATATGTTCTTGACAATGTCCTTGAAACTGCTTTAATTTAAACTTGTCAAATGACCTGTGACTTTTGCCCAATGTTTCCCTGAGATCATGAAAAACCTTAATCTCATTAACTGATTAATCAGTTGGATGTTTGCCTCATGTTTTCATTTTCCTACAGTCTCAGACAGCAAACATTTCCACACAGCCATTTTTAAAATGTACAAACACATTTATGATCTGGTATTAAAGTCACTGATTCATGATGCTGAGATACTCACCACCGCCACAGCGTTGGAGGCCAGCAGCTCCTCAGGAGTCATGGAGGAGAAGTAGGCGATGTTTGTCATTGTGTAGACAAGGGTCACCAGAGGAATGGAGATGTAGATGGCACGGGGCAGGTTCCTGTAGGAATAGTGAGGAGTATTTGTTATTTATGTGAGTGTTCCAGTGTTATATAAAATCAGTGCATGTGAGCTTTGCAGGATGGTAAATATCTGTAAATATCTCAAAATTCACCTCTGATATTTCTCAATACTGTATGTGTACTCAAGAAAATACTTTATCTAATGGGGGCCCAAGTCAGGGAGTACCAAAGCTTAAAAGAATAAATTATAAGCTTATAAACCAAAAAGTCCTATCTGCTAAAAACAGAAATGACAGACTATTTGTGAGCTTCAAAGATTTTTTTTTGTGGAATAACATATTAAAGGGGTGAAGGGTACAAATCGTAAACCACAGATTAAGAAACTACTGTTGGCTAAAGCACAGTGAATTATTCTGTGCCGGTTTGTGCCGTACTTGCGTGGCTCCACCACCTCCTCTGTGACATAGTTGAGGAAGTTCCAGCCGCTGTAGGCAAAGGAGGCCTGCAGGAAGGCGAGAGCGATCTGTCCCACTGACGGCTCCTTCATGAACTCAAAGGCTGTACTGGGCTGCAGGGCATCGTAGTGACCTGAAGACAGAAGAGAAGGTAGGATTGGAGGAGTTAGTCTGAGAAGCTGCAGTAGTCAGTGTGCAGGTGATCTGTTGACATCCCTGGTGATAAATATGGAGGTGATTGTTTTGGTGATTTTCAGCTGTTCAGTCTTACACTTTTGACAAACATCAGCCAATACTGATCAACTCTTGATCACTTGAGGCACCTTTAGTGTCAACCATGTGGCTTTAGATAACCTTGTAGTGTAGGTGGATCCACCTGATTTAATGTCTGTAATCAGGCAGGTCATCAGTCAGTCACCTGCTGCATTTGCTTTTGAAAGGCTCTGCCAATTTCCAAACACTTTCTATGGGTTGTTGCCCAGATAGACTAGTAAAATGAATTAAACAATCCATCTGGTGTGTTAAGATATACCGTCATCTCTTGATTAGAACACGCCCTTGTTTATAACACGCACCCCATTTTTCATGCTTTTTTTCCAGGAAAAACGCTGTATTCAAATATAACACACATCTACATTTTGCCCAAACCCTACTCTCTTAGGCAACTCAAAAATTACCTTTATTCAAAGTTTTAATCAATGAAATTTCCGTATTTTTACAACAAATATCGTACACAATTTTCTCTCTCAACTCGATGCGGAAATACCTTGTGCTTCACACATGTGCAGTTACTCGATTTCTGCACGAGCATGCTCAGTTGTAGTGTACCGACCCATCAGAGAGCAGCTATCAACATGCCAATGTCTACGACCAATCACAGCGCAGCTATTTTGGTCCCCTTGCTCACAAGATGGCAGCGCCCTGTGTTTGCATGTGAGTGGTACCGTAAAATGATCATTATACAAAGGTAAACTAATACCCCTTTCACACTGGCCAAAAAAAACATTTAAACCCGGTAACAATCGGCTCCTGTCAGCAGTGGGAAAGGGTCTAATTGGCATTTCGACCCGGGTCAACTGACCCTGCAAGCGACACAGGTTTTTATCGGCTCGCCTCTGATCGGCTTCAGTGGGAACATCACACCTGGGTCAATCTGCTAATTTACAGATGACGTCGGCGTAACGTGCCCACAGCATAATATCGCGCCCATCCCCTCTGTCTGTAACTTAGGTGACTCTTTGCCGTCTCAGCAACAAATTCCATCCGCCTTCGTAACATCAGCCCTCGAATGTTGTTCAGTCTGTGCTGAATTTGTACATTTTTAAAAAGAGACAAAAGTGTCCACCTTGTCCATGGCTTCCATGCTCCTTTCCACTGTTTACATGGTCGTGTTTTGGCACGCTGATGGTGTCATCAACGTGATGACATCAGCCTGATGCAGCAGAGGTAAAAAAACAGCCACGCAGCTCGTCTGCTGCTGTTTAGACCCGGGTCTGCTGGCAGTGGGAAAGGAGTCACTTGCCGATCGTTAGCAGGTTAACCCGTGTTGAAAAAACCCTCATTGACCTGCTAATTTTAGTGTGAAAGTGGTAATATTTAGACCCAAAATATTGGATAAGAACAGTTAGAACAGTTTAACAGTCAGTTTAATAAGAATTATGCAAGTTTGGCGGAAATGTTTTGCAGAGAGAGAATATTTTGGCTTTTTGTATCGGATGTGTTGTAATCGTGATGTTGGTGCGACGAAATATTTTACATATTTTGCTTGTGCTTATGTAAAACACGCACCCAAAAATTAGACCTTACTTAAGAGCAAAAAAATGCGTGTTATAAACGAGAAATTACGGTAATTGTGTTTAAGAGCATATCTTCTTTTTGATGTTTTAAATGGATTATCACTGGTTCATATTTATTAGAGAGAGTGAGGGAGAAATGGGTAACTGATGGGGGATCAGACAGAAGAAATGTATTGACAAATCAGAATCATTTAACACTGAGACACAGGCAAGATTTAGACTCTGCCAGTGTAACAGTGTAAGAAATGAAATCTTTTCCTTATTTGTCAAGATAATATCAGGGGAATATCAATATATAAGTTGAGGTCTTGAGGTGACTTCAGGAGAAAAAAAAAGTACGTACACATACATATGAAAGTGCATATGTTCTTGTAACGGGTTGTTACATGCCAGCGAGCATCCATCTTTCTGTACCTGCAATGAACCTTTCAGAGTGTTATTGTGTTTACCTCTGCAGATCTGGACCAGCCCGACAACGATGATGAGAACTAAAGCCAGAAGTTTTCCCACTGTGAAAACGTCCTGTATCCTCGTTGCCCAGCGCACACTGGAGCAGTTCACCCATGTCAGGAACACTGTAGAGCACAAACAGAAAACAGAAACATCAACAGTCTATGATGGGATTAATGTATTGTATCAGAGGTTAAAGGTCAGTAAGATGCACTGTAAACAAAATCAAAGCAAACAATTTATTGCCCCGTAGGGAAAAACACAAGTGCACAACAGAGCTGCCTCATTAATTTATTCTCCAAAACAGACTTGAAGTATTCTGCTGACTCAGCCATAAGTACGATCTACAGTCCCACAGACACCACATTTGTCATGTCAGCGTACAAAAGTCAAATCAAAAGATCATCCTTCCTGTCAGAGCACGCCCCGGTGCTTCCTGTTTCCTACTCTCATAAAGTATTTGTGCATGTGAGTTCTCTCCAGGGAGCCTCACACTGACCCTCATCTCTGCCCGTTTGTGAGTGCCACCACAACAAGAGCAGGACCTGAGCCAAGAAAGCTGATCCGAGCGAGCGTGGGTCGCTCTCCAGCCGCCCTCTGAACAGAGAGAGCAGGGCTTATGAGTAAACACAGAGAGACTTAAGTTTCTACTTTTCTAAAACTCAAACACAAATCTGAGTGAAGACCTCTGAGACAACTCTCTGAAAAAGATTATGTAAGGATTATTGTGTAAAGTTAACAGGCTCAGCAGAGAGTGGGCAGGGGCACTGTCAACTTCTCCTTTAAGAAAAAACTTCTTTCAGAGCCTCTAGCTGGATGCCTACATATTTCCATAACCTATAGATCTCAGTTTGCATGTTGCAGCAGGTTTGCAGCAGTAGAACGAGCAGAGCATTCAGGTCTCAGGTACTCTGTCATGATTATTAAAGGGAGGGCTTGACTTGTCTTTTAATGGTTTGAGACTCTTAAAGAAAAGCTCCTTTCTTAAAAATAACATTTAGCTCTCCTGTTTGACTTACAGCTTCTATCGTGACTAAAGGCAGATCTATACTGTCACATCTACATGTGGATGTGGAGCACTTTAGGTAAACAGAAGGAGACATCATGAGGATGTCTTTAATCTTTGTCAGTGAGCAGACAACATAGTAATAAATCATGTCCATTAAGAGTTATGCCTGCAGTATTGACCATTGTTATGTAAAACAAAGAACTAGTGTGAAAAAAAACTGTGACATAAAAAAACTTGCATTACTAAGAATTTCTAATTCATGAATATGTTGTCAGCCAAAGTATGCAAACATATATTTTTTAATTTCTTTTTGAAGTTAATTTTAATGTTTGATTTTCTAAGGGAACAAGGCAACTTATTCCACTGAGTAGCTGCCCTGTATAAAACATTTTCTGCATAGCGCGTTCTTGGCACAGGGACAATGACATGATCATGTGTCACCTGTCTTGTTGTATGATTGTGTCTGTTATTGATATACAGGATCTTTGAGTGCAGATATTTTGGCTTTGAGGTTGTACTTATCTGATAAAAAAAAGAGATTAGAAGACAATCTATCCCTGACTTTTTGCCATGAAAGAGCCTGATGCATACAATTGGTGCTCACTCTTGACGAACAACGCAGAGCTAGACGTGCAGCTTTGTTCTGCACGAGCTTGTTCAGGTCATTACTTGATGCACTTGACCAGATAACAGAACAGTAATCAAGCTGAGACAAAACCAGTGACTGTATGATCTGTCTGATTGAATGATCCGTCATGAAATATGCACATCTTCGAATGGCAGACACAGGTCTCCCCATTTTTGTTACAATACTATCAATGTGACGTGACCAAAGTAACTGTTCACCAAGGGCAACACCCAAAAGCTTGACCTCACAGACCTGCTCCAGTGTGACATCATTTACGGTCGGAGACGGAGGAAGCCTCTCCTTTAATCCATGATTGTCCCAAAAATGATTTTGTTTTAGTGACATTTAGGAACAATTTGATGTTATAATTAACAAAGTAATTGATGAATTAATACGCAAGGTAGATCATTAATAAAAATGGTGAAGAGGAGCGGACCCAGGCAGCTTCCCTGAGGAACTCCATACACTAACCTATTTGTTCTTGAAAAACTGCCAATAAAATAAACCAAATGAATTATGTTTAAGTAACTTTCTAGCCATCTGCCTCTGCTTCAAAACCATACGCAGTAAGTTTGATAGATAGATAGGTAGATAGATAGATAGATATATAAACGTACAACACAACACACTCTCACGAAACACATTCAAACTCATAGGACAAAACATGATTGAAAACATGGTCAACTAGAAAAGCACTCAGAGAGCGCAGACCTCCACCGAGCAGCTTCAGTCCACTTTGTCAAAAATGGTCCTATCTGGCAATGTTAAAGAATCCTTTAAACAATTCCTACATCCGGGTGGTGATTAGGATCAGTCCCAAAATCTTAAAATTTCTTCCTTATCCCATTCCACACATTTGCTGTAAATTTCATCCAAATCCATCCATAACTTTTCAAGTTATCTTGAACACAGACAAACAGACAAACAAACAAACTGACCAACGCTGGCAAAAACAACCTCCTTGGCGGGTAAAAAGAACAGCAACAGGTAAAATCAAGAGCAGTGTGGTGTGAGTTTGTTCAAGGTGGTTATTGCAGAGGGAATAAAGCGTTCCTTGTACATGTTTTTACAGGCAAATATGACTTTGTAACGTCTGCCTCATGCCAATAACTGACAAGAGTGATGGAGGGGGGAAGGGTTGATTTCTTCATAACAGAGCAGTGATACAGTTCAGAGACTGGTGTTTGTATTGAACCAGTGATTTTGCAGAGCGTTTCATGGAGAGGAAGCTGTACCAGAAATAGGGATGCAAACAATTCTATCGCTGACTAGTCCTAGACCATTGGGTTGATTAGTCGACCAGTCAGGTGCTTGTTGTTGCCCCCACAATAATTTAAAGCAACACTTAAGAACTTTCAGTTTTCGTTGATTATGGCGGCACCGGTGGACAAAGGCGGTAGTGTTTTGCCTGAAGTTAGACCACATTTCCCATGAGGCCCAGCACGTAGCGCCGTAAAATCCTGATCTCCCGGTCGCCTGCAGTTGGACTGAACTACATTTCTGTTTCCAGCGGCTGTGTGAAGGATGAATAGCGAGGAGGTAATGAATCTAATTGTGGCTAAACAATATCATATGACGATGTTGAAAATAAACGTGTAACTTTGTTTTGTACCGTATCCCCCCACCACCCCCACCCACCCCCCCTTACCTGACTCGTCAGCGACTGACGCGCTGACGAGTTTTAGAGCCTTGAAACCGATAAATAAAACCTGTTGGCTAATTTCACAGTAAACACACGTACAGATCCCGGCAGGAGGAAGCTACTTACTAGTCCAGCAGGAACAGAGCCAAGGCAGCGTCGGTCGGAAATAACTCCTCGCCCTTGAGCTCACGCCAGCGAGTGAAAGCTGGGCCAATGTTAATCCTTGACTGTCCTTTTATCCGGGTAGCCTCCCTCTTTCTTTTTTTTGTCTCCTCAGACAAAACTTTTCGTTTCTTCGTTTGTTTTGCAGCTTCTGCCATGATAGCACTAGTTGCGCGTAGGCGTTCGACTCGACTTCCGTCTTTGTAGCGAATGGGGAAAGGGGGAAGTGACGTATGCGGTAAAGCAGTCAGCACATTTGTAGTCTTCTTGTGTGGCAGGTTTCCTGCCACCCTCCTCAAAGTTGCTTAGTGCCAGTGAAAGCGATACAGACCCCCCCAGGCCATGACAGAGGTGTCATTCAACTAGTTGTAAGTCGATGTTTCATCACAAAAGTTATGAAAATATTTTATGAAGGCTGAAAAGTTACTTAGTGTTGGTTTAATGTGTCTTATTATTGCTTTGTGATGTTAGTATTATATTATATCAAATAATGATGCAACATAATGGTATTAATAAAAACAAAAAAACATAAAGAACAAGTATTGTTTTTATTATTATTGTTTCCTTCTTACATTTGACCTGCTCTTTCAAACTGAAAATGAGCAGTTTTTATTTAATTATAGCTACACATTTTGCATGTTCTAAACATTACTGTTAACTCAACATGGATGATTTTGTTTTAAAGTGATGCCTGGTAACCACAGTTTGTTTATCAAAATGATTAGACTTCGCTTTACTGTTTAGTGGAAGGATCAGAGTAAGTAAAAGATAAGTGGAGGGGACTAAAATATAAGAGAAAGAAAAACCACTGCATGGCTCTAATTTTAGCTTTAAAGAGACACATAATTTGTGATTAGTGGATGTGATTCTCAAAGTTCCTTCTCCTTTAATGCTTCTGCAGTATTGACATACTCTAAAACCAAAAGGCTGCTAAAAAAAATATATATATATATAAAAACTTTCCATACAAGTTTATTAAACTGTAGCTGAGAGAGAACAGAGTGGAAACAACTGAGACTGAGTTTGAGCTACGTTGTCACATAAACATGCTAAAATGTGATCTTTGACAGTAATAAATAGAGAGAAAAATGTTCAGTTTGATCAGTGTGAGCAGTAACCCAGTCTCCACCAGCTGTATGTGAGGGAAGCACCCTAGCTGAAGATGGGGTTAGCTCTTAAATTAGCCACTATTTTAGCGCTGTTATTTATGCAAACTCCAGCCTTGGTGCAGACAAATAAGTTTCCATTGTGCCCCCTGACATGATGGAGACTAATGTGAGGACTTTTGAGCCCTTTATTGTCAGTTTAGAGGATAAAATACACCGAGAGAAATGAAGGTTTGGGACGTGGTAGCATATCAGCCGCTACCTCTGCTATGCTCCATTGTTTTCCTGATGCTCTGTGGCTGCTGTTTGATGATGCTGCTCCATCAAAGATAGGATGAGCTAAAGATGCATCACTCCACTGAATAATCTGCTCCAGAAAACTATTTAATGTCTGCGCAATACACTCAAAACTTGGAATAGTGCAATTTAACGACTATCTGACGATCAAAACTGTCACTGACCAATCATGTCGCCCAATTTGTTTTTCCAATTTGTTGCATCTTTTAACAGGATGAAGGATCTATACACTAGACAACAAAGACCATGGCCAGGGTAAAAAAGAGCCATGGACCCCATGAGAGGATCACACTAGTGCTGGGCAATTAATCGATAAATAATCAAAACAGACATTTAGACCCTCTAATCGAAGTAATTTTGCTCATGTCGATTATTTTGATTATTTTTCCTGTGTAAGTCATGTGACCACACCCCCTCCATACAGTCTGTGTTCACTTTCGCCAAGAGCGAAGGACGCGTTGCCAACATGGAGGAGACAAGCACCAATCTATCAGAGAATCTTGTAGCCAAGAAAAATGCCGTCTCCGCTGTTTGGGCACATTTTGGATTCTGTGCAGAGGACATAGAGCAGAAAGAAGTTAAGTGTAAATACTGCAGGAAAACTGATTCGACAACAGTCAGTAACACCACCAATTTGTTCCAGCATAGCATAAAATAATTGTTCATTAATCATAATTGAGATAAGAGCTTCAATTAATCATGATACTGAGATTAGGTGATATCGCCCAGCCCTAGATCACACACTAGGAGGCACAACAGTGTAAGCAGGAGGGTATAAGGAATATCTTCAGTTATTAGCATGTCTGCACAAAAGCTGATCAAGTTTGATTTTTTGGAAAAGAGACAGGCCTATTTGGGTTCTTGTGGTCCAGAGCACGAGTTCAGTATTAAGGGCGTCTTCAGTTTTTAAAAAAGAACCTAACCAACAATTTAGTTTTTATTTCTTTAACTCTGTTACAATTTTTTTTCCTCTTACATTTTGACCCCCACCCTCCTTCTTCAGCCATGGCACAGCAGTATATGAGTGTGTGTGTGAAGGAGCATAAGGGCAGGGGGTGTTATCGACCGTGTCATCCATCACCGGTGCGAGCTTTCCCTCCCACCACAGAAATCCGACAAACTGCTTCCGCTGGCACACACGCATTCACACACGTGTGAATTTTTGGCAGGAGCTTTTGGTGGCACCGGGCAGAGCTTTCTCTCTCCTACGACACCGCCGTGTTTTATAGGCTCTTACCCCTCAGGGTGTTACATGCATTTCCGTTCCTGTGTTCCTGTGGACCCCCTCCTCCCTTCCCCTGCCTCCCTCTGTGTCGGCCCTGACAGGAAGGAGGTGCCAGCGGGCTTTGACTGTGACAGCGCAGGTAAATCTGTGTCCTGCCGTCACCTCCTCCATTGAACGCAGCCTCGGCACTAGAATACTAAACTAATTACTGCTTTTACTCTTAATGGATTCTGATCGCCACTTGGTGCAGATTTATTGGGGGGATTTAACCGCGTGCACGCCTCCTTCTAGTCCACGATCTAGTCACCAGAGTGGCTGAACTGGCAGTAACCTCTGTATGTCTGACACCAGAGTGCCCTCAGGCTCCAGTAAATCTAAAGAACTCAGACCAGGGAAGTAAAAGGAGGCACGTCAGAGTTAGTGATGGAGCGCAGCGTTCGATAAAAGAGGCTGAACTTGGACAGTAAAGTTCATTTTTCTGTATTTAACCCCGACATTTAGCTGAGCTGAGGCGGCAACAAACCTTAAGCCAGTGACTAGCATTCTGTGAACCATGTGTTTCTTTACAGCTCCAATATGATACACATCAGCTAGGAGAGTGGTTTTAAGACTGTTTCTGCCCAAGTCACCCCTAGAACCAGTCCAAAATCTCAAGACACACCTAGAACTAGGGATGTAACTGTATGAAAATTTCATATCACAGTTACTGTGACCAAAACTTTTCATGGTTATCATTATTATAGCAGTATTGTTGCAGTGTGCTCAAAATGTCCAAAAAGTACTTTTACACACTTAAAATTATTTAACCCCTTTCATATTGTAATTGTAACATGCCGCCTGGTCTTTTTGTCTTTTTTGTCAATAAACGTGTCAGGAAATGTCCTTTGAGTACATTCTTTTTTCATGAGAAATAAAGTAAACAATTCTGGCAAGTATTTGTCATTATTCTGTTATAAATGCTTAGACAGTGTGTAATTACAAGAAAAGAAAAAAAAAAACGATTTGAACTTCATCTTCATAAACAATTGTAAATGAACATGTTCAACATTTTGAGATGATGAAAAATAAAAATCTGTTTTACATACACTCAAACATTTTTGTTTGCTTACAGCATTAGTGTCCATGTTACAGTTCGTTATATTAGACATAGTCCCTGAGGCAATTCCTGTCCAGTTAGCCCCCTTCCATGACTCTCCTCTGGCCTACCCTCTCCCTGGCAGATCTCCTCCACATTTCCTCCTCCAATTACACTTGATGAAACCCATAAAACACAAACTATGATGGAAAAAGACAATCAACTATGAAATACGGCAAAACACAGTGAAAAAAAGGCAAAAGAACGGCAAGAACACACTTCAGAATGATACTAAAGATACTATTTACAACATTTATGCATTATTTACACAGAAAATACTGATAAACCACCTATAATTCACTCAGGTATGGCTCACTGAATCTTCTCACTCTCTCCGGCTCAGTCAGCTCACTTACTTGAGGAGTTACAGGAGTTTAATCACGCACGTCTTTTTCTTTCGCCGCAGCTTCATGTTTTAGACAGGGTGACCGTCTTCAATCAGTTTCCCCTTGGCATTACTGTAAAATCCAAAATTCGACCAGACTTCAGACTTTGTCCTTTTCGAGGAGGAAAAATCCCCGGTACAGTGTCCACTGCCATACTTTCGCTTTCAGAGGCCAAACAATGCAAACTGCGCATGCGCGCCTCCGTCTGAGGGACCGCAGCTGCTTTACCGAGGAGCAGACACACAGCTCCTGCTTTTCCAGGCAATGAGCAGCATCACTGTTGGTTATTGACACAGTGTTGTAATCAAACACGGTTTACTGGTAATTAAAAACAGGAAACGGTAATACTAACCGTCAGAAATTTTACCGCGGTTTACAATTTTACTGGTAACAGTTACATCCCTACCTAGAACTAGTTCAAAATCTTAAGCCACACCCAAAAACTCAAGGAAAACTTTGTCTTTACTGTATCTTATTGCTCTGTTCCACTCAGGCCTGAACAATCAACCACATTTTCAATATCAACGCAATATGGAAATGTGCAAAAAACGCCTGTGAGGCAACACAAAAATGTAAAAACACTGGTTAATAATAAATCACAGACTGATGTCCTCACGTAGCCAGTTAATTTAAACTACTCCGCTGTGCTCAGCCTTTCTTGAACTTTCAGCTTCACTGCTCAAAAAAGCTTCAGTACTGCTGTATCAGTGAATTAACGCCGCAAAAGAGGCTCAACCAGCTTGTAACACCATGTTCGTTGTGGAAAACGTGTTTCGGCCTTGAGTCTTTTAACATAGAGTAAGGTATGTACAGTGCTTCTTTCTTAGCTCATCCAGAATTGAGTGGCAGATTTGACAAACAATGTGTGTCAACCGTTGGATGGTTTTGCAGCTAGTTAGTTAAGCATTAGCTTTCTGTGTGATGCCAAATGAGGTGAGCCCTATTATCATAGTATTTCATTCTCATGCGTCACTCCCTACTAACCCACACAATAGATTTGAGTGCTGACAGTACATTCCCTC
Source organism: Cetoscarus ocellatus (assembly GCA_037902135.1). NCBI lineage: Eukaryota > Metazoa > Chordata > Actinopteri > Labriformes > Labridae > Cetoscarus > Cetoscarus ocellatus. The sequence continues at coordinate 1,536,881 of JBAMNC010000366.1, forward strand.
TGTCTCTCCTGTGCAGCCATGTTTGTTTACTACCTCTCTCCTGCATAATGAATGTCACCTCTGCTAACCCCACCTGCAAAATGGCTCAACAGCACTTTCGTGTGGACTCAGCGAGTAACTGACTTTATATGTATAGAGCCAAAACCTTTAATAAATGTAAGAAATTAATAGTTAAAAATATTGATACTTGGCAGCTGGGAATAACTATACTATAGCCACTCCAAGTGTTGTGATACAATAGCGTCCACCCCCTCCCAACCCCTACTGGATATGACCTAAGAAAGGTGACAATCTCATTGGCTGCAGCATAAAAACCATCATTAACCCATCCTCAGTGATTTTTCCTGAATACTTAGAAAAATCTGTTATCAGACGCAGCTCACACAAACATTTAAGGAAACTTTAAGAATATTGTGTGTGTAAAAACCTTTAATAGGAGAAAAACTTTGCTCTTTTGTCATAAATGTTCCAAAGCACTGAACAAACTCAATGTTCTCATTTTTGGTTTTGTTCAGTTTTGCCCAGGGGCCTTGAGTATCAGCCTAATGCAGGCAGAAAATTACATCCAGCATGACTGTTTGACAGAAACAGGTTTTCTGTCCCTCATGTCTCTCAGAGCTGTGTGAAGACACGTCTGCACAGACTAATCTGGACAACAGAAAACTGGCTTACCTGTCCTCCTTTAAAATATGTACAAAGCTGCTGACTTTATATCCTTGATTTTGTTTCACAGAGAGATCTCTTATTATTTTATTTCTGCAGAGAGGAAGCTGCTGATAGTCTGCTGACTGACCACGACTCTTCAATAAAACTCTGAAGAGGTTTTATTCAGTTAATTTAATATTACAGCCAAAACGGTCCGGAAATCTAATTGTAATGCAGTCAACATTGAAGTGAAATTATCAAACCACGCTGAGGTAATTTGTCTAAGACATGTGTGAATATTCTTAGCCTCCATACTTGTGCTGCTTCATACAGAGCGTCTGCTGGATGCCTGTAGCTGTGCTATGTTTTAACTTCTGCATCTCGCTTCAAGAGGCCCATTAGGGGTCAAACAACAAAACAACTGGAGGCACAAAGGGCTGAAACAGTCGGTGTGTGCCTGTGAAAAACAGACAACTGCCATAAGAAGATGGTTTAGTCAGAAAGGGAGGTACATTTAGGCAATCATTTACTGATCTCAAGAATTTCAAACTAAATCATACTGCATTGAGAGACAAATTCTGCTAATCATTCTGCATTGTCAAGAAACTGCTTTAAATTAATGAAATAATGTAATAGGACGGATGGTTGTAGTGCAATTAGATCAACTAAATCATAAGTAATATAAACATGTACATTTCACTGATTTATTTCACAGGTGGTTAAATAACACTATTTATGAAGTCTTGACAGAGGGTTCAAGTTGTTTTGAAGGTTTTTAAAAAATCCTCTTTAATAAAATGACCTTATTGACATTAAAAAAAACATTATCCTGACAAACATACAGAAAACCTGCAGGCAGACAGGAGGTAAAGGGGGAGATATTTGAATAAATACAACCGCTAATACAATCGTTTCACATCATTTCAACAGCATGGATGTCACCTATGTTATTTAAAACTTAAGCTTTGTTCTGAAAAGAGTTTAGACGAGACGCCAGGAAAGTGCTTAACGACTTTGTGAGCATCATGAGTGACATCAATAACTGAAGAGCTGGCCTGGCAACACATTCAGAATAAAAGCATGGTGTAAAAACAAGGGCTGAGAAATTCCTGGAATTTTCATTGGAATTAACATGAATTTCTAAAAATTAACTGAAATTTACAAAATTTAAGGTTGGGCCTTCATTGAGATTTTAAATATAGTTGGGAAAAACATATTTAAGCACAGCCTTGACTGAAACAACCAGATTTTAAAGTATACTTGAGAATATCTCTGCTGTTCCTCAATCACAGAGCACAGTGCTGACTGCAGGGGTATCGAGGCCATGCTCCCTACGTGCACTGTGCACTCCTCCATCACGTGCACAGATGATTTCAGTGCCCGGGACTATTGGACACATTTTTGAGCCTAGAGCTCAAGGCTGTTCAAGCTACACACTTGAGGTCATGGATTACATAAAGTGAAGTTGAGATTAAATGTTCATTAAAATAAATAAGATTTGATAAAAAAAAAAAGTCCACTTACAATTAAATTAAAAGGTTTTTTTTTACTTAACCATTTCGAATGGATGTCTGCCTAAGAAAAGCAAAATGTTTAGATTTATCTTGGGATATAATACAGTTGCTTAAATTACCCCCAATTTCCAATTGAATTCCCATAGTTCCCCTGGAAAGCTTCTAACTTGGAATATTTCCAGTATTCCCCAGTTCAACCTTTCCATGGAAAGTGAAATTTCCCGCCCTTTGCAACCCTAGCAAAAGCACACAAAGTCCTATTATTGAATACAACAGACCATATTATACTTTGATTATACCATGGGAGTCAAATAAAAAACAAACTATTTAAATCAAAATTGTGATATATCAAATTGTCACCCCGTATGGCTTGGTAAAAAGCTGGAATTTTGCCAACACACACCCCTATTGTTCAGTGTTAGCAAATAAATCACACAGTGGTTTTCCACTATGATTGAAACATCGACTTAAAACAAGCAGCTTCATCCTACAGCATTAAACTCCGTATATCCATGACTCAATCTCTCTGTGTGCACAAAAACAGAAACAGGTGCACACATTTTCCACATCAATGAAAACATCATTAATACGTGTGCCTATAAATCTCCTAGTGATTTCCATTTACATGTCAAAGTGGTACATAAAACAGAATAAAGTGATCCTTTCAGATTAAATGGATGTACTGGGAACATTTCTCTGCCTCCACAGGTTGTCCAGTGCTCCCATTATAAAAAGATCATAACATGCACACACCTGGTCCAGGTCACCTGTGACTCTCTGCAGGAGCGGCTGACTCACAATCATCAACACTTCACCAAGAAAAGCTCTGTTGACATAACAGCACCCTTAGTCAGACTCAGCCGAGCAGAACAGCCTTTGATCCAGCAAATCACACTAGCAAGAAAAAATACTTGTCAGCTCAGCAAAGAGGAAACAATTTATAATTTATCTCCCACAGCTAAACACTGAAGACTCTTCCTCGAAACCAAATAAAAATAAACTTTTCTCTGTTTGGCTCTTCCTGTTTGACTTGAATAAGAGAAATCAAGGCTGCAGCCAGCATACCGTCTTTGTTTTTTAGAAATAATTAATGACATGTTGTAAATTAGAGAGAAATAAACTTCAGATGTCAGTAACTAAATAAAATGTACATTTTTAAGCAAATATTGTGTTCTGTTAAAATTATATTTTTGTTATTTTTACAAGCGCTTGATGGTGGCATCTGTGCATCTAAAAGCTGTGAACTACCAAAATAACAAACTGACACAAACACCTGACAGGTAAATGTCTCTGTATAGTATACAAGGCCCAGGCACTGAATGCAGAGTGCTGGGAAAAGAGAAGGGGTTACCCAGGTTTTGTGATAATGTGAGTTGTAAGCAGTGGACAAACATGAGGGCCAAAGATGTTGACCTTTAAAGTCCAAAATCACAGGGAAGCGCTGCTGGCACTTTTAAACAAACTGTTAAAAGTTGACAGAAATATGAAATTATGACTATTATGCAGGGCAAGTCCACATGCAACAGTTTCCAGCCTTGACAACACTTGTGTGTGATCAGGCAGGAAAAAAATGAAATCATCATGTGACTCCTGTCTTATACATGATTGGAGAAAACTGTGGTGTTAGAACTCTTCTAGTGTTACAACCATCCCCGGTCTCCCCTAAATCATTATAAATAAATCAATAGTGGGCCTATAGTAACTTGAATGAAGAGTGTTTGATTCCTCTCTTCCATAAAAACTCGAGGGAAGATACTTTTTTCTTTTTAGTGATGGACAGAGAGACCACAGGAGAGCAGAACTTCTCCACATAAGTGTGCCAGCTAACAGAGTTCAATAAAAACACAGAATGACGGAAAAACTCACAGGATATTGCCCAATTTAAATGTAGTAATTTATTTAGTGGTTGTTATCTTGTTTAAATATGAGTAGAGAATTATGTTTATCATTGCCAGTTTTATTGTATAGAATATTTGGGCTTACCTTTAGGCTTTATTCTGACAGGTTTGGTTGTTTGGCACCGGGTGACATGGATACAGAGGGGCAGGTAAGACAGGACAGGCGGGCACCAGGGAAGGTGAGGGTTTTTTTTTAACAGGAAGTCAAAAGAGGTGAAGCCAAGAGTGCATGAGGACGCCAGTTTGTTTGCAATCATTAATGAACCAAAGGAAACTGTAGCTTGTGGCTTGGACATTGACATTTTTTTGATCCTGGGTAAGATCCACTCTCCCTGTGCCACAGTGGCCGTTTTGAGTTTAGAGGTTTTTTATTATTTTGGAGTTGACGAAGCCAAATGGTCGCTAATTGTTCGAGATTATTGACAGCTTATCATCACATTCAAGACACAAAACAAGAGCAAACTGCAAAGACAAAATGAATTATGAGTACCTGAGGATGATTTGTGTACTCGTGCTTTGAAAATTGGATCTAGTGACGGTTCAGTTAGCAGAACAAATGAGCTCAGTTAGTGCTGCTGTGCTGCTGTAACTCATTCTGTCATCAGGACAATGAATCAAGAAGTTTATGTTTACCATGTGCACTGTCTCTCAACTTTAGGAAGTGTTGAAACTGAAATGTTCACTAACAAGCACAACTTTATTATTCGAGTGCAGGCCATATTTCACAAAATAATAAAAACAAAAAAACGACATGGAAACGCCTGGACTGGTTGAGGAGTATCTTCTCCTTCCCTTGTCGTGGATTCTGTAAAAACTCAACACTTTTCCTGCTCAAGTTCTTTTTTCTTTTTTAAATTTTTTTTTTTGTGCATTTTGTGCCTTTATTAATAGGTGAGAGAGACAGTGGCTTGGCTTGTGAAAGAGGGCAAGAAAGAGAGTAGGAGGAGGACACTCTGCAAACAGGCCACAGGCTGGATGCATGCATGTGGGTCGTGCCTGGTTGCTCACCACTCTGCCAAACCAGCACCCCTCCTGCTGAAGTTCTTGATAAAGTTCTCGATGTTGCATTGAAGATTATGTAACAGCTATCACAGTTTGATAACTTCAGTGCGTGACTCAGTATCTACAGTGGGATGTGTTGGATCAGACAGCCGGACGTGGGCGGTGCCCAGCAGCCAATAGGAACATCAAACAACCGACCAGAGTGACAGCCGGCCAGTAGGATCCCATCGTCATTGATGTGCAAGGTGTCCTGCCCCATGTCCTGTTTCCATGGCACTCAGTGTCAGGAGCGTCACGGTAACCACTCTGAACAATGCACAATGGCGAGGACACGCCCACTCATTAGCGGCGTCCACAAAGGCTGGCACCATTACTCAGTCTGACACTGATACTGGCACACAAAAACGTGCACACACATACACAGCCGCCCCCTGGCCTGACCACTCCGCAGTTGTAGCATTCTGTGACCAAAAATAGTGGAGGTCCAGCAGTGAGCTCCAGTCGGACACACGCACACAGATACCCATCATACCTCTGTGTCTGTCCCACTGATTCTGCCACCGGCTCAGACGGGAACAAACCGGCCGATGCAAGCACACTCTGCAGATGCCACCGGCTATTTAAACACACATCCATGAGACTTCACAAGGACGCAGTGATTAGAGATATGAGGCTTAAAAATACATCAGAGGGCTTCAGGAGGAATTATTAAATGTTAATGACAGCCGTAAGCACCCTGAGCTATAAAACTTTGATCCTGCTGGAAAGGATAACAGAGCTCATCATGGTTAAAAAAAAAAAAAAAAATCAAAACAATATGGTGGTCTTAATCTGACAGTGTAGAGCAATAAATCCCAAGCAGTGTTAATTTTGTTGACTAATTATTATTATCATAGTTTTCATCAACAACCTTTTTAACCTCGACAAAAACTACACAGTAACTAATAAAAACAAGTGCACATGGACAAAAACTAAAACTAAATTAACTCACAGTTTCATCTACAAATAAAAACTAGACGAAAATGTTTAACAGAGACTTAATCCAACCAGATCCAATGTCCACATGTAGAAAGTAGAAACAAGTTAGGAATATATCCAATCACAGCTACTTTGGTTGTGTGGAAAGGTTGGATGAGTTCAATCACAACTGCCTTAGCTTTGTGGTGGTGGGATAAGTTGTGGAGCGATCCAATCAAGAGCTACTCTCTTTATGAATTGATATATTCATGTAGAGCAGGTTCACTGTTTGTTGTCAGTTCTGGTATTGTAACTGAGATGCTCTGCCAGGTAGCCTAAATAAAGGTGACTGCATTTCACACAAAAGTTACATTTGTTTCTGTTCATTTGTACATTCAAATTTTACTTGTATTCAGGGTTATTGGATGTTTCATTTTATCGAAGTGTAAAACATGACTTCAGAAATTTAAGGCAAAAAATGCCTTACACTTTACACTTAATATTTTAGTCAACTAAATTCAACTAAATTTACAGTAGATTTCATCGACTAAAATGTTAAATTTCATCAAATAAAACTAGACTCAAATTAAAACAATTCAGATGACTAAATTATGACCAAAACTAAAAGATATTTTAGGCAAAAGACTAAAAGTAAATTAAAAGGTGCTGTCAAATTAACACTACTCCCAAGTAGTGGGTCAATCTCAATCAATCAGTCTTTATTTATATACTCCAGTTCATAATACATTTGTATATACTCATACATACATCCAGAGATGTTCCCATCCAGGCATAGACAAAAGAACTAAAAATAAGAAATTATGATAGCAACAAACCAGTGGTCATTAAGGGGTGATGGTGGGTCCAGAAACAGGACCAGTTGAAACCCCTGGCGTAGAGCACATCGTCTTAAATCAGCTCTTCAGTGATAATTAATCACAACCTACATTCAAAAAATGACCAGCACTGCACAGTAAATTCTACTTTTATCCATTATGTTTGAATAAAAACTGGTCTGTTTTCTAATTAAAATAGAAGAACTTTCACAATAAAATAGTAAAGGCCAATATTTCATTTTATAAATGTGATTTGTGCATGGTAAGGTCAATTTCTGGCTTCTAATTGGTATTGAAACCATACTGTATCATGGCTTTATTATATCTGAAAATTTTGTGTCTTAGTCTGGGAAATAGAAATTGTATTGTATCATATCATGATGAAACTGGTGATTTACACCCCTAATAGTAGCATGCCAGCTTTGCACCTGACCACATTATGACGAATGCACCCATCTGCTCTATAAATGACGGAAGTGCTCCACTTAAATATGAAAACTGTGTCAGATGAACAACAGGACACAGAGTAGATGACTAAAGCCTGATTTAAACTTCATTGTAACACTTTATTGAGCTCCATGAACTATTCTTTCTGCTTTTTTGCTCCTTTTTCCAGCATTTAATTATAATCTGCAACCATCAAATGTTCCTTTTATACTTCTGTGATTGATGTTCTTGGGTCATGACCTTGTTCCAGTGACCCAAGGATCCTCCATTTGTAATGCTGATTCCTGGAAAGCAGTCTGGCTCTGATGTTTACCTCACCAGGAGTTATTCTAGGTCATACAGTCAGTGAGTGCGTATGGCAACACAACGTCTGGAGTGTGATACTGGGCAGCAGGACGTCATGATGATGGAGAAACACAGCAGAGGGACGGGGAGAAGCTGACAGGAATGTAAACCAGCCTGTTCTGCAAACTACCAACAAACACATCAACAGCTAAAGATCAGTTTACACAAACTCTCTGAGATGGTCAGGCTAAAGAAGCCAAAACTCTAATAAAGCAATCAACAGACCCTTAAGTTTATGATTTTGTTATTTTCATACCACCCCTTTCTCAAGGTTTAATAAGAAGTTTAATACTACTCCCAAACCTCTCCTTCACAAGCCAAATTAAAAGTACTCCAGGAGCACAAACCTCCAACAAGGCATGTCCAACATTGTCAGGTGAGTTATCGTCAAAAATCACCATCAAAATCTTATCGCTTCTTCAATGTGCCATGACCAACATTTCCTGAAAATTTCAACAACATCCATTTATAACTTTCTGAGTTATCTTGATCACAATCGAACAAACGCTGGCAAAAACACGACCTCTTTGGCAAAGGTAACTGGAAAGACCATCTGCTGTTTCAGGCCATCCCAGCACAGAAGTGGGTCAAGAAGGGGGCTGGGCTGGCTTTAAAAGAGTGAAATTTACAGAAATCGAGTTCAACAAGGGATGAACATGAGAGACAACGACCTTGAATCTGGTCATTATTGAGTCAGAATGAACACCTACACAAAGTTAAAGGTTAAAAAAAAAAATCATGTGGCCCAATGACCTTGACTTTGACGCATGACCTCCAAAATCTACTCAATTTGTCCTTAAGTCGGCATGGATATTGGAGTAAAGGTTTAAGAAAATCTCAAAATTTGCTCTCTCTAGAATCAGACAGGCATAGAAGGAAATACAGATGGACGAACAGAACTCATACGGCCTCCAGCATCTGCTGTCGCCGTCACAGAAACATGATCATGGTGTCAAGTTTTAGAGACAAGCAAACAGACCAAGTTCACAACTATTACATCTGTGCATTAGTGCTGATCCACTAACTAACTAACTAACTATGGTTACAATTTTAGCCAGCCAAGGTTATTAAAATAGGATCATCATCCTGTTTTTGGTGATCAGGGAACTATTTTCTTCAATTTCTGAGTGCAGTTCACCCAGGAGACAAAAATCCAGCATTCATGTTTTAAGAGACAGAGAGAATCTCAGGCTCTTTGTGCCGAGGGAGCTTCACTGGAGCCAGCTCTGCCTTTCAATGTGTTCTGGGCCTAAAAGTAAAGCACTTTTCACCTCAGGGTGACATTTCAAAGAAAAAGTCTGGTCAGTTTTGTTTAGTGGTGAGACAAAGCCTGGGTGATGTATCGATTAGATTGATTAATTCGTTTTTTTTATTAGCTTTTTTGTTGAATATTTTAAAAGTTCAAATACGCACCGTTTTTATTTTTTATTTATTTTGCAACTTACTCCATAGCTAATTTGCTCCCCTGGGATCCAGTAGTTGATACCCTAACCCATGTTTTCTTCCAACAGAAACCCCACAACAGCTTGAAAGTTTGTTTGTTTTTTATTGTAGGGCCTGACATTTTTTTGCATTTTTTAAACAAGACTCTAAGGTCACATTCACACAAGCCTTGTTTAGTCCAGTTGAACTGAACCCTGGAGCGTTTACCTCCTTGGTGCGGTTTGTTTTGGTTGGTGTGAACGCTGGCTTCGAAATTTTGGTGCGGACCAGTCAACCACTCTCGGGTAGGGGTGGTCTTGGACCGCTATCAAGTGAACTCTAGAGTGGCTTACTTCAGGTGTGAACCCCATCCGCACCGATCACAAGAAGCGCGCCGTTTTACACGTCATATCTCACAGTTTTTAGGTGAAATATTAAACAGAATAGATGAAATATTAAAAACAATAAAATGTTAATACACAGCATCTGGTTAAACATCTAGGCCCGCTTGATCAGCTTTAGCTTTACAGCAAAATATTATTTAACATGGTCATCATTTATTGTCACTATGTTGTTATTAATAATATGTTTAGGCTAATATTTATTCTTGATGAAAGGAGAGCAGCTTAAAACGTTTTTTGGGTTTGTAGCCTAGAGTATAGGGGCAGGCCTATGCATTCATTCAGAGAGATGCATGGATTCAGTAAACAAGAGCTGCTTTTATGATGAGCCAACTTTGTGATTTTAACATGTATGTGACTGTGAACTTTTTATTGTCTACTTATCTCACTGGTCGCGCTTGTATGGCTAAAGAAAAAACATCGTTTTAGGCTCTCATTATTGCCTCTCGTCTTCTGTGATATGACCGTCCGATTGCAGAGCGTCTTCTGCCACGTGCGTGTATTTATACATTATTTAATTGCCGCAGTCTTACCAGCCAATCTCTGTGCTATGCTGAGCTAAGCTATCATAAACCTGAACAGTTGGCAATAAATGTAAATATTTTTTAAACAAAGACACTGCTACATTGTTTTAGTTCAAGTGCTATTTAACAAACAGGAAACAAACTAATTTCTTTAATGGAACTTTTCCAGAAATCAAAACAACTGATTGTGGGATTCCACAAGGAAGTTGCCTGGGCCCACTGTTATTTTCTGTATTCACCAATGATTTACCATTAACCCTAAAAAATGCAAAAATAGCGATGTGTGCTTTACAATTTATTCTGCACAACCCACAGCTAATGAGCTTAAAATACCTTGACAAAAGAACTGCAGTCAGTGCTTGAAAGGATAAGAAATAATTAATTGGTTCTTAATGTTGCTAAGTAGGGATGCAACAAATCATTGATATAGCTTACAAAATTCGACTACATAAATGGTCACTGACAGATTTTAACGTTGGATAGTCATTAAATTATGTCATCCCATGTTTTTAGTCTAGTGCACAGACATTGAAATGTTTTCTGAGTAGAATAGTCAGTGGTCCTCCTCCTATCTTTGTTGGAGCAGCTTCATCAAACAGCGGCCACAGAGCGTTAGAAAAACACAACAACATGGCCGCCGTTATGCTACTGTGTCCTAAACCCTCATTTCTTTTAGAATATTTCGTCTTATACATGGATGATAAAGGAGTTATCTATCTAACATAATCTCTTCACATCAGCAAACTGCTTTATCATTTCGGTTAAATATTCCTAAAACACCAAGTTTTTCATCTTTTCAGTTTTTTCAGTTTATTTTGAATATGAAATACAGATTGTCTGTATTAAATGTTTTCTCTGACCTTTGAGTATAGGTGTGTTTTCTCTGTGACGCATATGTTATATTAACATTTTCACTACAACAATTTTAATAGACTGCCAAAAAAGTTATCTAACTGGGGTAACCCAGCAACAGCTGCTTCAAAGAAAATTATCTGACTCTGATTGGTTGATCAGGAAGTCAATAAAGGGTAAAGGGTCAATGTTGTTGACTTTTCGACCCCATAAAACCATCATTTTATTACATTATTATTAACTTTTTAATTATTATTATTTCTATTTTATTATATTTTATTTCCCCTCAGAGCTGGAGTACCACTGGATGATGAAGTTATTGGATTTGGGGGTTTGTTGATGAAAGTGCTAGCCTGTTCTGCAGCAGCTGCTAAAGTTTATCCCACACACTTTAAATACACCTGCCAGCTTACAAAGGCATGCTTCTTGTTCATGTTTATTAGTGTAAAACTAGTTATTAACTAACCTGGATATTTAAATTGTGATTTCAGAAGTGAGGACGAATGAGGCAATTTTGTGTGAAACTGAACTGAATAATATTCATCATCATTATAACACTTAGAGGATTTTTTACATATTTCCAAGGCAGCCCTGACAAAGCCAGAAGGCATCTGTGAATATATGAAGATGAAGGTCTACGATAAAACTACGACAAATTTAATTCTAATAAAAACTGAACAAACCTAAGAGTGTGTTTTAGGATCTTAATATGAATTATTGTATGCAGCTCTCTGAATGCAGCAGAGCTGACGTGGTGCAGGATGACGGACTGCCTTTGAGAAACCTTATAGGGAGGAATCCTGCCAAGTTCAGCTTCTTGAAATTACTTGCCTGATGAGTCACAGTTTGGCATCAGACTTTACACTTAATGAAATGAGGCAATAAGAGTCTGTGAGCCGAAGCGCTCCACACTAAACAGGACACCATGTGTTTTATGTTTATGTTTGGTGGTAATAAACATAAGAGCCCATCCAGTCAGGATCAGAAGCAGCAGTTAAGTCAGGGTCGCACAACAGATGGCCTGGGGGCCAAATGAGGCCACTCTCCACTTTAAAAATGTCCTGCAAGTAAACTCTGAGGGTGAACAAATTATTTCATCATCATAATCACCACCCATCTTGGATTTGCTGTCTGCAGCATGTTCCAAAAATAGCTGGGACAGGGGCATGTTTACCACTTTGTTACAACCCCTTTCCCTTTAACAAAACTCAATAAGCGTTTGGCAACTGAGGACATAACTGCTAAAGCTTTGGGAACACTTTGGAGATAGAATTCTTTCCAGTTTTTGCTTTCTCAAGGTCTAAAGGATTTTAAAATCATTGTATTCTGTTTTTATTAATGTTTTATACAATGTTCCAACTTCACAGGAATTGGGGTTTGTAAATTAAACTCAACAAATTAAGCATTAGTCACATTTTGGAATAACATTCTGGTGGCAGCTCTTCATTTGTTTTCTTTTCTAAAACTATAAATCTAACTATTCGTTACCTCCATTATCTACTGCTTATCCCTTTCAGTGTCCCAGAGGGCTGGAGCCTGTCAAAGCTGACATTGGGCAAGAGGTGGGGTTCGCCCTGACCGGATCACAAGCCAACTGTAGGGCCACATAGAGAGACAGACAGCCATTCATACTCACACTCATACCCAAGGGCAAGGAGTCACCAATTAACCTTATGCGCATGTTTTCGGTCTGTTGAAGGAAACTGGAGAGCCTGGAGAGAGCCCACACATGCAAGGGGAGAATATACAACCTCCACACAGAAAGGTCCTGACTAACACGGGATTGGAACCAGCAACCTTCTTACTGTGAAGCACTACCTGCTGCGCCACCGTCCTGCCCTCAGATCAAAGTATTTTTGTTTAATTAAAGTACACGACAATTTCCATGAAAGTCAAGTCCAAATAAAAACGGTGAAAATAAATGACCAAGCATGGCTGTCAGAGGGGTTTGCTGTTTTTAACTCACATATACAGATGGTGGCGAGGAGTCTGGTGGCGATGAACGGAGGCAGGCAGTTTGGGAAGGCCGGCTGTAGGACGTAGTTGGCAAAGGTGAGTGCGATGACAGCCAGCGTGGTCGGGTACATGATGAGGACAGCGCTCCACAATAACAGGAAGCTTCAGGATACACAGAAAAATACAGAATTAAATGTTTGAGTGATACATCTTTTTTACTTTTTAAGCTATACTTTACAAGATGTTGTGTTTCAGTGTCTATTTCAGCTTGAAATTAAAGGATAAGTTCGGTTTTTTGACACCTGGACCTTATTTTTAGGATTAAATACGCTCGTAGACTCACTCAGACAATTTTGGCGGAGCCTGGAGCCGTTTGAGCAATTTAGATCCATCCGACAACGTTTTTCTCTCATGCCATAGTAGCAGACGGGGCCAGAAATCGAAGCCCCTAAATTAGACATTATCTGCTGCGAAACTCGCTCATTTCAGCAACATTTTATAAATGAATGGCCAGTGTTATCACCATGTCAGCTCAACTTCGTTGTTATGGTCATCTGGGGCTTTACAAGGATGGGTAACTTTTGGTGACATGCACCACAAGAGCGCAGCTGAGTAGAGCCGCTGTTGTTGCTAGGCTACACGGCTACACGGCTATTTTTGTGCAACATGGCGGAATATTTATCCGATGTAGAAGTGTCTGACGACGACTTTGAGTATAATGGATGCCCGTATCGTTTTGAGCCAGAATATACCGACGAGGAGCTATTTGAAAGGAGGATGCAGAGGGAAAGAGCCGAACAGCTGGCCAGAGAACAAGCAACCACTGCACGTCCACGAATGGGGGCTAACTGGTGGTGTTGTTGTGGACATTGCACGGCAATGGCAACAGAGGAGGAGTGAGTTTCGCAGCTGATAATGTCTGATTTAGGGGCTTCGATTTCTGGCCCCGTCTGCTACTATGGCATGAGAGAAAAACGCCGTCGAATGGATCTAAATTGCTCGAAAACGGCTCCGAGCTCCGCCAAAATTGTCTGGGTGAGTCTACGAGCGTATTTAATCCTAAAAATAAGGTTCAGGTGTCAAAAAAACGAACTTATCCTTTAAAGGGCGCCGAAATTTTTAGTTCACATTCACATTTGACTGATGTTAGTTTCTTTGTTCGTTTTTACGTTAAACTCGCACAATTGCATGTCATAACTGTTTCCACTAACTGCAGTGTACCTTACTGTTAGTCTGAGCCTGTTCTCCTTAAAGATGCAGCACTGCTATGAGCCCTTTCAGCCACGTCACTGACTGTTGTCAATCACCTGATACAGCTCAACTTCAAAAATACTGAAATATACCTTCAAGTCTTTATGTAATGCATGTTGTGAAATCATTGAGTATTTGTGTTTTATGACAGTGATTATTAAGGGTCCATGTCCTGGTGTGTTTGACCATTAACATAATGTCTTGAGTGTCTTTTAAGCGATTAACGATTTGATTTAAGTTGAATAAAAAAAAATGAAGAATTTTGTCTCTGTTGATGATCCGATAACAGATCTTTTTCCCTCCCCTTTGGAAATGCTCAGATCTGAGAGAGCAGGGAAGCTACAAGAGGCTGTGATAATGGGCTCTGCCCTTATTGGCTGTCCAAAGGATGTCTGATGGGAGGGGGAAGGGGTACAGGCTGCGAGGCATACTTTCAAAACAGTCATGGTGTCTGTCTGTGACGAGTAGAAAACAAATATGTAGGTGGAGGCTGTATAGCTATGACATCATAAACCTCAGGAAGTAAAAACTAAGCATTTAAAGGGGCATTTTCTTTAAAGAGGCTCCCCAAACCCCTTCTAATAACATTAAAAAACAAACAAAATTGATTTTGCAGGACATGGGACCTTTAAAAGGTACCTCGACTGTGAAGACAATTAGGCATAAATATCTTTAATGTTTATCTAAAACGAGAAGGTGTTGTTAAAAAAGCACAAAGAATTGTTATTTCTTTAAAAATCGCAATTTTTCTGACCTACGGACGCAGCCATTGTTTTACGAGTATAATGCATGCCCGGGTGGATGACGTGTATGGGTTGCACTGAAGACATGCTTGAGGAAATGCAGGAGACGCTTGGTGTTCTTCCGCAAGGATGTCAGCAGCTCGCTCCTGCAGATGTAGCTGATGTTGAACCATTGAGCATGACCACAATCACAGAGGAAGCTGATGACGAGTCTGTAGACTGGCTCGGCTAAAAGCATCAAATGCATCTGGAGAGAAGTGGCGAGAACATAGCCATGGGTCCTTTAGAAGTTGTGTACGCCCACAAGTGATTTCTCACTCCTTTCTTGTCTTCTTGTCACTGGTGAAGCTGTGTAGACTTACATCACTCCCCTTGTTTCCCTTTGACTGAAAATTGCACCCAAAAGTAGCACAATGTGGCATTATTATGGTATTCTCGCTCCTGATAGCCAGTGAGTAAACGTAGCGGCTCGGCACAGTGCAAGCCTTACACGCCATCAACCCAGCATGCATTGCGCTAGTAAAACAATGGCTGCATCCGTAGGTTAGAATTTGTGTTATACATTGCGATTTTTAAAGAAATAACAATTCTTTGTGCTTTTTTAACAACACATTCTAAGTATTAGATAAACATTAAAGCATATTTATGACTATTTGTCTTCACAGTCAGGGTTCCTTTTAATAACCCTCAAAATTATTACAATATATGAAGTAGGGCTGAAAGATGTATTGTTTTTGGATCAAAATCGCAATTTCAGACAACGCAATAATGTGATCACGAAAAAGCTGCAATTTTTTGCAGCCCCTTGACTGACCCAGAATCTGTTGTGTCAACTATTTTACACATACTGTTTTACAAATTTGCCGGCAATTGCATTTACTGAAGTGCTGCTAAGCAGGTCAACAACACAAAGCCTCTGTTTAGGAGTAGAAGTTGGAGTATCCCTTAAATAATAAAACCAGATTATTTATCAGCAATATTAGATGATGAATAATGTGTTATGTGCTTTTGACCATTGATTTCCTTCCTGTTGTCTATACTGTAAACATCGTGAATATTGCATCGAAGCTTGATTTGAAGAAAATCGTGAATCAAATTGAAATCGCAATATCTGCCAGAAAAATTGCAATTAGATCTTTTCCTTAAATCATTCAGCCCTAATATGGATTATTTTTATTAAATGATTGAAGGAAGGCTACAGAGGGAAGTAATTAACCAAGAGGCTCTATTAAATACAGACACTCTGAACTTTGACACCACTGCGTCACTGACGTGTTGTGCAGGTAACAAATGTCTGCATCAGGCAGGGATTGTTCTCTGAAAGTGTGCCAATAGTGATCAGAAAATTTTTTTTTGCAGATAGAAAGGCTGTGAGATAAATCATGAACATTTTGTTATAACTGTATGAGTCTTAACAATTCACATTTCACGGCAGTCTTCATTTGCGCAATATTTTAACATATTTTTCTGAACATGTTCAAGCAATGCCTCTGGATGCTACAGAACTGTTTTTGTCATTATTTAAATTAGGGATGCACAATATTATTGGTAAATCATATCAGCTATTAGCATCAGCAGATGATAGCTTAAAAAGTTAAATATTGGTATCTGCAGATATAAAATAATCAATATTTACAGCTGATATATCCACCGTATTTATGGCCTGAAATATATAAAGTTTAAATGTGACATAATGCTTCATCTCAATTTCACGTAATGCTAACAGTAAGACACCAACATTATTGGTTTTTCCTTATTTTGTTTCCAACACAAATTAAATGTCACAGAAGAGGAAATAGGTCCATTTTAGTTAAGTGAAGACTTCATACTTTTGTCCAAAAAATATCAGCATTAGTATCAGTATTGGCAATACTGACCTCAGGTACATCAGCTAATCGGATTTTGGCAAAAATCCAATATCCTGCATCCCTCATTTAAATATCTGCCACTGACTTTGAACCACAAATCTGCTTGAATTGCCCATCCCTGGTAGCTCATCTGAAATTTCACTGACCACTGTATTGCCATGTTACAACCCTATCCCACTTTAGACTTTGAAGCAGCTTGTAAACATTTCTGAATAAGAGTGTTAACAGAAGTACACTGGCTTTACATTCAAGGAACTGCTGGATCTTAAGCTTCTGCAGGGGCCTCACTTTATTTCTTGGTAACCACTTTGTCTTTGAGATCTTGAAGCACGTCTTCTGAGGTCTTCCACATAAAGTTCCTCGTGTGGTGGGAAAAATATTTCCAGGATTTAAAATTCCTTTCTTTCTCCATTTGAGGTCAATGCATTCAAACTCCTAATTACTGTTAAATGGTTGTAACCTCTTTCTGAGTGGAGCAGAGCAGCCAATCTGACAGCTAATCCCTGGATTTTCAGCTATTTATGAAGTGTTTTGTGTTTTTACGGCCCTTCATGAAAGACCTACTTAACTGATTCCTCCTCCAGCACACTCGGTGTCTGGCACGTTTGACCTTCTCAGACTTACAGTGTAGCTGCTCCATGATCAGCTGACACGTCACATGACCTCATGAAAGTCACAAGACGTTCAGAGCTGATTGGTTCCAGCCAGGCAGACCTAGTAAAGCCCCCTCTCATGTACGAGACCCTGAACTATTTCAGTATAATCCCCACAGAGGAGAACAGTCACTAGAAACTGGGCCAAGTTTCACAACATATGTGACAGAGAACGTACCCCACCAGGCCTCCAAAGATCTCCGTCACGTAGGAATAGTCTCCTCCTGACTTTGGGATGGTGACGCCCAGTTCAGCATAGCACATGGATCCGAGGGCGCAGATCCCTCCTCCACACACCCAGACGATGAGCGACAGGCCCACTGAGCCGGCATGTTCCAACACTCCTTTGGGTGAGATGAAAATCCCAGAGCCGATGATGTTTCCTGTAGAGAGAAGCAAACATTCAAACAGTTAAAAAGCTAAACCTCAAATCCTTTTTGAGCTGTTTTTATATGCTACAGTTTAGAGACAATGTTATGAAAGGGTTTCCTGTGTAACTTGCTCACACTGGGGCAGCAGCATTTTATTTTGCCTGTGTTTTTGATCAAATTCAAGGTCAAAATTGGCACAACTGAGGAGTAAGCAAAGTTACATTCTCTCAGTAGCCCAATTCAAAGAGTCTTTACACAAAAGTCATTTAAATCTTGAGACATTCACAATAATTCTGTGAGGCCGTAATATCTGTGTCAATCCACGTTGCAATACAGCTTAGATGCCACAACACGTTACATCCCCCCATACACACACAAAGGCAGAGACGCTTACTTGCAGCGCTCCTGTCTCCCGCCAAGTCTGCGCGCCTCCTTCTCTCCAATATCACGTGTCTGTTACTGCCTCTTGAGACGGAGCAAAGTGGGGTTCAACTCATCACATCCATTCTGTCTCAACAGTCCCGACACTCACAGTGCAGGAAAAACATCACAGAGTCGATATATTTCACTCATCTATCTGGGAGACAGTCCATAGAAAGTGTTTGGGAATGGACAGCCTTTAAAAAACATGTTTGGCATGTGATTGGATGATCGTTCAATGACATTCATCGTGGACCAATCAGATAATGTAATAGTTGGATGCAACTGTAGTGGTGTAAAGGACGAAACATGAGCCAAGTCACAAAAAAAAAACTCGAGGCAAAACATCAGAAGTAGAGCAAAAATAACCTTTTGAGAAGTCTGTAGTAGGGCTGAAAGATTTATGATTTTCGGATCGAAATAGTAAATGCGTTGCATTGTTGATCACAAAAGCTGCAATTTTTTGCAGCACTCCTGACTGGTCCAGTATCTGTTGTGTCAACTATTTTACACATACTGACAATTTTGCAGGCAATTTGCATTCAAGAATGGCTCGTAAATGAACAGCTTACTCACAAATATGAATCGGTTCTCATTGTTCACTTAAAAGAGCTGTTCAAAAGAGTTGACTCAATCACGAACGTCACATCTCGACCGAGAAAGTGCTGGTAAGCAGGTCAACTATACAAAGCTTCTGTTTAGGAGTAGAAGCTGGAGTATCCCTTTAATAAAAATAACAGATTATTTGTCATCAATATTATATGCTGAATAATATGAAGCTTGATTTGAAGAAAATCGTGAATCGAATTGAAATCATAATATCTGCCAGAAAAATTGCAAATAGATCTTTTCCTCAAATTGTTCAGCCCTACTCTGTAGTGATATTTGTTTTTCATTAATGAAGAAAGGTGGTCCAGATCTAATAAAAGTTCTACTGAAGCTGTTAGCATCTATGTTAATCTCTGTATGTGCAGTCACTTCCTGCCGTCGTCTCGCTCGTAGCTCCCACCTCTTCCTGCTACAGAATGCTTCAAGCTGTTGTAGATTGGAGCTTGGTAAGCTGGATCTGCCTGATTTCAGACATTGAATCAGGCAGGTTCCGCTGCACAACATAACTTTATTTTGTACTGAAGGAAAGCATGTGTCATTTCATTATACAAGCATGTATATTTTACAGACATTTATATTTTTATGCAAGTATAAGTAACAGTGAAATGTTTTTATAATCGTGCTCATTTGCAAGCCGTGTGTAGAACAAATAAAGAAGGTCAGAAACTCCTGAGAGGTGCTAGATCACTCAGCACAAATGAAGATAAGTGTTCACACAAGAAAGTATTGTTTAATGCTGATGCTTACAAAACAGTAACTGTAGAAATGTCACGGTCATTAGAGTGTTTATCAGAAGAGAAGTGTTTGTCAGTTACTAGAGGAGTCAGGGGTTACTAGAGGAGTCAGATTAGCGCTTGAGGTAGATGGCTGTGGGCTAACGTGTCTTTCAGACGAGGAGCTGCCAGATCTGCCTGGTTATCGACATAAGAGAAAGAATAACCAACGGAAGAGAAATGATAACCAATAAGAACCAATGAGGATGATTAGTGCAGCCCAGAGGAGGAATATGAACCAATGAGAAATCAACAACACCCGAAGACTTCACATTTCAATATTAGAAAACCATTGTTAGCCCATATAAAAGAGTTCAAGAACAGATAGTCAGGGTTCAGACTTTGTGAACTGACCCCAGCAGTGTATGCTTATCAGGGACGCATAATTTGAACCCAGAGCTTCTGTATTGCACATTCTTGATTCGAGTTGCAATTAAAGCATTGGATAACTGAGACCGGTCCATCTGCTGCCTCTTCACTCCCATCAAAGAATGCGCAGGATGAGTGTTCAAAGGTAAAGGTATTATTCAAAATAATGAAGGCTTTTAGACAAAACAATTTGGATAATTTTCCATGAGTAAAACTAACTCATCTGCCAACAGTACCTGGGTAGAATGTTAATGAAAGTAATTTACCTAAACTTGAGTCCAATATTTTGGCACTCTTTCCACCCCTGCACTTAGCTGTTCACAAGCACAACTATGAAAAAGAAGTAAGATTTTTATAGAAGACCTTATATACTATGTGCGCATGTCAAACCTGCACAGCATTTATAGAAAAGACATGTTAGACTTCGTTTATCTTAACAGACCAAAGTTACAGCCAGGCAGCGGTTTGTTTCAAATTTTCAATTCCAGCCCCTCTCTTTAAACTCCAAATAGCCCTCACGTATGAGTGTGACCATGAATAGCTGTCCATCTCTCGATGTGGCCCTGTGATCAGCAGGTGATCGGTTCAGAGTGTCCCCCACCTCAATGTAAGCTGGGATAGGCTCCAGGCCCCTGCTACCCAAAAAGGGATAAGCGGTAAAGATGATGGATAGATGGAGAATTTTGTTTGACAATACAACATATTCCTTGAATTAAACTTTAAATGGTACATTTTGAGCTTTATTTTCAAGTTTAAAAGGTAAAAGCTTAGACATTAATGAATTGTGCAAAACACTCTGATTAGTCAATAAACCATTTAACGAGTCAGACAATCAATTATTTGTTTGCTGCAGCCCTCACAGTTGCACAAACTGTGGCTTCACAGCATGATGTCTTCACTGTAAGACAGGAGGGAGACGCTCTCAGGTAGCAAAACATGAGGTGAAGAAGATGCTGCAGAAATAAGACTGCAGATCAAGAGACACAGAGGGAGGTTTTCTGGAACGTTTCCAGGAATTTTGCACCCCTTTGCTACCTAATTACAACTTCTCAGTAAAACTTTAGCTTATACTTCCTTCATTGTACGAAATCCTGCAGGACCATCTTCCTAACATCCATTGTCCAGTGACTTCACAGGCTAAATGCTTAACGGCCCAATCAGAGGAAAGAGGCTGCAGACGTGACGACATCGGGAAGTGACTGCATCTTTGAAAACAATGGCAGCTTCTGAGGCGGTCTCCGTGGACGCAGTAATATCTGCGGTTTTATCAGAAATTGACTCTATTTCTTCTTTAAAACAGGACCAAGGAACGTCACTTAAACCTCTTTTACAGGAAATCATGTTTTTGCTCTTCTTCAGACTGGAGGAGACGTGGAAATCCTCCACGGACGATGCTGGTTAGTCTATGGTCGTCATGGTTACTCAGCGATACCTGGTGAAATAAGCTCTGCTCAGAAGTTTACCAGGAGAACTTGGTGGGGATTGTCGTTGACGAGGTTCATGTCACATGTGGGTGGTAAATGATACATCCTTGTATAATTTAATGAAAGACGGTAGTCTGAGGACTGAAACATAGTTTAAGCTAACAGCTAACAACAGGGTCTAGCTACTACGTCATACTGTAGCTTGATATGATTGGTCTGTGATGAGTACGACTGGCAGAACGATCGTCCAATCACCAGCTGCAGTTGTCTTTGAAGGTTCTGCCCCTGAAAACATTTTCGAACGGCTCTTTCCCAGATGGACTAGTGAAATATTTCCATGACGGATATATGGAACTGCCCGCCTGGTGTTTCAGGTTAGCATCGTTGCCACTGTTCCTGTAAGCCTCCTATAGATGCACTGCACTTTTGGTTGGCCCAGTGCTGTGCTCATGGTGGATTCATGTTGGGTTTGGATGTATATGTGCATGTGTGTATATTTGTACATATGCATAAGTTTATCTACAAAATGAAGAGTATGGCTTAAGCCTGCTCTTCTGTGAAGTGTGTTGAGATAACACTTGTTATGAACTGGCGCTATCCAAATAAAGATTGAATGATTGATCAGTGCACTCCTACATCAAGCAGACACTAGACATTTATAGCAGGTAGAAAATAAATACAGAATTTATTCATACTACAAGAAGGTAGGGTTAAAAATGTGACAAAACAGTAACTCATATTCACAACTCCAGAATTTTAAATTGCTCACATATCTATCTATGATTTTACTTTGAGGGACACAGTGAGGGCTGAAAATAAACCAGACTGACAAAAGTATAAAAGCCAAAATCTCCCAGGAGGCTGATAAACATCTCAACCATTCAAATGAATCTTCAGGGATCCAACTTCACTTTTGTTTCATTATTAGACCTGTGTGACCTCCAGAGGATTCTGGTCATTAAAATGATTGTGTTCACACTTAGGTACTTTATAAATGCTCCATCATATTTAAGGTGTTTTGAAGAGCTCTAATCAAGTCCAACAATCAAAAATGTTTACTCTGTGTGACAGAAAAGTTACTTGGATGGTGAGAAACAAAAGAAAATTTGAAATTAGGGATGTGCAATATTATCAGTATCAGTAGATGTGAACATTTCTGCAGATATTTGCAGCCGATGTCATGGCAGAACATGTTCACCCTTTATATTTCATAACGTGCCTGAAATATTACAAATCAAAATTAGAATTGCATTGCTTCACATCTGTAACCATGAAAGGACCAAGCTACTTTTTGTTAGATGAAAATTTGTTCTCTTGAAAAAATATATACATATCAAGCGACAATGAGCTCAGAAATATCCTTTTTAGCAAAAATCCAATACGTGTATCCCTAGTTGAAATAAGTGAACTACCAGAGAAGGAAATCTGCTCAACAGTTTGTCTCTTCTAACTAAACTTGCGTCAACTTGGTCTGTATCCCAGGTCTTGCTTTTCTTTGACTTTCTGTGCTGGCAGAGTCCTGTACAATGTTTCCCACATGTAGAAAATCAAGCCTACAGATATTTACAGCTGCCAAAGTAAAATTACCCGAATACTTCTTCTGTCAGTAGAGACCGTAATCACCAACACAGAGAGCAAGAGAGGTGCACTGATGCATCCTTACAGTTAATGCACTGAGTGGTGTTATGTCTCTTGTTGAAACTGAGACTGTTTTTTACCTCCTTGCTAGGGATGGGAATCTAAAACAATTCCAGTTGAGAATTGATCACTCCCTCAAAGAGTTGATATCATTCGTCTCTTTGCTTATCAATTCCATGCACTTCATTCTGCATGCTTTGCAAATCAAAGATGTTACACTCTCATCAGAGGCAGTCGCCAGAAATGATAAAAAAGAAGTCAAAAACCATAGCAGACAGGGGTCAGACGCGGTCAAAGTTGTGAAAAGACCCTTTCTACACAACCTTCAGTGAGTGGAAACACAAGCGTCTTGTAGAGGCATTCATCCATGCAGCATGACAAACTACCCCAGACTTTTCCACACAAAACTTGACTTAACGTTTTTAATCTATTTTTCCCTCTCAAAGAAAGAAAACTCAATTTGACAAAGAAATTACTCAGACGCTCTGCTCTAAATTGATCAAAATATGTCTCAATAGTAAACTGAATGTTCGATCATGTGTCATTTAAAGATATAATTTCATTAAACAGATCTTTAAATGGTCTGATTGGCTAGCCAGAGCTTCCTCCTCTTTACCCACCCCTCATGATGCTGTGACATCCATCTTCTTCTCTCTGTAGAAAAAAACTTTACATAAACAGATTTGTTCCTGCTGCTCTCACTGGGCTGAATAAGCTCTGATGATATTTAAACATATGCATTTATTTATCTATTCATACATTCATGTCCCAATTTGTTTAGATGATTTTCCTTTGCCTTGAATTTCAGAACCTTAAGTGCTTCATCATCGTGTTGTTTCTATGGTTTTAAATGGCGCATTTCTAATCTAAGTGCTTTCACACCACAGGTCACATCCACCCATTAACACAAGCGTTCACTCACTGATGGTTGAAGCTGCAGTACAAACTCTCCCATCCTTTTTTGCTGACAAATCCCTGCACATTGTAAAAGTAACTTAGGGTTAAGCATCTTGCCCAAGGACACATTGACATGTGACAGTCAGAGCTGGCCTCAAACCTGCAACCTTCCAGCTGATGGAAGGGCACACTTCCAGAGTGAGGTACACTCACTCACACTTAGGTACAAACATAGTTTTGATTTAGGGAGGCTTGTCTATAACAGCATTTCACAAAACTACATAAAATAGGGCTGGTCAATTATAGCAAAAATCACAGACATGATTATTTCAATAGATTTTGAGATTACAATCACTTTAAAATGTGTACCACCTGCTTTCATTGAACATACGCTTTTGACACCATCATTATGAACATTAAAGAACAATACATACAAATACACCTGTAAAAATACAAATTCCACAAAATAAGGCTAAAGCTAATAATATTTTATTGTATGTGTTCACTTATATTTCATATTTATTTTATTTTATAAGTCAGGTGTTTATACTCTTTTTTTATATTTTAGGCTTTTATATTTTATTAATAAGTTTGGGTTATGTGGTGGTGGAAAGTTGCAAAATAAGAGTTTCATTGCCCATTAATGACCCCTGTGTTTTAGCGTGCATATGACAATAAACATCTTGAATCTTGAATAATAATAATAATGAGGATGCTGTTGTGATGCATCATCAGCAACAAGCCTCAAGCAACAAATCATCTGATGTGATAACCAAGTACTGAGTGATGTATTTTCATATGTGGATTAAGTGTTTCACTTAAGCAAACTACTGATTATTGATCATGCCAAGAGAGCAGAAACACAAACGAGCTTTGGAGCAGTACAAGACAGAGTGAGAGGAGTGATGAAAGTGTGTAGGTGTGTGGTTCTCACATCAAATGAGCTCAATCTAGATACATAAATCCTCAAATAAACACGCTCAGTTCATTTTCTGAAATGTGAACTAATAACTGCTTATCAGACCGTTAGACCTGCACAACACGAGGAGAAGATGGGATGTACAACACTGTTTAATATTACAATGAAAACAACTCTTAAATTAAATAAACATTTGACAAGTGTGCAGTTTTTCAGAAACTGCTGATCTATTGGGATTTTCATCCAAAACAATTTGTACGGTTTACAGAGTATGGTTTGCTTTGTTGATACCAAATGTCAGAGAAAAAGGGCCAGAGTGGTTTGAGATGATAGAAAGGCAACAGTAACTCAGATAATCACTCATTATGACCAAGATGTGCTGAGGACCATTATACTGAAGGAACAGCATGTCAAACCTGGGAGCAGATGGGCTACAGCAGCAGAGGACCACACCAGGTGCTACTCCCGTCAGTTAAGGACAGGACACTGAGGCTACACTCGCTCTCAAAAATCTAACCACAGAAGATTGGTTTTCTCTGGTCTTATGAGTCTTGATATCTGCTGCCACATTCGGGTCAGAATTTGGCAACAGCGTAGATCCATCCTGCCATGACCAGATGCTTCAGGCTGGTGACGGTGGTTTTGGGGACATTTGCTTGGCACACTGACCACAGTGAACCCATCCTCTGACGGCTACTTTCAGCAGGATAATGTGTTATGTCACAAAGCTCAGATCATCTCAAACTGGTTTCTTGAACATGACAATGAGTTCAGGGTTCTCCATTGGCCTCCATGGATGAACATGGAGGCCAATGGAGATC
The DNA here is from genome assembly GCA_037902135.1 of Cetoscarus ocellatus. Taxonomy (NCBI): domain Eukaryota; kingdom Metazoa; phylum Chordata; class Actinopteri; order Labriformes; family Labridae; genus Cetoscarus; species Cetoscarus ocellatus. Next base: position 1,562,436 of record JBAMNC010000366.1, read on the forward strand.
ACAGATCTCAAGCCAAAGGAGCACATTTGGATTCTAATGTGCTCCATTACATATGGTTTCATGTCAACATGGACCACACCTCTGAGGAATATTTACAGAAGGTTGTTGAATCAATGCCACAAAGACTTAAGGCAGTTCTGAATTCAAACAGAGTCCAACCTGGTACAAGCAGGGTGAACCTTTTAGGCCTTTGCTCAAAAAGATCTATCTGGTAAAATATCACTATTTAGTCCTCTGATTCATGTATGAATTAGGATTCTACAGAATCAATTTGGCCCAAAATTTTGTGACTGCAGTTTTAAAACTAGAAAAACACTCTGAGAGCGCAGACCTCCACCAAGCAGCTCAGTTACGGCAGTGGCTTTTCCACTCCGACTGGATGGCCGAGTCTGCGCTCATGTCTGTCCATGTGGAGATCTCCTCTGCTGGCATTGCAAGGGACGCTGGGAAATGTAGTGACATAGGCTTGAAAAACGTTGAGGTCAGTTTGCAAATAAACTACAATTCTCATAATGACATACAGGGGGCAAAACCCTCACAGCAGCTGAGGAGAAATGAATTGGATTTGCCATTTCGAACTACAATGTTTTTTTGTGATGTCAATCTGGTTCAGATCAGCAGCAAAATGTATTGGCTTCTTCCTTCCAAACCATACCTCTGATAAAATTTTCCTGTAAATCCATTGAGCAGTTTTTGTGTAATCTTGCTAACAGAACATCAGACAGACCCTGGCAAAAACATTACCTCCTTGGCGGAGGTAACAAACACTTTGGCAATGCTATCAATGGTGCAGTTCAAAAGTTGTCAGTTTGAAGCCAAACTACCGTATGTGCGCCTTTAGTTGTAGAATATTTAAAGCAGCACTATGTAAGATTGCGGCTTTCAGCTCTCTAGGGGCCTCTATGGTCGTTGAGTGTAACTGCACGCTCGTAAAACAGAGCGCCTCACACCAACGTGCATTTGTTAACATACAGAGGGAGGAGAAGCGAGCCGGCAGGACGTCCTGAGAGACAAATAAACCATGTGGACTGATAAGGTACAGTCTGATCATGTTTCTGTTTGAATAAATCATCATGTACTTACAAGTCCAATAGTAGCAGGGCTAAATTAGCATCTGTCTTTCAGCTGACGCCAGCAAGTGAACACCGAGCCAGTGTTTATTCCTGTCCGGGCATTTAGCTTGTTACTCTCCCGCTTTCTTTTTTTCGTCTCCTCCAATAAACTTTTCTTTTCTTCGGGTTTTTCACTGCTTCTGCCATGATCACAACACTACATGTAGCTTTCTTCTTCTTCTTCTTGTTTAATGGCGGGTGGCATCCAACGTCAGAGGAGCGTTACCGCCACCTTCTATGCAGGAGTGTGAGCCAGAGGTCCCTATTTCCATTAGGAAAATAAGTGCATATTTACTTTAAACTAAATTCTGTCCATAAAATGTTTTAAAAATTCATAAACTGCTTTACATTCTCCTTTTCCCAACGTTTAGCTTTCACCTCGAGGGGGAAGCGACATATGCCCTAAAGCAGTCAAAGCAGTAAAAATTTGTAGTTTTTTAGTGTGGAAGTGTTCCTACCATCCACGTCTTAATTACATTGTGCCAGTGAAGGCAATAAAGACCCCCTCAGACTATGACAGAGGTGTCATTCAACCTGTTGTAAGGTGATGTACCATCACAATGATTCTAGATATATTATATTAGGGTGGAAAAACTATGAAGTGTTGGTTTAAACCGTGTCCCAACTGTTTTTGTACCGAGACAAAAGAACAAAAGTTGTCAAGAATTCTGTTAAAGGTGTTGTCAGTGTCCAAAATTTGCATATATCATGACATGTTTTGTATCATTTCCTCAGTGAAGGGACAGGGCTGGGTATTTCCAATATTATGAGGTTGCTAGAATTCCCCAGCCCGAGTACCCTGCTCAGTGGCCCGTGACTGTAGATGAAAAATATTAGAAAGGAACAGGGCTGCTTGATTATAGCAGAAATCATAATTGTAATTATTTTGAAATATATTGTGATAACAATTAAAAAACATGATCACTAATACAATCATTGAACTCCAAGGCTCCTAATGCTGTTGTTCTGAATATCAAAGAGCAAACAATAAGTTAAAATATATGCAAAAAATACACATAAAAAATAATCATAGATGGGAAAAAGATGAAACAAGTTGTGATGTGGGCCAGTAATATTTTTATTTTAATCATTCATCTTTTTAAATTCTGGGAGAAAATAATTCTTATTGAAATTAAAACTCAACCTACTGTCCAGCTCTAAGAGGGAACTTCACATTTACCATTTCCTACCTACAGACTTTATCTTGGAGACACACGGACAGACAAACAGTCTGTATATTTCTGTGATGCACCATTTGTGAAAATCAGGGCTGATACCAACATCTAAGATAATTATTTTAGCTGAGACCAAATGTCTTTTCTAATTACCTCTTCTGGTGTAACTCTCCCATAAAGCCAGTAATTCTTCTCCTGTCTGACCATGAACACACATCACGTTTTCACCTACAGGTCATTTTTACAGCCCTGAATTAAGATTTTTTTCTAAATTAGCAGTTGAGGGGGCAGATGTCAGCTCTATGACTGATATGACACAACAAATAAATATCTAAAAACTGACATCTGTTCATCTCTTATTTATTTGCCAATGGCTAACATGACAAGAAATGTTGAGATACATGATCATTTAATAAACAGATATTCTGTACCTAATGTTGCACCACACCACTGGGAAAAGCCCAGATTTTCTCTCTTGAAAATTCTTACTTTACCTCTCTTCAACAAAAACATGTACTTTTTTTCAAAGAGCAGGTGTAAGTTAATAGTCTAATTTTGTAGCCCTGTAAAATTGGTGGGAATGTTTTGCTTTGTGATGTTGCAGGTGAGAGAGGAAAAATAAAACACATTTTAATATCTCTTTATTCAGAAAGTCATCTGCAGCTTATCTACCAATGCATCAATCACTGTGTGGTATAAAATGCTGAAATGTGCACCGTCATGACAGCCAAGTGCTGCCAGCCACCCACACATCATTTGACCTGACGCTATCAAGAGTCTCTCATTGCACCACAGCTCCAGACCAGTGAAAAAAACAGGGATACAGAGCAAGCAGGCATTGGCTGAACTTTTAACGTTTGCCCTACATTAAATGAAATGCTGGGAAATAACTAAGTAAATAAAGTGTGATTACTTAATCACAAAGTCTGTAACTAGTAGGATTTTCCTCTGGATTTACAGACACATTATTTAGATAAAACACAGTGTTTGCCACACAAAAATGAAGCTACAACCAGCTGCAAAGTTGAAAAACTTTTTGATGCCTGAATGGTTTCCAATGTAAGGAGAGTGAGAGAGAGAAGTCAATCAATATCAGTGTTACAGGGATAGTTTGGGAGCTGTATGAGGTACATGGCACTGGCCTGGACATTAGCCACAGTGATAGAGATCAGGTCTAGGCCTGGAAAGAAATAGTTTGGACAGAAGCTAAAGCTCGATATTGCTGAACATGGGGCCACCTTCTCCAGGTAATTTAAAAAGTTCTAGGGGAAAACCAGCCACAAAAACAGCATACTGTGGTTTCATGCTATATCTTTGTTTTTATACGACTTTCTTTTCACCACCAAGTCTTTTTGTTTTGGCACAACCTTCGTGTTCTTCCTTCAGCAGAGTTGACCAGCTATGGTCTGCAATCTTCACGAGAGGAAACTACCGCTAAATAAAAGGGATGAGTGATACTGGATTTTTGCCAATATTCAATGTTTCAAACTTATCATAATAGAAGTCATATATTTTTGTGAAAAACTGATGTGGACCAGGGAAAACAACATTTCATTGTCTAATTGAAGATATTCAGCAATAATAGAGAAAAGCACTGTGCTACATTCACACATTTTTTGGGTGCTTCAGCCAATATATATGATTTATGTGGCTAATGTGTGTGTGGCCAAAATATCAGCTGAAATTCTGCTATTTGCCGATACTGATATTCCACTTTTTAAGCTAATATCTGCCAATACTGAAACCGTGCCAATAATATCATGCATCCCCGCAAAGTAACAACAGAAATGGCTGATTTTTGTAACAAATATTACAAACGTATACTTTAGAAATTTGGGGATACTTGTATGCATACACAGAAAATCTTCTGTAGATACAAAGTCATCAAGTTTCAATAAAACTTTCATTACCTGTGGAAACAGGTGTGTAAATTCTGAACTCATGCTGTCAAAACTGTATAAAATAAGACTAAAAACAAAAACATCAGGATGTTTCAGCACCAGAGGATACCAGCTGCTTTTATACGAGCCTCTGCAGTCTGCAGCTCTCATCATCATTTTGCTTTCGTTGGATTGCACAAATTCTATTCAATGAAACAGCAAACTTCTTGCTGTGAGCACCAGCACTCCCTGCAGCCCATTACAAGGCTAACTGTTGTCAAAGTTATTACCTTTGTAAATGGATTATGAAGGAGTCACAGTTTTTCGATTGACTGAGCCCATTTTTGTCTGAATCAAACAGATTGGTAGCAGCCAATGCATCTTTGCTATGAGAACTGTGTTCAGGAATGTTAACAATGTTTGGTCTTTAGACAGAAAAAACTCAGAATTGGAAGCAAAGGACTTGGGATTTTGCAGCTGTGGCAAAAACAGGCACTGATATTTCCTTGTTTTTTAACTGGGTTGCACAGCAGTGAAGGGGTCACAGTGCTGGAACCTCACCGCCCAAAGATTCCCAGTTAATCTACTCAACACAACAACTGGGGTGTTACATCAGCTGCATGGTTGTGCAGCTGGTACTGTTTGTGCTTTCAGAAAGAGGGTTGCAGGTTCAACTTTTGTTCAGTTTGCATGCCCTCCCTGTGCATGCACGGGTTCACTCTAGTTCCCTCCCACAGAGCAAAAACAAGCTCATTAGGTTAATTGGTGACTCTAAATTCCCCTGAGGTGTGGGTGAGCGCGTGACTGCTTGTTTGTCTCATTATGTCAGCTCTTTGATTGGCTGGAGACCAGTCCAGGGTGTACCAACATCTCACCCAATGACAGCTGGGGTTGGCCCCAGCTCCCTGCTATCCATAATGAGAAAGGCACAGATAATGAGTGGCCGGATGGATTTTACAAGTACAGAGTTAAAATCATGCCAAAACCTCACAAACACACAAAACATGTTTTACTCACGCCCAAAGATGCACAAATTAACTCAGTGCGGTTTTCAAATACAAAACACCATTCACAAACTACTGCATTTTGTTTTTGCATATAAGAAATGTCAAAAATCAAACAAATACATCATGCTTCAGAAACAAATACAGCATGTTCATACATAGAAAGAAACATATTTTCTTCAATTAAAAGAAAAAGTCCTTCAAGTACAAACGAAAATATTTCAAGTGTAAAAAAATATTCCTCAAGCACAAAAAAAATATTCAAGTAAAAACTAACATCTTTCAAGTACAAAACAATTCCACATCTACGAAAAACTGTCACGTGACTTTTGGCACAATCTTACCGCCGTCATGTGACTTTTGGCACTACTTTTCCACCCAGCAGATCTGTTCACAAATGCACTCTGATCCACACGCAAATGCCAAAAAACTGTCTCAAGGTGAAATGTCAGCTAATACGTCCTATTATATGATATAATATCATCGCAGGGTGAAACTCGAGCGGGCGCGACGTCACTGAGCAACAGCGACAAAATCAGCTAACTACAGGCGACAGGACTTGGGTTTGCGACGCGATCTTGGTGAACGCACCTTAAGAAATATCCTGTAATTCACATTCCACAACAGCAGGTGGAACTGTTAATTCAATTTAAGGCTGTCAATTAGGCTAACTTAACTTTTTATTCTGTTTCTAGCTTAATTAAATTAAACTATGACCGCACATAACTTTAATAACTTGATACATCTTGGTCTTATGATGGAATTTTTATGTTGAAGACAACCTCAGTCCACACACATTTGTCTTGGCACCATTTGAGGAGTCAAATTTGGAGGAAAGCCAGGGTTGGTAATCACAGAGAAGTAGCATGAATTTTAATGTAGCATCTCCTCAGGACTTCATCTCTCCCCCCCCACCCCCACGCTCACATGCTCGAGTGGCACAGATTCACGGACCATATGCCTGATTTAAAACCAACTCAAAACCGGTCTTCAGCACATCATTTTTGTGTTGCACTACACCACGTCATGTCTCACTCAGCGGTAAGAAAACACCAAAATATTATCATAGTAAAGTTAAAAAAACAAACAAACATGGCAATTTAGTTAGTACTCACAACCCGACATTGGTTCTCGTTTTTGCCCTGGCTTTGTCCAAATTCTTTTTTGTTTCAGCCTTCTCTGCCTCCGTCTTTCTTTTCTTGCTCTGTTTGGCAGGAGGAGCGGTTACCAGTAATCGGGGTATAGGTAGTTTCTCTGTCATTCTCCAGCTTACTTGGATCCCTCTCAGCTCGGCTACACGCATCGAATCAGGGTCAGTGCACGCCGGCAAAATTTACGTGCAGAAGGTGAGCAGAACGGCAGTAAAGGTTTGATTGGTTTGATAAATTTGGTCGAATCGCAGTGATTGGTTGGTGTTTTCCCTGCCTATTTCCTGCTGTAGACAGCGGCTAATTTTCGCTCTCATCATGCACTGATTGCAATCGGGACATAACGATCATTTTAACCAGCATAAAGCAGGAATGCAGTCATTAACGCAAACATTTTTCTGGCAGCGCTGCTAATTCATTTATGAAATAAGGTAAAGACATGGAGCACTAATTTGTTTACGTATCAGTTATAAATACTACAGGAGGTTAAAGTGTGAGCAGAAACAGCCACAGTTGGTGGTTATATACTGCAAACAAACTGGCTTTTTGCACCTCGAGCTGCACTTTACCTCCATCAGGCAAATATCAATGCTTTTACATGCTGTGCTGTGTGCTGAAAAACACTGACACTAACTTAGCTATTTCACATCAACTTTGAAAGTTAATAAAAAAAAAAAAACAATCCTAAGTAGGCTTTTTTTTACATTGTTCCAAATTCCAGGTGTTAGTGATGCTAGTGTTTTTCACCACATTAGAAACAGAAAAAAATTTAAGTTTGCCTAATCGGCAGCCTTAAATTGAATCAACAGCGCCACCGGCTGTTGTGGAATGTGAATTACAGGACATTTCTTTGAAAGTTTACTGGAATTTGAGTGTGGATCTGCTAGGTGGAAAAGTAGTGCCAAAAGTCAGGTGACAGTTTTTCGTAGTTGTAGAATTGTTTTTTGCACCTTAAGAATATTTTTTGTACTTGAAATATTTTAGTTTGTACTTGAAGAACATTTTCTTGTAATTGGAGAAATACGTTTCTTTGAATGTGGAAAACATGCTGTATTTGTTTCTGAAGCATGATGTATCTGTATGATAGGTACGTTTCTTATTTGCAAAACAAAATGCATGAGTTTGTGAATGATGTTTTGTATTTGAAAACCACACTGAGTTTGTTTGTGCATGATTTTAACTCCAAAAACAAGACCTTATCTCTGCAGTCCTACAAACAAAAACAAGTCCCCCTTGTAGCTCTGTTGGGTAAGTGACGTTCTTAGGTTGAATTTGGACTCATGACATGTTTTCTACTGACACTGGGGTCATGACCCGAGGACAAAGAAGCCAGAACAAAATCAACTCTCAAAACAAACAGCAGCTGTCCAAGCACAAAGTAGTCACCACTGCTATCCATTTTTTACACATTTTTGGAGTGTTTTCGTACTGAAAGAAACTTCTGGAAAAAACAGCGTCCCTGTCCATCGCCAAACTTTGTCCACACAGTCCGAGTGTCCCCATTAGAGCAGCTCTGACTGCTCTCTAATGATGTGGAGGCAGAGAGGGGGTCTGCACAGAGCATCTATCACTGTCAGATCTGATTGTTTAGGCCGTGCTGAGATGCAGGGCTCTTACATAATGCTTGTGTTGTGATGTTACGTCATGAAGTTTGGCACTGCGGCTGAATCAGAGTCCTACTGACCGTCTCTGCATCGCTGACATGCTACAGGGAAAACTCCTCTGAAGGATTCTTTAGTTCAGACGGTTTTGTTCAGACAATGCAGAGGAGTAACCTTAACCCCCCCCCGTGCATCTAACCTAAACCTAAATCTAAACCTGTCCTACCTGTTTGCTGACAGGCAACTTTTAGCCCTGAGGAGAAAATGTCCATGTGGGTGTTGGAGTGGACATGAAGCTCAAAAACACTGGATATAGAGCAGTTTCAAATCCTTTTAAAGAGGAAGAGACAGTTTTTCTGATTTCTAACATAAAATTTCTCCAAACACATTCAATGATTCAGTCAGACTGGGAGATCATAAACCTGCTGTTTGTGGTACAGTCTCATATTTTTCATTCTACAGACAGAAGATCTTAAAAACAAACAAATGTGTTCAAATGGGACTTTAGAAGGAGTAAATATAGGGGATGGAAGGTGATCAACTTTGCCAGCTGATTGTCCTGGTGTTTTTAGTGTTCAATCAGCAAAAAAATGAAAAAAAAAAAAAAAAAAAAAAAAAAAAAAAAAAAAAAAAAAACACAAGAAAAAGAAAATTTTAATTCTGACTGAGAAAATGATAGTTATGTTTATAGAGATTCATGATGTTGGACTTTTTGATGTATCTAAACTCAGTATTGCATATACCAATACCTATATATTTGTCTTTACTTGACAAAAATTGACTTGTTGCTTTCAATGTGACAGTCTATTTGTGTATGGAACAGATATGAAGCTAGAAAACTTGAAAAAATGATAAAATCATATATAATTTTTTACCCACAGGAAAAATGTTAAAGCTACGGAATATGGCAGAGACAGATGACTGTCGTTTTTGTTATCAGGAATCTGGATCCACCTTGCACTTGTTTTGGTACTGTCATGTTGTGTCCCTGTTTTGGATGGAGGTTGAGAAAATGTGTTTAGAAATTGGCTTGTCTTTGAAGGTAGATTTTGTTTCTGTACTGCTAGGAGAGTTTGTAGATAGTAACGATCTGGTTAACCTAATTATTGTACTGGGTAAACAATTTATTTTCAAGGCCTTAAATAGATTTTCCCTTAATATTTTTTTCTTTAAAAGATTTATTCAGCGATGTCTAGTTCAAGAAGGTTATATGGTCGAAACAGACAATGATGCCAAAAAATATAAGAGGAGATGGGAAATTTTCAAAGGTTTATTTTGAAAATGTAAACTGAAATGTAAATTGAATTTTGGACTATATGCATATTTTTGTTGTGCCATGGCTCGCCAACGGTAAATGGTGAGACCCGGGGCACAGTTTTGAGATTATGTATTATGTGTAGGTTTGTGTGGGTGGGGTGTATTTTGAGTTTATGTGTTGTGATTTGTTTGTTTGTGTTATAATTATAGAATAAGAAAATATATATTTGTTTTGACACCATTTCAAGATTATTTGGACAAAAGGATTAAAACTTTGAAGCTCGCCTAAGGTGCACAATGTAAAACTAGAAGTCAATTGTGAGGAATATAAGCCTTTAACATTTCCTGGTTCTGTTATTATAGGTTTATGGTGTCTGATAATGTGAGCAGTTCCTTACTTCACTCCCTCACAGTGCATTTGGGACCTGTGTATATTTAAATATCACAGAATCAATATTACTGTGTGTCCGTGTCAAATAAACAATAAATAAAATAAAAATACTTTAATGGTATAAATACCTGTTGAACATTTGTATTTTAATTCTCTGACATTTAAAATGTTTCAGCTGATCAAATCAAATTTGATGATTTTCTTTACCACTAAAAACGTGTAATGACACAAAAGTACATTAACAAGTTTTGCTTTAAATTGGTCAACATAATAAACTGAATATATGTGAATGCCTTATATTTGTTATGTTAAGGTGTTCAGGTACACCGTGTAGTTTGAATGTAGGGAGGCTTGTCTACATTAACACTTAAAATCTGCTCTTTTTTCACAAAACACCAAATAACTCCATCCGTCCTTCCATCCATCACCTATATCACTTATCCCTTTGGTGGTTACAGGGTCTGGAGCCGGTCCTCACAGACACTGAGCAAGAGGCGGGGTAAAGCCTGTGCTGGACTCTAGCTGATCACAGGGCCTGCACAGGAGGGCAGACAACCATTCACACACACACTCACGTACAGGATATGAAGCATCGCCAATTAACCTAAAGAGCATGTCTTTGGCCTGTGTGAGGAAGCCAGACTACCTGGAGGAAACATACACATGCACAGGGAGAACATGGAGTCATACCAGCAACCGTCTTGCTGTGAGGCATGAGCACTAAACACTGAGCCACTGTGCCACCTCAGATGAAAGTCTCTCCTCATTATTCAATTTCATTGAAAAGAATCTAAAAATGTGCACGTGCAAACATGACAGGCCTCTCACCATAAAATGATGGTGGTGTTTTTAAGCTGTTGAGTCTCTGATGGAGACTCAACAGGAAGGATGAGGAGGAAGTTAACTTCTGGGGCTCTAATTTCCTGGCGCAACTCAGGGTGACGCAGCCTGGCGCACTCCGCGCAGTGGTAATTTTTATCCGGTGCACCGCCGTGCGCAGCCAATTTGGCAATTTGGTAGACCGGCTGCGCCGGGATGGGTGTGACGCCGCACCAGGGGGAGGTGTCGAAAGATTCAGCTTGGTGCAGTGACAATTTCATGCCAAAAAAACGCACGGAAGGTGCGCTGAAAGCCCGCCAGGTCCAACTTGGTCTATTCTCGGCGCAGACGAGGCGCATCTCGGGCAGTGGTAATTTGGCTGACAGGCGCACAGTGCGCACACGTCACCAAAACCTCACAGGCAGGTATCCAGAGTGTCAGGCACATTTCAATGCAAAAAACAATCACAACAACTACTATTTAATGTAACCGTCTGAACCAGCATATACAATTGTATCTATATTAATTGTCCCGTCACATCTGATGTCAGATCAGAGACGTTGGTCAACAATGAGTTCATATCTTTCAAACCAACCACAAAGAGCCACATCATCCGATACCGAGTATCCGGCTTCTCTCATCTCATGAAATTTAAAAGAAAAGAAAAAAGAGAGAGACGCTCGCTGAATAAATGTAAGTCACTCGGTGTCTCAAGGATTACCTGTGATTGCCCATATTTCTCTGTTTTAATCTTTATTCTTACAGAATCTAAAAAAGATGGAGTACATTATTGCAAGGAGGATGAGGAGGAGATATATTTTCACCAAAGGTTCTGCTATTTACAGACCAGGAATGCAGGTGGATCACAAGCATGATGAATGGATTAGCCTGCTGCTGTGTTTAAATGTAGTTATCACTTAATTTTGTACTCCAATTTATGACACAGGAACAGATTCCATCTGTCCCGTGAGGTGGTCCACACGGTGACGCGCATCGTGTCCTCCGATGTGCGGCCCGGTGGCCCCTGCGCTCTCCCAGCTGCTGCAAAAATGACAGTGGCTCTGACCATCTTTGCCACCGAGGTGAAATTGTCACTGCGCCTCGCCCGCCACGCATTTAAAGGCGAGGAGTTCATTTGATTGGTGAAGATTACACTCAGCTGTGTTAAACCCACTCACGCCTTCTCTCCTCCCTCTCTGCTACTTGCGCCAGTAGGAGGGACGGAGGCGTGGGTGCGCCTGCCTGCGCCAGACTGCGCCGTGCACGAAACTTGCAAAATGCCCTGGAAACACCCCGTTGGCGCAGCATAGGCGCGGCGCAGGGCAGGTGCGCCCCGCCTGGTCTACGAAATTAGAGCCCCTGGAGTGCACAGGGAGAACAAAAGGGGGGGATTTTTACGCAGACATTTGCCAATACACAACCCCTGTCGACCATTCACAACCCCGACTCACTCGAGGCCCGGAGATCAACAGAGAACACTGGACACAACTCAGCTTGCTTCATGTTACTCCTTTTATTGATCACAACTGGGCTGCAGCAACAGTTGCAGTAGCAGGTTGATAACCCCAAAGTAAATACACAAAATAAGCAGGCGGTCATTAAATAGGTACAAAATCAATTGCCTCCTTAATGCCCATTTTAAATACATTTTTAAATTAAAGAATTAACCAAGTAAAAGTATTAATAGACTATGTCAATTATTTAAAAAGTTTTAAACCATTTCAATTCATGGAAAATGAATACGTTATACACAGTTTTAAATTTAAAATACTATGCCCACTCATTTTAATTCATGCTTTATGCTTAAATATTTAAACTGATTCATAATTTTAACTCAAACTAATACATTTTAACTAATTTAAACTACTTTAATGCTTAAAATATGTTCAAACTTGATATTTATAACTATGGTCTATATTCAAATCAAATCTTAAACAGATGGTCTGTATTAGTTAAAAAAATGAAAGGGAAGAAAAGATAAAGCTGGAAATATGTTAGACCTCAAACCACCAGTGTCACTATGTTAATAATTAACACTACATTTTAAATGCACAATAAACACAAACATTTTGATCTCAGTCACTAAATTAAGGTTATTCCTTTCTTCACTGTGATTAAATTGAAGTTTTCTCGCCACTGGCACCTCGGAGGTCTTCATGCAGTGATGCCACCAAACACTGTTTCTGAAACTACTTATACTACCCTCAGCTCTACCATCGCCCTCTCTGCCTGCATTCAGGAGTCTGATTTGATCCTGCAGTCACTCTCTAGTGGGAAAGACATAAATTATTGACAAATAAATTAAAACCATGACATAAACAAAAATGCAGAATGTCTTTAGTTGTCTTAACAACCCTGGATGAGGAGACTCATTACAGTCCACAGTGCCCTAGAGCAGATCACCTGTTACGGTCATAAAGAATATTTTATAAGAGGGGATGGAAATACTGCTGCACCCTTGATCAACAGGATGAAGAGAGATCGAACATATTAAAATTAGACTAAATCAAGCACCTCAACACAAACACCTTCATGACTGGTACACTGTGTGTTTTCAGCACTGTGACCTTAAAGTCTGATTTTTTTATTGCTTTGTTTTATTATTGGTCCATTTTCCCTGACAAAAAAAGAACTGGCTCAGTAGTTACGTTATCACAGTGTTGTCACTTGACACATTTGGCTCACTGAGCAGCCGTGAGTATAAGCAGCAGCCGTCATGTGTGCTGGCAACAACAGTTAAGCTCTCCTGGACTGCGGTGTTGGAAATGTGAGTAGGCTGTATCTGCTGCGTATCAGCATGACTCATGGTGTGTGTGATCATGAGCTGAGCAGGCTTTACTCCATCTGTGCTCCACACAAAACACTTGATTTGCTGAATTATGCAGTGATCTGAGCTCTCACTTTACACCAGAAGAAAAGCGAGCCAGGCACAATCACTAGTTGGTGAGATTGGCTGATAATAATACCAATGTTGTGTTTTGTTGTGGCAGCTGATGGACTGTTTTTTCTACAGAGCAGTACAAACAGGGAGAAATGACACATCATCCCACAGAAAAGACATCTGAGGCTGTGTCCACACGTGGGCGGGTATTTTAAAAGCTGAGTTTCTTCTCCTCTGTTCTCAGAAATAAAACCATCCACACAAGAGATTTAAAAACATCTCTGCCCCCATCAAAATGCAAAAATACAGAAACACACTTTAAAGTAGGGCCAGGCAATATGGCCTAAAAATAAAATGAACAAAACTCAATTTACATTTTTAAATCCATTTTGTCCCTCAAAAAAAACTGCAAGTGAGATAAAAACTACATTAATCAAGTTTTCCTTTATGTTATCAAAATATATTCAAAAACCAAACAGAATTTCCTTTTTGTAGTTAAAGTGCATGTCGTAAAATGTTGATTATGTAGTTACACTTGTCCACAAAAACACTGAAAGCTGAGCTATTTTCACTAAACATGGAGCTCTCTGATGGTATTAAACCTTATTTAAACAAATAAAAACCTAAACATGTGCTTATGCAAAACCTGACAGGGCCTACCATCATGAAAACGGCAAATGTTCAGTATTTACTGTATATTTTCAAACACTGCAACAATTTACAAATGGAGTAAGTCAGGACAAAAACATCTCGATTTTTAATTCTTAATTCTTCTGCAGAAAACAATTCCAATTCATCCACTTAATCAATATACACAAGACCAGTTGAAAAATTGCAAGAATTTACATTTTGCACTGTTGGATCTTAAGAAGGTTCTAAGTAGAGTTTCAAAATGCAAAAAGAAGAAACAGGAGTGAGACAAAAAAAAAACAGCCATTAAACTGAAATAGGCTGTTCATCAGCTGATTTGAACACATCATGCACAAATCTTCATCAAAAAGTAAGTTTTCTTAGCCAACATAAAAGTACCATAAGGTTTCTAATTGGACCTCAAGCACAACACAACATGCGTTTGCTGTCTAGCTAGTTTAGCCGAAATCCAACACAGTTTTCAACACTGGGTGAAAATGTTCCACTTGCAGGACTAAAAACAAAGATTTGGGGATACTACCACAGTTTTTAAGAGGGTGACAGAGCAGCAGAAGGGGATGAGTGGGTGGACATGTTAAAATCTGTATTAAGGCATTTATTTCTCTGAGCCAATCAAGCATCAATATCATCCAATAATGATCTGCTTTTGATCAACCAAGACACCTCTGGTAAAAAACTAAAACATAAATATTCAACAGAAGTATTGAAAAATAAGTTGTTTGTCTCACCCCAAATTTCTACATACTCCAAAAGCGCAACGTTGCATAAGCGCAGCATCAGTACGCTGGCAGAGGAAGCGCTGCCGCAGCAAGAAACATAATCAGGAGAGAATGATGACTTTGCGTGGTAACAGCTTCATATTAGGAAGAGGTTTCCTGTTTTGGGGCGATCTGTGTGGTGGGGACTGATGCAAAGGACGGCCGGCAGATGGAGCGAGGCGCAGGCTGTGGAAACTCACTGATTGAAGAGACTCGGGGCTGGACATTATCCTGATGATATCAGGGTTGGATGTGTGAAAAGGGCTTAAGATGCTTATAACGATAAAAATAAAAACAAAAACATTTTGGGTGGGACCAGGTGTTACTGTTTCACAAGCAACCATGTTGACTGGTGACCCATGGCCACTTACGTCTGTAGTTGCCGTGGTTACCACTGATGTTGACACCAACAAGAGTACCCATGCAACTTGTTAACAACAGAATATGATTAAGATTACAAAAATAATCAAAGAAATACTTTCTCAATACAAGGGCTGAACGATGTCAGAAGAACATTGAATTGCGATTTTTCTGGCCGATATTGCGATTTCAGTTTTATTCACAATTTTCCTCAAATCAAGCTTCAGTGCAATATTCACTATGTTTACAGTATAGACAACAGTAAGGAAATCAATGATCAAAAGGACATAACACATTATTCATCATCTAATATTGATGATAAATGATCTGTTTTCATTATCTAAGGGATATTCCAACTTCTGCTCCTAAAAGGAGGCTTTGTGTTGTTGACCTGCTTACCAGAACTTTCTCAGTGGAGATGTGACATTCATGAACGAGTCGACTCTTTTGAACGGCTCTTCTAAATGAACAATGAGAGCTGATTCGCAGTGGTGAGTAAGCTGTTCACTTGCGAGTCATTCTTAAATGCTAATTGCCTGCAAAATTGTAAAATAATATGGGTCAAATAGTTGACACAACAGATCCTGTGTCAGTCAGGAGCGCTGCATAATACTGCAGCTTTGGCGATCACATGGTTGCGTTGTCTGAAATTGCGATTTCGATTGTCAGCCCTACTCAATACGCCTGCTAACACCAGTAAAGACAGCCAGCAGTTAAACCAGAACACCAGTCAGACTTGTGCTTATAAAAGATATTAAAATAAAACAGCTTTTACATAAAAGTTGCAAAAAAGCACATCACATGCAACATTACAAGGTAATAAATAGTGTTTTACAGTGTGTTTATGTGTTTTCCTTTTTTTTTGTAGACGGGATGTTTTTGCAAATATCTGCCTTGTGTGGACAAAAACACAGCAAGAGAAACAAAGTGAACCAGGGAAAATCTGACACGTGTGCTCCAAAGGTGGAAAAGGAGACAGTGACAAAGAGAGAACTTTTAACCACGACTGGACAAATGTGTAAATTTCCATCATCACATTTACTGACAAATGTGTTGATGAGAGTTACTCTGTTTTACTCAACAGGAAAATGAATCCTTCTCTAAAGATTCTTTGATTCTCATAAGCATATCTCAATTCAACAGGAGCTTTGGCTGAAAGCACAGAGTGTACTCAGCACTGTGGATGAAACGCGCAGCAGAAACCACATCTCAGCAGACTGTAGTGCTCCACATCTGTCTTCAACTTACAGTCATTCTGCTTTGTTTCATCATCTCTTACTGAAAGGGCCCGCCTGCTGGTGGTTGAAAAACCCCATCATTAAGAGCTCTCGTTTACAGAGTTTACGCATATGGACGTCGTAGTAGAGCTGTATGTTTTTACTGGCACAGAGGGGCATCTAATTAAAGTCAGTCTTAGAACTGGAGCCGATGCCAGAGCCTGATATGTCACAGCCTTGAACATGGTGTTGATAACTGCAGCCACACAAATAGACGCAGAACAAAAAAAGGCAGTGTTCAGAATCCCCCAGCAAAAGAAAATCTTATTTTTGTCTCTATAATCAGCAACCTCCAGAGAAATTATATATATTTCTGCCTCTCGTAACTACTGTTTTAGTGTCAATGAAAGAAATGATTTTCAGTAAATCACAACGCAGTCTAAGCAAACATCAAGTGCAATTGTCTGCAGTCCTGTTTCCCATCATACAATTACAGAGCTGAATTTGTGCTGTAATTAAAGTCAAAGCTACAGTGAGAGAGGTTTGGTTTGTGCTGATTTCAGTCACCTCTTCAAAGCTACACTACAGTCTTACCCTACTTTCCTTCGTCAGTGTTATGTAATCAAAATCCTTATAGAAGACAAGTCTGAGGCACCTCAGTCTGCGTGCTTTTAATCACCACATCTGACAGAGACACAGAGGCAGCAGCTACAGGCATTAAATTTTACAACATGCTCAATCTAGTCTCTGAATGACTAGTTTGCTTTTTGACACACAAAAAGGAACCAACATTTATGTCAGTTTGTTTTACAACAAGGTCACAAATTCTCAATGAGGTTTAAAGGAACACTCCAACATTTTTGCTGTATTTGCATCTTGCCTCACTCCCAAGTCCATGACAAGCAGGTAGACACCATTCTTTCGGCTGTGTGTGCAGTAACAAGGAATGGACGGACAAAGTTTGCTGACCGCTAGTTAGCTCAGCTCAAACACCGGGAGTGTATGGGTTGCGTGCCTCTGCATACAGTCATCACATTACTCTAAACAGTCCTGTGTGCTTGTTGTATTTTTCCCATTGACCACGTTGTTATTTTTAGACTAAGATTAGCACTTAATGCAACTTTTGAAAGAAATACTCACGAAACTAAGCCGCAGGGCGCATACACAAACCACTGCAGGTGTGCTTGTCAGCAGATCAACAAAGCAAAGCCTCTGTTTACGAGTAGAAAAAAATTTGTACGAAGGATTCTGGCTGACTTTATGAGAGATGACTTCTTCGGGACTGACAAAGATCCACAACCTTGTCTATCTGAACCAGAATATATGGAAAAGGAACTAGGGCTGAACGGTATGGACAAAATTTCATATCTCGATATTCATGCCAGATATCTCGATATCGATACGATACGATATGACTACGGGTTCGGTGAAAACCAAGCATTTTTCAGAAAAATAAAAACATCATAATGCAAAAGAATGTGAAAAGTGCAGTTTTAGCATGGGGGAAATCTATATCATTTATATTGTTGCTTTTCGGTATTAATATCTTGAATGTTCATATCTCGATATCGATATGATAACGATATATTGTTCAGCCCTAAAAGGAACTACATGTTTTGGAAGCTGAGCGTGTAGAAGAGAAGCTGAGGTGGAATAATTAGTTTAGAACTGGGTTTTAAAAAAATCGATTCATCAATTAGAATCGATTTTCCATTGAATGGCCCAATATCAATTCATAAAATCATTAAATCGATCTTTTAATACATCTTTTCTCAGTGTGTAATGCAGCCTACAGTTTAATGCCGAGTAGTCTCATGTGACCAGCCATTTATCTCACATAATGCCATGTCACTTCTCACGTGACCAGACCAGAGATCTTGCAAGATCTCATCACTCGGCGAGGAGTGCTGATAAACAAAACATCATGGCGGAAGTGCTGAAGGCACCGCCAGCAAACTTTAAGGCAGATGTCTGGATGCATATTGGATTTAAAAAACACGACGGCAGCAATGGACTGGACAAGAGCAAAACTATACGCAAGATATGCAGCATGCAGGTGACATATTGTGGAAACACAACAATTTTCCAAAATCATTTAAAGCTACAGCACCCAGAAACGCAGTCTGCAAAGACGTTGAACCCAAAGCAAACACAGCTTGTGAAGGCATTTGTGTGTAAGTTACCAGCAAACTCTCCACGAGCCCAGAAAATAACCAATGCTGTCGTAGCATTCATATGCAAGGACATACGACCATACAGCGTTGTTTGTAGCCACATTACTTACACTGCCTGCCCTGTGGTTTGATTTGATTTAAATTATTACATTTTTGTTTTGGTCAGATTATGTTTAATAAAAAGTACATGATCGCTGTAACTGCTTTGGACTCAATTCTTAATGTAAACATTAATTTTTTTAATAATGCACAGAGTTAGAGTTTGTTTCTACTATTTACAGCATTAGTTCTCTGAGAATCTCTTCCATATTCAAGTAAAATTGGTACTCTGGCTGAAATATCCTTAACTGAATCGAAACCAATCAAATCAAATTGAATCATGAATCGAATCGAATCAGGCCCTTGTGAATCGAATCGAAATGATCTGGGAAATCTGAATTGATACCCAGCTCTAGTTCTTTCAAAAATTGCATAAAGTGCTAATCTTAGTCTAAAAATAGATAACGCAACATAACGCGGTCAACAAAAAAATACAAGCACACAGGACCGTCTAGAGTTATGTGATGACTGTAGGCAGAGGCAGGCTAAAGCGCTGCCCATATACTTCCAGCTTTTAAGCTAAGCTAACTAGCTGTCAGCAAACTTTGTCCGTCTCTTCCTTGTTACTGGACGTACGTTCAAAAGAATGTTGTCTATCTGCTTGTCATGGACTCGGGAGTGAGGCAAGACACGAAAAGTGTCTCTTTAAGACTAGAAAGATAAAGCACATTATGTCATTATGTCAAAATAAAAGCACTGTGTGAAAGTATCTGGGCTCATCTTGGGCTGTCACTTTACTGGATCTTCACCTCACGATTACCGTGGACAAAAAAATATCATAATAACAATATTGAAAAAAATTGATTGTAGAAGTCAAATTAATCTACATCCTAATTACCTCCGCCAAGGAGGTTATGTTTTTGCCCGCGTTTATCTGTCTGTTTGTGTTCAAAATAACCTGAAAAGTTCTGAACAGATTTGGATGAAATTTTCATGAATTGTTGGGATATGAAAGAACTGATTAAATTTTGGGACTGATCCGGATCACCTTGGCAGAGGTCTGCGCTCTCTGAGTGCTTCTCTAGTTTTTGTCAGTGCTTTGGCAAAATGATCCTAAAACAGTGCAAAAACTGTACAAAAAAGTGTAAAAAAAAAACAATAAAAATACAAGGATACAAGGAAGTTTATTGGTCATTATACAACAGGTTGCATAATAAAATTACATTGTGGTTCCCTCGAGTGGGAAAAATAAAATAAAAGTTATTAAACATGGAGGAGAGCAGATGGTGCAATATTATCAACCATGTAACCATGAAAAAGCCAAACAAATGATTGTGTGGAATGATATGACCTTTATGTCAAAAACACGATGTTTTTCATTTGTTCAGTTACTCATTTTTTCTCAATGCAGTGATATCATTGCAAAGCTAAGAGATTGTGTATTTGAAAGTGCATTTTCAAGACCTACAGTCTCTTCTTATCCCCAAAATTTAAGCTCATTATTTCACAAACAACTTGTGCTTGTTTAAAAATGTTCTTAAGAGATATTTTCATCAGTCTCTGATTTCACTTATTATCAGTTTAATCTGTAACTAATCCAGTAGTTCATTTGGTTCCTGAGTTTTGTTAGGCTTTTGCTTGTGAAATAAAATTTCCTGTTTTGGTTGTTCTCATCAAAATAAAAGCATTTGTCAATAGTTTACAATAGGGACTTTAATTGTGAAAATAGTTCTGGAAGTCTCTGTTACCATTGACGGAACTTTGCTCAAATTTAGCAGCGACCTTGTGGACATGTAGTCTTTTTAGCAGTTTCTTTGGATTATTTCAGATTTAAACAACAGAGACATCAGTTTAAACTCACATCTGAACTGTTAAAACAGCAGTTAACATGGATTATAATGGCTGCAGCCCTGGATCAAGCAAATCTTTGTCAATATATTTCAGCATACAGTCTGTCTCAAGGCTTAAAGACACACATGACTTTTTGCAGAGCAAACACACTACACAGTGTTCTTTACAGACAAACATACAGAGAAGAATACACTGTAAACACACACTCTGTACATGAGGTGGACGCTGGGTCATTCTGGGTAAATGTGTGAGTGCTTCACTCTTTGGAGAAGTCCTGCGATGCTTGTATTAGCCGGTGAATGTGGCTGGAGGAAGAAACAGTCGCGAGTTATGAAGCAAATGGTCTACCCGTATTACCCTTTGCCTGTTTTTAGCCCAATATGATAACTGCATTGATTAAAAAGGATGGTTATCGTTCATACGGGTGTATTGTGACAGCCCAGTCTCATCATTGAATAAAACCAATCAGACCATAGCTTCTAAACGCAAGCAGAGATCAGACAACACAATTCAGATTAATATGATATAACCCAACAGGACAGTTGTAGAGTTTTCCGGAGCTGTCAGCTATGAATATCAGTTGTTTCATCTCCCGTAGTGTGTCAAAGAGAAGTGGTCAAGCTTAATTTTTAACAAATATGACGCATACTGCACATGAAGCCTTTTTGAGGACTTCCAGTCAGGATTTAGAGCTCATCACAGCACAGAGACTGCTCTAGTTAAAGTAACTAATGACCTACTCTCAGCTTCAGATGAGGGACTTCTCTCAGTACTTGTTTTGCTAGATCTTAGTGCAGCTTTTGACACCATTGATCAGGATGTTCTTATACAGAGATTAGAGGTATTACTCGGGATTACAGGGACCGCCCTAAATTGGTTTAAGTCCTACTTATCTGATAGATACCAGTTTGTACACGTGAACAACAAGTCCTCTGTGTACACCAAAGTAAGTTAGGGAGTTCCTCAAGGCTCCGTGCTAGGTCCAATTCTCTTCTCCATTTATATGCTTCCCCTTGGTGATATCATGAGGAAATACTCCGTTAATTTTCACTGTTACGCTGATGATACTCAGCTGTATGTATCAATGAAGCCAGGTGAGACAAATCAGTTATCTAAACTAGACACGTGTCTAAAGGACATTAGGACCTGGATGGCCAAAAATTTTCTTCTCCTTAACTCAGACAAGACAGAGATCATTGTGCTGGGCCCTCGACACCTTAGAGAAACCTTTTCTAATGATTTAACTGCCATAGATGGCATAAGCCTGACGCCAAGCACAACTGTTAGAAATCTTGGGGTTCTATTCGATCAGGATCTATCCTTTAACTCTCACATAAAGCAAATTTCAAGAACAGCCTTTTTTCATCTTCGTAACATCACTTAAATTAGGCCTATCCTGTCCCAGAACGATGCTGAAAAGCTAGTCCATGCTTTTGTTACTTCTAGACTGGACTATTGTAATTCTCCTCTTTCAGGCTGTCCCAATAAGTCGCTTAAGACGCTTCAGCTGGTTCAAAATGCTGCAGCACGTGTGCTGACTAGAACTAGGAGAAGAGACAACATTACTCCTGTATTAGCCTCTCTGCATTGGCTTCCCATTAAATATAGAATAGAATTCAAGATTCTTCTTCTCACCTATAAAGCTCTCAGTGGACAGGCACCAATTTACCTCAAAGAGCTTGTAGTGCCGTACAACCCCTCTAGAACATTACGCTCCCAAAATGCTGACCTGCTCGTGGTTCCATCAGTCTCTAGAAGTAGTATGGGAGGTAGAGCCTTCAGTTATCAGGCTCCTCTTCTCTGGAACCATATACCGACCACGGTTCGGGAGGCAGACACCCTCTGTACCTTTAAGGCTAGACTTAAAACATTCCTCTGTGATAAAGCTTTCAGTTAGGGACCAGCTCATAGTCCATAGTTTAGACACATAGTTAAGATGCAATAGGCTTAGACTGCCGGGGGGATCTGGCACACTGGGCTCTATCCCTCTCTCTCTCACACTCTCTCTCCATATCTGCCTCTGCCCCTTTCTGTTTGCTCCTGTACTCGTCTCTGGCTCTTGTCTCTTAGGTGGCCTGGGATCCTCGGTGGAGACTGCCTGCTGCTGTGGAGTCACGAAGCCTCAATAACTACAATTACAGACATAACACATATTTGGCCATCTCATTCTAGTTCATAATCATTATAGCTGTTAATGTAGATATTAACATGATCTTTCTATCCATGGTTGATACATCTATAGTAACTAACTTTAGCTCCACATGGACATGAGATCCCTCTTGAAAATGAGGTGTCACATCTCAAGAGGTCTACCATTAATACATTTATACTTAACGGAGACAAATATGGTAGGGATGCACTTGTGGTCTGGGCACCCATAAGTTCGTCACTACCATAAATTCTTATTTTCAGTAAGACTATTATTGATTATACTTCTATAAAATTATCACCACAACCACACAGACATGAGGACCCTCCTGAAAACAAGTTGTAGCATCTCAAGAGGCTAACCTCTAATAAATTTGTTTGCAGCAGAAACAAATTTGATGACGACAGGTCTATGATTGGTCCATGGATCTGTCACTAGCTTTAGTTCTTACTTTAGTCCACTTGTCTCCACTTACCTCCCTCCCTTTGCCCACATACCCAACACAGCATCGTGTGGATTTGCTGTTCATCATGAGACTGGGGTCCACATTCAAGATTTCCTGCTGCTTAACAGAAGGTTTTTTATGCCGCCATGATGGAGGGATTCATGATTGGCTATATGGATTCATGTTGGGTGTTGGATGTATATATTTGTATATATATGTATATGTGTATTTTATATATGTATATATGTATCTATGCATATATGTGTATCCATAATATGAAGAGCTTTGTGCTCTATTGTAAAGTGTTTTGAGATAACACTTGTTATGAATTGGCGCTATACAAATAAAGATTGATTGATTGATTGATTGATGAAGTCAGCTGAAACACCAGCAGCTTGCTGATGCATATATCTGTGCAGCACTGAATTTAATATCAGGAGTGAGGTGTTGGTCATTGTTGACACTGAAAACCTGTTGGCCGACTTTTGCCCACACAGAAAATCCACAGAAATTGATAAAGAATTGTAACTATTGGAATCAATAATGGCACTGGTATCAATAAATTGTATCAATTCCCATCTCTAATCATCACTGAATGTCCACTTTTATCCATCAAACTGTCATTTATGAAGGATAGAAACCTTTTCTTGCCTCACATCTGTTTCTAACACTGATAAATTGAAACCATGAAAGGAACAGCTTTTTGCCCTTGACAAAAAAAACGGTACATTAATTCAACTGAAAGACCAACAACTTACTGACGCATATATCTGTGCAGCACTGAGTTGAGTATCAGGAGTGATGTGTTTGTCATTGTTGACACTGACCATCTATGCAAGCAGACTTCTGTTCACAGAAAATCCACATCGACAAAGCATTGTAACGATTAGCAGACTCGATAATGGCATTGGTATCAATGAAACTGTAACAATTTCATTATGGTAAAATATTTTCTTGCCTCACATCTGTTTCTAACACTGATAACTGAAACCATGAATGGAAAAGGTAAGTTAACTCAAGGCTTTTTGCCCTTGACAAGAAAAACGGTACATTAATTCAACTGAAACACCAACAGCTTACTGAAGCATATATCTGTGCAGCACTGAATTGAATATCAGGAGTGATGTGTTTGTCATTGTTGACACTGACAATCTATGTAAGCAGACTTTTGCTCACAGAAAATCCACATGAATGGATAAGAGAATCACTAACGAATTGGATCGATAAGCAGAATCGATAATGGCATTGGTATCAATGAAATCGTATCAATTCACATCTCTAATCATCACTGACTGTCCACTTTTATGCATGTAATTAGGTTTCTTGTTTCACATCTATTTGTAATACAAATACCTGCAACCATGAAAGGAACAGGTCAATTTAAGTTAACTTGAAGTTTTGTGCTCTTGACGAAAAATAGGCATTTATATTTGTAGTTGTGATTATGTAAAAATAAAATAAAAGCATAAAGAGAATAAAACAGTAAAATTGAAGGACATTAGGGTCAGGAATAGGGTTGGGAATTGACAATATTTTATTGATACCAATTCCATTATCAATTCATGTGGGTTTTTTGTGTGAGCTGGCTAACATAAGTTTAAGGTAGTGCTAGATTATTTACAAGTTAATGCTAACATTTATCCATAAATATCAATTTATGCTAACACTGATTTAATGATTTCATGTTTTTACTGCTTCAGCTAAGAAAGTTACATTATACAAAATGAACTGTGCTCTTGTTTCCTGTCTGATATTTTTAGTTCCTGCTATTATGCTGACTTAGCTGAAATGAAAGTACCTACTGTTAACCCCCTGTACTGTGATTGACCTTTTCATGGCAGACAAAGCTAATGAAATCAGTCACAAGGTTTAATTTCAACATTACCTATGATGTCACCTCCCAAGCCTGAAGTGTATAAGATCTTGTGTTTTAATTTGGTTCTTTTATTTGGATGTTTGAGAATGTGTTGAAAGGAAAACAACCTCACCAAGCTTTGACTCCCTAATGACTGCATACTCACACCTGCAGTTAATATTAAAGGCAAACATTTAGTTCAGGTCGAACCGACCTGGGTAAGGAAAATAACCGCGAGATTCATCACACTTCAACTGTCAAAATATTCTGTTGTAAGGTAAACTAGAACTGTCCCACCCATTTGCTGTGTATAAAATGTTATGTTACACCATGCAGAATAGTTTTTTGTTTTTGGAGAGGAGGCTGCACACTTTGTCTGGAGGTGCAGAGCTGAGCGCTCAGCTGAGTGATTTTTACTAACTTTTGTATTGTTTCACATATTGTCAATAAATGGTTGGCTAACCGATCTAATCTGGAGTTGTGCCTTCTTCCAAACAGAACAAAACCTTTAACAGTAGTGACAATGCTAAACATGTCACTCCAGATATTGACGAAAAAATTGATTTCAGTATCTGCAACGACTTTACACATACTGGCATTTCAGATAGTCAAAAATCCAAAATCACCCCTTGATACGCCAACCCAGATGATACTGTGCATCCCAATTGTGAATCAGTCATCCTGCAAAGCTTCATCTTAAAGCTAAGTAACTAAAAATCAAGAGCACACTGCCTCTGACCTGATGCCACCAATCCATAGTCTAATCTGAAAGTTTGAGCAGAGCGGGAGCAGGTCATCAGCTGGCTCTGCGCTCCCTGTGCGCTGACTGATTATAAACACTGCACAGCCTGTTGATCTCAGTGCAGCACCAGCATGTGTCCCCTCCTCCATACAGTCAGCCTGCTTCCTGTACTGTACTCATCTGCACTGATATGAACCCCCTTAATGCTGCACGGCTGTAGTAACAAAAAGATGAAGTAGCAGCCCCCTCCTGTCGTCACGCTTTGGTACTCGGGGGATTTAAACCCAACCGGAATCACGCTGGCTGTGTTACAGAGTTACAGCTCAACAATGTGACACATCCACATGGGGGCTGCGCTTTGTCTGCATGCCTCTCAAGTTCAACATAGGAAGATCGAGCCACGTAGGCATGTCCATATTCAGATCATCCAGACTGATGCAACAGTTTCCACAATGAGGTGGACCCAGACATCCAAGCTGGACCTGCCGTGCGTAACAGACTCTCCTGCGTGCGTATTTTGGCGTTTTTTTACAGCCAAATCACACCTTCAAGACTATTTACCTGACTTTATCTCATTATAATGTCTTTATACTGCACATAACCGAACTGTAACCAGAACCTCTTTGATTTGAACCCCCATTGTGATCCACTGTGGAGTAACTTTATCAACAAAGCAGCAGCAGCAGAGTCACGTTGCCTAGTTTTGTCACTTCTCCTTTCAGCTGCAGCCTGCCCTCCCGTCATTCATGCCTCAGTAAGAGAGCTGTCAAACACTCACCGATGATGATAGCACAGGCGCTCAGGAGTCCAATTTCCTTCTTCAGAGTGACCCTGTCGCTCTTGGAGGAGTTTTTATCCTTCTTCTCATCTTTGTCCCCCATCGCCTCCGCCTCGTCAGTGCTTCCTGCCCGCCTCGGTTCGGTCCAGGCTCTAGAGACTGAACCACGCCGCGCTCACGCCGGGTAGCCCTTATAATATATACGACTGATGAGAGGAGGTCGGCGCATGCGCAGGAGCGGGAGCACTGCCTCCACCTTGTGTTCAGGTGGTCTGATGTAAGGCAGGTGTGACTTTTCATGAGAGGCAAGCAGAAAGGCGCGTGGAGGGTTACCTGCAGGTTAAACTGTCAAACCTCCATGTTGTTGTTGTTTTTTTAATTTACGGAGGTGTGGACTAGTCAGAAAGGAGGAAGATTTTATTGATGCACTTCGAGAAATAAAGTGTTACAGTCGAGCAGAATTTTGTACAAGGAGGAGTAACAAGACATTTAAAGGGTGCGTGGAGAGTCGACTTTACAGTAAAAAAGCGAGAAAGAAACGTTAACAACAAAGTCAAAGAATTGCACTTTAAGGTTTTGCACAATATATATTTTTAAAAAATTGCATTTCTCCCAGACACTGAAAACAACTGTACTTTTTGTAAAGATGAACCAGAATCATTAACACATTTATTTTACTACTGAACGCATTCAATTAAGTTTTGGACCCGACTGGAAGAGTTGTGCAAAACTCAACTAAAATTTGAATGTAAAAGTATCATCACTAATTTTATTCATGACAATGACCAAGTTGAATTTATAACAAACGTGTTGATTTTGTTTTGGTAATTAAATCTGCAAAAAAGTAGGGTAACCAAAGTTACACCCTGCTGCATTCGTTTTTTTATGTGAATTTAAGACATCAAATCCTTGAGATGTGCAAACTCTATAAAAAGTGAGAGAACTATTGAATCATATGATAAATAGTTTAAAGAGGAATAACGTGTATACCTGTACTTTGTTTTGTTATTATCATTTCTGATTATTGTTAATTATTTGTCTCAAATGTCTTGTTTTTTAACCCACAACTTTGTTTCTTTTTTGCCTCTGAATGAGCACATCTGTTCTTTCTTCACATATTTGTTCCATTTTCAATTAAAAAGAAAAAAAAATGAGAAAGAAATGGTGAAAATATTTTTGTACGGAGGGCAGTTAGGGTCATTCATTCATATGAAATAACTGAATGTTGATTTCTTTCCTCATTATGAATTTTAGGAATAAGAGAAATCACAAAAAGTGATCTATATTGTATTTAAAGTTGTGATTATGCAAAAATGAATGAAATCGTTAAGAGAATAAATTAGTAAAATTGTGAGACAATAGGGTCTGATCTAGGGATGGGAACCGATATGATTTTATTGATACCAATTCCATTATCGATTCATGTGGCTTCTTTGTGTGATCGAAAGTTGGCCTACACTCTTCTCCTTTTCTGGCATGATTGTATCTTTGACTTCTTTGTTACAGTTTCTGCTGACTGCCACTGATGAAAATGTGATGTCAAAAAGATGCAAAAAGACTAATAATATGGATTTCTAAAGGGAGTTGTGATTAATGCTCCACTGGAATTGGTTTTCGATTCCCATGTCTAGCCAGGTTATACTTTTAAAGTGAAAGGATTGTTTTAAGTCATGCACTCGGAGACTTTAGCCTACTAAAGTAAAGTAAAGCTGTCAAAGCTGTTATCATGAAGAATAAACAAACAAGGCCAAAAAAGAACAGTTTTCATCGTATAATATATGATTTTAAATTAAAGTACATTCACCTGCCACTTAATAAGGTACAACCTTTTGTGCTCTTGTTCTGGTCTCTGGTTTTTGTCTTGTAGGCTGCTGTGAGTTGTTGGTGTGGACAGCCTGCTGCTGTGGACCTACATAGCTTCAGTTACTACCTTTAGAAATATTTGGCCTTTCCTTTAGCCACATTCAATTATGGATATTCCTAATATTAAGTTCAGAATGATCAGTCATTTAAAAAAAAAACACGGTACTTCCTACACATACCACAAATAAATCACTGTTGCCATGACTACCAACATCAGTCCTCTCCTCTTCATAATCATTACAGCTCATAATTATAATTTTTATAATGTAAGAATCAATCTTTATATCCATGGTTGTTATTGCAAATTCCACCTTAATAACTACCTTTAAAACCTTTATAGAGAGGTGTTGCATGAGATGTTGCATCTTAAAAACAAGATGCAACATCTCAAGGGGTTAACCTCTAATAAATGTATATTATACAGTAAAATATCATAAGAACAAATTTATGGTCTGGGCATCTATAGTTACCACTATCCTGAATTCAGTTTTTAGTCCTTCTTTGTCTCTACCAGCCTCTCTTACTTTCTACAACTTGATCTCTCTCTAGTTAGACAGAAACATAGATAGATAGATAGATAGATAGATAGATAGACAGATAGATAGATAGATAGATAGATAGATAGCACATACATGGGAGAGTACAGGAGAGCATGGTTGTTTGCTCTCCCTCTCATGAGTAAACTCATGATCAACTCATGATGATCACTCCTGAATTAGACCAAAGCTTGAAGTCTTGGAGTGAAATGAGAATGACTGTCATTCTTCTGAATTACTTTAATGACTGGCTGTTACAGTTTTTCTCCATTGGTTTGACTCATTTCTTGAAACAGAAATTACATTCTCAAAACTCTAAGGTCATTTGGCACAACAGTCTTACAGTTCAGCAGAACACCATAGCTCACTTGCAAAAGCTCATATCTCTCCGAAAACTGTTCACTGGATCTTCAAAACTGAATTTCTCTCTCATGTAAATAGTCAGTGCCACCAAAAATGCATTGTCCCTTTGGCACTGTGTAAGCACTGCAGGTCAAAATGTTTAGATGTTTTGTCACTACGGCAGAAGACCATTGAAATGTCCCTCATGTCCACCTCTCAGTCTGAGCCCAGTCCTTCATTGACGATTGTCAGCTGTACTAGTTTTTTTTTTTTTTTTTGTCTGACAAACAGAATACAATTGTGTATAAAACTGAAAAAAAACAGTAAGAGTAGCCTCCAATGTATGAAAATGCACATTGTACTCAGACTGCAAAGGAAATTGTAACCATTATTACAGTTTATCCAATTGCTAAAACACAATTTTGCAAACTAGGCTGGTTTTATCAAACTACTTACAGTTTTCTCCATTGGTTTGGCTCATTTCTTGAAACAGAAATTACATTCTCAAAATAACATGGACAAACCTCCAAACCACTTGGCAAATGGTCACAACAGAATTGGATTTCTCATTCATTTCATCAAATTGCAAATGTCTTAGTACATGTATCAATGTCTCAGGACATCTTTGCAAAAGATTAAGTACAGGCAGGGCCGCCTCTGGCCAAATTGGGGTCCTAAGCAGAATTCCATTTATACATATATATCTATATATCTATATCTATATCTATATCTATATATCTATATCTATATCTATATCTATATCTATATCTATATCTATATATATGTATATATCTATATATCTATATATCTATATATCTATATATATATATATATATATATATATATATATATATATATATATATATATATATATATATATATATATATATATATATATATATATATATATATATATATATATATATATATATATGTACATATGTACATATATATATATACACGTGTGTGTGTATATATATATATATATATATATATATATATATATAAAAACTCTTCTCTCACCCACCCCCCTCTCCCCGGTGGGGTGGGTGGCTGTTAATCCTCTTCAGCTCGGGTCCTCTACCAGAGGCCTGGGAGCTTGAGGGTTCTGCGTAGTATCTTAGCTGTTCCTAGGACTGCACTCTTCTGGAGTGAGATGTCTGATGTTTCTCCAGGGATTTGTTGGAGCCACTTCTCCAGTGTGGTCACTGCCCCGAGTGCCCCGATGACCACAGGCACTACTGTTGCCTTCACCTTCCAGGCTTTCTCTAGCTCTTCTTTGAGCCCTTGGTATTTCTCTAGTTTCTCATGTTCCTTTTTCCTGATGTTGCTATCACTTGGGATGGCTACATCAATCACAACGGCTTTCCTCTGCTGCTTGTCCATGATTACAATGTCCGGTTGGTTGGCCATTACCATTTTGTCAGTCTGTATCTGGAAGTCCCACAGGATCTTTGCTCGGCCATTCTCAGTCACCTTGGGAGGTGCTTCCCATTTTGACCTTGGGGGCTCCAGTCCATATTCTGCACAGTTGTTCCTGTACACTATACCGGCTACTTGGTTATGGCGTTCCATGTATGCTTTTCCTGCCAGCATCTTACACCCTGCTGTTAGGTGCTGGACTGTTTCAGGGCTCTCTTTGCACAGCCTGCACCTGGGATCTTGCCTGGTGTGGTAGATCCGGGCCTCTATTGCTCTGGTGCTCAAGGCCTGTTCCTGTGCAGCCATGATTAGTGCCTCTGTGCTGTCCTTCAGTCCAGCCCTCTCTAGCCATTGGTAGGATTTGTTCATATCAGCCACTTCAGCTATCTGTCGGTGGTACATCCCATGCAGGGGTTTCTCCTCCCATGATGGTTCCTCTAGTTCCTCCTTCCCTGTCAGTTTCCACTGTCTGAGACACTCACTAAGCGCTTGATCTCTTGGGGCCATCTTCCTGACGTAGTCATGGAGCTTGGATGTTTCATCTTGGATAGTGGCTCTGATGCTCACTAACCCTCTGCCTCCTTCTTTGCGCTTAGTGTATAGCCTCTGGATACTGGACTTGGGATGAAACCCCCCGTCCATGGTGAGCAGTTTCCGAGTTCTAACATCTGTGGCCTGAATTTCCTCCTTCGGCCAGCTTATTATTCCAGCTGGTTAGCTGATCATTGGCAGGGCATAGCTGTTAATTGCCCGAACCTTGTTTCTGCCATTGAGCTGACTCTTTAGGACTTGCCTTACTCGCTTCAGGTACTTGGTCGTTGCTGCTTTCCTAGTGGCCTCTTCGTGGTTGCCATTTGCCTGTGGTATGCCAAGGTATTTGTAGCTCTCTTCCACATCTGCTATTCTGCCTTCTGGGAGTGTAATGCCCTCTGTATGGACTACCTTCCCTCTTTTTGTCACCATTCGGCCATTTGGACACAAGATACATATATATATATATATATATATATATATATATACACACACACACATATATATATATACATATATATACATATATATATATACATGTGTATATATATATATATATATATATATATATATATACATATGTTCATGATCATAGAAATATGTGTATAGTATTATATTGTGTTTTTACAAAATTGTATTGTTAACCAGACAAAAAAAAAAACAGTTGACAATCATCAATGAAGGACTGGGCTCAGACTGAGAGGTGGACATGAGGGACATTTCAATGGTCCTCTGCCATAGTGACAAAACATCTAAACATTTTGACCTGCAGTGCTTACACAAAGGGACAATGCATTTTGGGGGCACTGAATATTTATGAGAGAGGAATTTAGTTTTGAAGCACAAATTAACAGTTTTGTGAGAGATATGAGCTTTTGCAAGTGAGCTATGGTGTTGCGCTGAACTGTAAGAGTGTTGTGCCAAATGATCTTAGAGTTTTGAGAATATAATTTCTGTTTCAAGAAATGAGCCAAACCAATGGAGAAAAACTGTAACACAATTCACAAAATCACACCCAAACTGCGGAATACCTCACATGTCCAGCAAAATGAAGCACTGCAACCAAAACTACATAAAGCATTATCAAAAACAGGCTTTTGCACCAAATGGCACACACTTCATTCAGATCACCAGATTTTTGTCTAACCAACTACACACTGTTGGGCATCATGAAAAGCACTCTCATCTTTAGAATGCTTTGCCGTAGTACTAAAAGACTTCAAATTGTAGAATTTTTTTCTGATTGTTCACATGCATCGAAATATTTGCAGATACACAAACATACTGTTAAAACATTTATTTTTCTATTTTTCACCTATCAAGTCAGTGCAACATATGCACATCAGATATATTTACACTGGAGTGAACAAAATATGCTTGCAAAATTAGTAAACGGAAAAAGAAAACTTCAGAAAAAATGTGCAGAAAAAATATAAAGCAAAAAAGGGAGGCAAGAAAAATAATTAGGCAGCAGTGTTTCAAAATGGCAAACATGACTTTATGTCAGATTGTTGTGTCTTATGCAGAGAACCGTGTTCAGTGCATTTACAGTAAAAAGAACCATTATGAATGTGTGTAAAGAAGAAAATGTGTTTAGAGTTTTGGAGACTCAGAAGAGGTTTTGCTTTCTATGTGTCAGTTTAAATAAATGTGCGATGCATGTCATATTATTGTGTTAGCATTTGGAAAAAACTATTCACACACATAAAGTGACTTCCATACATCAGAGTAAAAAGAAAATGTATACAGCATAATATACTGTAACATTAACACATAAACAAAAAACAAGGAAAATTATATGTATCCTACAGTGCTGTAAATAAAACTGGTGTTTCACAACTAACATTAGACAAGAACTATTATGTTCTTGGCTAATTTTGACAATTGAACAGACTGTTGTGCATGTGAAGATGTATACAATGAAATGATGCTGGCATGTTTTGGAGAGAACAACCATTAGACTGACAATCAAGAATTAGTTTAGATTAACAAGATCTATCCACTTGGAAATTGTGCTTAATGTAGGCAAACTGTGCTAAGTGTAAGCTAACTGTACTTAATCATTTGCAAAGATGTCCTGAGTCATTGAGACATGCACTAAGACATTTGCCAAGTGGTTTGGAGGTTTGTCCGTGTTATTTTGAGAATGTAATTTCTGTTTCAAGAAATGAGCCAAACCAATGGAGAAAAACTGTAAAATAATTCATAAGAGTGACAGTAATTACCATTTCACTCCAAGAATGTAATGAACCACCGTGTAATTCAACCCCGTGTCACAGGGAGTGGGGTTGAGTGACCCATT
This sequence comes from Cetoscarus ocellatus, assembly GCA_037902135.1. Lineage (NCBI taxonomy): Eukaryota > Metazoa > Chordata > Actinopteri > Labriformes > Labridae > Cetoscarus > Cetoscarus ocellatus. The sequence continues at coordinate 1,595,719 of JBAMNC010000366.1, forward strand.
ATTATTTCATTGCCTCGTTAAGAATATACAAAATAATGAAATGAAAAATACTAAAAAATGAAAATAGAAAATAAAATTTGTTCTTCTTTTAACAAGGTGGAGGTGCAAATGATGATGTTCAGTCCTTTTTGTGTATATCCACAATCATGACACCAGGTCACATAACACATGTGAACATTATTAACCAGCATGCATTGGTTGATTGGTAACGATCTCACATTATTCTCAGTTTTTTTTACTTAATGTCATTATTTTGACTTCTTTTCTTAATGTACATTAAGTAAAAAAAAAATCTTCTGCTCATTGTCCCTCTCTATGCCTGACCTCAATACCCTTCTGTGGACCTGCATGAGGAGAAAAACTGAAAGGAGTAAAACTTTTGTCATGATGCACTGTGAGATTAGTCAAAATGATGAGAATTAGGTCCAAATGTGGTTAAAAATGGGGGGAATTTATTAAAAAAATCTGGAAACACGATTCTGGAAAAAAAGTTTTTCCAAAATTTTAGATATGACATGAACATTTCAACTTTGTCTCAGAACATTTACATTTTTTTCTGAAAATCTCAAATTGTTTTCATAATATTTCCTATATGATTTACTTTTCTCTGACTTTCAACTGGTATTATACATTATGACATCGTTTTAATTTTTTTTCTCAAAGTGCATGACATAAAAAACATTCTATCTGACCTATATATAATATCTGACCTCAGTACATTTCCAGAAAAAATAGACTTTTTGTAATCCCTTTTTTTGTTTTAAATCCCTCCATCACCAGTAAATACACATGTAGGCTTACTATTGACAAAGAGTGATGAAAAGGGAAAATTGAAATTGAGGGATGGATATATATTTAAAACACAAAATATAACGATTACACACACACACACACACACACACACACAGACATATACATATATTTGATATTACTTTTTTCAGTATATTTTAGAAAAGATCAGCATTAAGGGGGTGGAAACTGCAGGGTAAGTCATAGAAATAATGTGTAAGAAATTGACTACACATCCATATTAAAATATCATGATACAGATCTGCAAAATTATTGATAATTATAAGACAGTCAGTTAATAACTCCTCATGAATCTATAAAAAGAAAGTATTTGTTGGAGAATTTTCCCTGGTTATTGTGTCACTGCACTGATGCATGTAAGCAATCTGCCTTTGGCTCTGAAGTGTTTTAAAGCCTTTTAGTGTGACTGTGTTGTTGATAGTTAAATATTTATTTTGTTGTATTGTGGTATAAACTGTTGTTTAATATGTTAAACACACACCATTTGCCCCGAATAGAAAAGTATGACAAAAATATTAGATATACATAAATTTATATCATTTATGTGCTAATAAAACTTTAAAGAATGACTGTTGTTGTGGCTGGATGGATTGTTTGTGTGGTTGGACAGGTTTCAGGTGAGTCTGTTTTTCCCTCAGCGCCGCTGTAATTTGAGCTTCTGCTCATTACTGTTTTGTGGGGGAGGGTCAACTGTAGGGTGTCGACCCTCAGGGGATGACACCTTTAAGTATTTGTTCAGGTACAGACTCAAAAGGATACTTTTGTCATGAAACAGACTCTAGGCACCAGAAGAACTCAACTGCAGACGACCAGATGCGTAAGACAAAAAGCAGGGTTTATTTACAGTCCAAGGTTCGGTGCACAAGCAGGCAAAAACAAACCCAGGCAAAAGTATTCGACAAATAAAAGGCTAGAGGCAAGGTACAGGCAAAACAGGTCTATGATCATGAACAAGGTTATGAGAAAAATGCTGAAGTGACTTGAAGTTCAACAATCTGGCAACAGGACGGGAAGACATGAGGGGTGCGTCCGTATAGTCCTTTTTTCGCAAGGAACCTTCCTAACTGAAGAAATGACCCGGAAGCATTTCAGCGTCGGCCATGATAAGTGCTGTCCGAATTGTCCAAAAGTTAAGGAAAGGAGGGCTGTTGCTTCCTTTATTATCTCCTTTAGCTTAGGAAACACTGGACCATCCTTTTCAAAAGGAAAGGAGAAATGAACGCCCCATAATGCCTTGCAGCACGTGACGTGGATAAATACGGCTCCTGCCGAAGGTTTCCAGAAACTTGCGAAGGAGAAAGGACGAGTTTTGTGGGACTTTAAAGATATAAATATAATACTGTGTGAACGTTTTTGGCAGGTTTAGAGAAAGAGATATGCTTCAAAGTAAGTGCTTTCAAAAATATAAATAAATATAGTTCATTTCCTTTTTAATCATTTTTAAATTGGTGGACCGATAAACAATTACATGTTATGATTTATAAAGCACTTACTTTAAAGCATTTCTTTTTCTCCATAACTGCTTACAATGTAGATTAATATTAAACATACAACTGTGGTACTTGTTTCCTATATTAATATTATATATTAATCACCACATTTTCATCTATCTTAATTTATGAAGTAAATCATGCCAATAATAAGACAGAACAATGATGTTAATAATGTTTATTAAAAAACAATCAGTAAAAGGACAAATGAGGCATTTTACAATACTTCAAATATAATGACAAATTGGAACAATGTTCATGATGATATATGTGAATGAAACAGGGAGAACAGTGCTTCTGAAACATGTATTATCAGACCTCAGGTTTAAAGTGCCCTGTCAAAGATGTCAACATTTGCTCTCACCTAACCTCACGGCTGAGAGCAGAAAACACACACTGCATGACCAAAGGACAAAACACCTGTCACAGGTAAATCCTCTGATCATGGATTGTTAATGTTAACAGGTCAAACAGCACAAATCAACACTGTGAGGTAAAGCAGATGACAAGGACACTTATTGTAGTTCATTTTCTGAACATTGTAGTTCGTCATGGCTTACCTACGTCGCAAGAAATCGTTGAGTAAATATGACACGAAAGTGAAAGTGCAGTCGAATTCATCTTTTACAGCAGTTCTTCTTTCCTCTCCTCTTATTCCCTCCTTTCCTTGACTCTGTGACATTTTCCACCGGGGTTAAGGTAAAGTGGATAGGAAAGGACTGAGGACGGACTTTTCGGACGCACCCGAGGGTTAAATACATGAGGTGGTTGGGGATGATGAGACACAGCTGGGGAGGAACAATCAGGGATCAGGTGTGACAGCACCAGACAGGAAGCAAAACCCACACAGACAAGGAGAGACAGGTGAACTATCAAAATAAAACAGGAAGCACGAGACAAAACATAAAACATGAGAACAAAATGGGTTACTTAACTAAGGCAGAAGCATGATCATGACGATTTTCATAAAACTGTGATACAGATGTATGAGAAATGACTTTGGAAAAGTAAAATTGTTTGGCTTGATAGAGAAATTATTAAGAGACAAACAAAGAATTAGAATTCAAAAGAAGACATTGATAACACTGCGTTTCATACTGGCAAAAATGTAAAAAGACACTAGGCCGCTTTAAATTATTCTTTCAATCTGACTCGTACACAGACTAAATTAATACATAACATATTATATTGGCTAAAATTCATATGCACATCAAGCTGTCTTTCCATAATTAATAAGAGTGTGCAAGAAAATCGGACTGCAGAGTATCTAAGTTGTTGTAAATCAGCTGATTAAACATTACAAAGATATGACCTTTATGTCTTGAACACATTTTCTTGTGTTTTTTTTTTGTCATGTTATCCAGCCTCTTAATGTTCTTCAGGCAGAAGCAGATGCTGCACCTTTTTTAACAAACAGGGAATGTCTTGTGAAATGTAGATCAGATTGAATAGAAAATTTTGTTTGAATCTGATTGATTCCCACCTCTAATAATTCAACAAACGATATTGTGCTGACTGAAGGGACATTGTGTAAAATTTCCAATAAATCTTGAACTGAACCGAGTATTAATAAATGCATGTCTTTTTAGTTTTGTACACATTTTGCCTCAAATATCTCAGTCATCAAGCCATCAGTAAACACAGTCACTTGTTAAACTGTACCACCCGGAGAGTCACTAGGGGTGGGAACCTTCCAACAGGTTCTGATTCAAATTGAGTTCTGATTCTCGGGGTCAAGATCCGATTCAAAATAGATTTTCAATTCATAATTCACAAAACATTCCCTGCTTGTTAAAGAATATGTTTATTGTAGCGTATGCTTCAGCCTTCAAGTGCACCAAGATTCTGAATAATAAGATATGACAAAAAAAAAAGCACAACATAATTTGTTCAAGATATACAGGTGATGCTCTACTGTTTACAAAACCACATACTAGACTAGCAGTCCTTAGTATTTTTCCAAAATGTAGCATGTAGTATGTTAGCATTTGCAAAATCTGCAGTATGGCATAAAAACCTAGAAAAATCAAATTGCTTATGGAAAAATCCACAATATGCTTATGACCAGTCTACCACGCATACTGTTACCCACAATGCAAAGCACCAATGGATCAGGGTTTGTAAAGACAGACAGACAGCCTTAGCTATGTTAGCATTGGCACTGATTCCTTTAATTTTATATAACAATACAGCCAAACAAACTCTGTAAAATAAAAAAAAAAAATGAGTCGTTGGGGGATGAAGATTTTCAAAAACGTCTTTTAGGATGTGTTTTGGACCCAAAACATTCTCACTGTTCATGTAAGCACATGTTTACAGATGTTGCTAAACTGTTGCTCACTGGACTTTTTTACATTCACATGGCCACACATACTATTTGTCTCTCCCTCACCATGATGCTGCTTTAAACACTCTCACGATACGAAAGCTGCAGATGTTTCGGTTGATACCTGGTGTTATTGTTTTACAAGTGACCATGTTGACTGGTGACCCATGGCTGCTTGTGTCTGTAACATTTGTTGAAACCATCAGGAGTACCCATGAAACTTTTTAACATCAGGGTTTGATCAAGATTATAAGATGAGTCTAAAAACTAAATACAATCAAAGGAATATTTACACAGCACATCTTCTATCACCAGTTAACGTAGCCTGAAGTTAAACCTTAACACTAGTCATACATTATGGTAAGGATAGACAAGAATATCAAACAGCTTTTGCATAGAAATTGCAAAATCGCTTTATATCATTGATGTAGTTTCAGGGTAATAAACAGTTTTCGTGTGGACCAGAACTTTTTTTGTCACCCTCTGTGGACGGGGACATTCCTGAAAATGGAGGAAAATGTCTGCATTTAGAAATACCCGCCTTTGTGTGGACAAAGCCTTAGTCCTAATCCTCTGAGTCTATGATAGTAGGATCCTGCTGCTCTCCCTCCCCCAGCCAAACACCTGTTACCTGTTATCATCAGCTCTCACTTTCCCCGCCCACCTGCTCACATGTTTCCACTTCACTTAACAGCCTCACTCCTTAAATTCAGGACTATTTTCTTTGTTGAGGTGCCAGTAGGTATTCCTTGCCATGTGCTTTGTTTCAGTCTTTTCTGTGTGTTTTCATTTCGGAGTTTCTTTGATGAGGAGTTTCCTGCCTGCATACCTTCCTGTTCTCAGTCTGCCTGCCTGCTCACCTGCCAAAACCTCCTCATAAGCACTCGAATTCAAACTGGCTCATTGCATCATTTTCTTGGTACCATTTTAAATATGATTCATCCTTCCTGCTTGTTGAGATATCTCTGAAGTCAACAGTGTTTAAAAAGTTTTCACTCAGTAAATTATTTGGTTTAAGTTCAATTGGCTGGATGAGAGTCTGTCCAAACTGAGGGGAGATCTGATTCATCCTTCAGGGTTGAATCAGAATTACCTTGACAGAGTTTTCTGTTTGTCAGGCAGAATCACTGACTACTGGTTTTAAATTGCAGAAGTATATAAACCTATGATGCTCAGTGCTGAAATACTGGGTTTGGGAGGCACTTCATTTCGATGTCAAATGCCCCCATCTTATTGTGGTGACAATTTGACCATTCAGAGGTCAGCAGTGTCTGCACATCATGTTTAGTCTTGGCTCAGCTTTCTTGTATTCTTGCAAGCTGTAACATAAAATATTGTATTAGATATTTGATACAATCCTTAATGGAAAACCCAACACATGTGCTTTCACACACCTGGCTCACCAACAGGTAACCCACATGAGTGAAAGCAAACAGCAAAGTTTTTCACTCAGATTCAGTAATTTCCTTGCACTCCCCCAGTATTTTTTTCCATGTAATGTCTGGGTGAGCAGAAGTGTGAACACAGCAGCAAATAATCAGGGAAATTCAGTGAGATCGAGTGAGGAGGGTTGATGATGCTCATCCTGTGCGACCGTCATATAACCAAGAAAAGGAAATTTGACAGGGTGGTTAAAAGGAACCCTTGTGAGAGAAGTTTTAATAGTAAAGCTGTTGTTCACACCAAATACGCATTTCAGTTTTGACAATTTGCTGCAGAATTGTGGCGAAAACGATGCACATTGTGGCACAAACAGACACAAATTTTTCTTCTTTCACCCCCTTCGCCAAAGCTGAAAATATCCAACTCTTGCAACAAATTTAACTAAAGCTGTCAGTCAGCATCAGGAGTGAATGAGATGAGGATAACCTCACGCAGAAGGCTCAGTTATACATTCTACAATGTTCAGAGTATTTATGCCCCATGCGGCTCTCACATTGCTGCAAACAGATACTCTCCCAAACTATAGGGGGCAGTGTCCTCAACAAGTTGCATCTGTAGCATGGTTTGCAGGAAGTCATCAAAGGAGAAAGTTTGTTCTCACCAGTTATGCCATAGATGAAGAAAGTCTGTTGTTAAAGTGTGAAATCACTAATTAAGTTGCCTACCTTCCTGTAGAGGTTTCTGGGCACACCCAACTGGGCCCTTGACTCGTCCCAGGAGGAAATCCACTGAAACATGAGGTTCTTGTTCAAACATAAGGTAAAAGGGCAACCCTCAGTGCCCTAATGAGGAGTGGTGTTATGACAGTAGGAAGGGTACAGGGAAGATTGTGAAGGATTCGGTTGAACCATTTGCATCGTCCATTACCTGCAGGATAGTATGGTGTGGTATGACATTTCACAACAGCAAACAAGAGACAAAGCTGTTGCATGAGAGAGCTTTCAAAACTTCTACTTTGGTCCAAATGAAGATGGCTAAGAACACCAAACTTATAAAACCATTCAGAGACCAAGACCTGGGCCACAGTAAAACCTGGAATCCAAGAAAACAGCAGCACATGCTGGCATCTGACTTTTCAAATTAAGACGCTCCTTAAAATGCAGCCAACAAATCTGTCCGGTTTAATGCTCTTTACAAACAATGTTTAGTTGCACTGTGCCCATCAAATTTAGGAAAAAAGGATCAAAACTGAGAGGACGCACTTAGATATATAAAGGTAAGGGTGATGTCAGGTGGAGATGAGAGGAGGAGATCCCAAAGTCAGGCTCTTTTGGCCTTGGTTACCAAAACAGTTCAAGCCCCAAGTTTGAGCAAAGAAGTTTCCAAACACTTTATGCCAGTGCTGAGAAATAGTATGTACAATGTTTAAGTCTGGAAAAAGACGGTCAGTACAGCCTGTAACTAAGTCCTCCTCCCACTTGAATAAAGTAGTTCCATTGCTAACATGGAAAATCTGAGCTCTATATATAGCTGCTGAGGATTTTGTAGAAGAGGATTCATGTCAGGGTATTCAGTCCAGTTTATGCATGCGGGATTACAGGGCAGAGATTTGCATTTAAGTGAGGTGGAAGCTGTGGCTTCCTACTTGCAATGCATCATGATATTTAAGGCTCTGTGAGCAAAAAAAAATAAGCACTTTAGGTATGTTTCTTAGTTATCTTACCGAAGACCGTCAGTGCTGATGGTCTAAGAAACATTGCAATAAATTCCTTCAATTTTTTTACCTCTGTTATTTGAAGAGAATGACAAATGACTCCATTCCTTTCTTAAGGAAGATATTTTCACATCATTAATAATCATTAATAGTGTCTGAGCTCAATACAAGTACATCAGTTACAGATGTCTTTGGTGCTGCTACTCTACTCACTAGAGCAAATAGTCAATGCCCTGTGTTGTACCTTTGTTTATCTGCTGTAGGGAAATGGTTAATAATGTTACAAAACAAAACTGGTCAACTTCAAGGACAAAAAGTCCATGGTGTGCACCAGAAAGCAATAATGTACTCAAAAAAACTATTGTGCCAACAAGAAAGAAACCTTTTTGTTAGGCATAAAATAGTACAAACCCTAAACCCTCCATCATACACGCAATACAACCCAGTGTTAGAGACAACCTTTTTACTTTAGTAACTTGATCATTAAATTAATCTGGAAAATTAAGTAATCATGATAAAAATATTGATTAAATTGACTTTTTTTATTCTTGAAAAATAAAACCCCTTTGTAACCTTGCACAGAACCTAATCCAATGTCTGTAATCAGACAAATCCATCAGTAGGAAGAGACTGGTTGTACAGAGATTAGCATAGATGCAAACAGCCTCAGTAGCAGTTTTATCAGATCCAGACCACATTTCCTTCGATCTCCATTCTTAAAAAAGAGTAATGAAAGGATTTATTTCTGTTTCCATTTGGTAATAAATGATCTCCAGCCGAGTACCAGTCTGTGGCTCAGTGGTTCCTCTGTTCTAGACTATAAATGCACAATTTAATTTCCAAGCCCTGAAGAAACACTCTTGTGCCGTCAGGACAGTTGACAGGTCCACATGGACAGATCTGCCTGCGTGGACTCGTCCCTTTTTTCCCAGCTCATGTCCCCTCAGGCGCTTTGTATGGGTCTCAAAAGCACGGTCCTCAAACACAAATAAACAGAATGTTTGGACATTTCTGATCTTCTGTTTCTTGTTCTTCTTTCTTCTGTCTTCTTTTTCCTCAGTATGCCCAGCCTATATGTGGACCTGATGTTGTCCTCCTCAGACGGTTGGTTGTTTAACACCACACTCATTCCTAATCAGTAAAATGGACTTACTGTACACGTGCCAGACAAAGTGACAGCTCACCACAGAGTGATTAATTGTTTCTCCTGTGGTCTTTTGTGTCTGGTGACAACTTCCTGCTTTTTCAATATGTTCAATGTTTTTTTACACAACAGCATGAAATGGACTTTCACCCACATATCAACCAACAAACACACACACTTGCACCAAAAGTAGTCATGGTAGACTGAAGTTAGATGTTTTTTCCCTTCTTTTCACTCATTTAGACTTTATCACATCAAGGCTGACAACACACGGCTGTTTTCAAACCTTACATAATGGACATAAGGGCATTTTTAAGTGTTTTTTTTAACATAAGAATCCTTCATACACAAACATCAGACCATTTGGCATGACCCATGAGACCACACAGCTTCAGCTTGTAGTATTCACAGTGGTGAGCTCTCGTAGAAATCTGCATGTTTAAAAGCGACTTGCTAAGGAAACTGAACCAACCACTTTGCAGTTTTTTAGCTCTAGAGCAGGACTGTTCAAGTGTCTCTTCACAAACAGATGAAAAGGTGACTGGGCCACATCAATATACCCACTAAAGTTGCAAAACTGAAAGAATTGATTGTTCAATTAAATAAAATCATACTTAATCAAGTACTTACTCACAAAAAATCTGTTGAAATGTATTATTTTGCATGGATGTCTGCCTGTGACAAACAAATTTTTTAGAGTTGTGTTTGGATATGATACAGTTCATTTAAATTACCTTCAATTTCCAGTTAAATCTCATAAATTCCCATAATTATCATGAATGTTTCCAATTTTGGATATTTTCAAAATTCCCTAGCTTAAAGGTATAGTGCAGGATGTCTGTGCAGGTTCTCAGTCATGCAGGCCTTGATTATCCAACTCTGATCAAAGTGGAAACTGGACTGGTTCAGATTCTTGAAGACATTCGGCCTCTTCTACAAAAGGCTTCTGGAGTCCTAAGAGTTGATTGAGCGAGAATATAAAGCTTAAGTCAAACATTTATATGGAAATGGCCACCAGTCACACCTTCAGGGGGACAGTAATACCCTTTTCCCACTGGCTGACAAACCCGTTTAAACACGGCAACAATCGGCTCCTGTTGGCAGTGGGAAAGGCTCTAATCAGCATCTGATTGGCTCCAGTGGGATGACGTCGGTGTAGCATGCCTACGTCATAATATCGCACCCATAACTTGGGGCAACAAAAGGACGCCAAAAAAAAATTCCATCCGCCTTTGTATTATCAGAATGTCGTTCAGTCTGTGCTGAGTTTGTACACTTTCCATTGTTTACTTGGCCGTGTTTCGGCGTGCTGATGAACGTGATGACATCAGCTTGACGCACCAGAGGAAAAAATGAAACAGCCACACAGCTCGTCTGTGGACAATTAGACCTGGGTCTGCTGGAAATGGGAAAGGAGTCACTTGCCGATTGTTAACGGGTTTACCCGAGTTGAAAAAAACCTGCACGTTAATTTTAGTGGGAAAGCGGTATAGGTCAAGGACTCTGCTAACAACCCTCAGGTGACCACCCAGGCTTTTCACTTGTAGTCCTCCCACAGCCAACTCTTAAAAGTGCAGAAGCCTTTTGGAGAAGAGGTGAAACGTCTTCAAGAATCTGAACCAGTCCAGTTGCCAATTTGATCAGGGTTGGATATAGTTCAGGTTTTTTCAAGTGGGGTTGTGCGAGGTACATTGCATGAGCCTAAACGTGTCACAGCTCAGTTCTCTCTCTATTCAGAATTCTTGGAACGAACACTAATGCTTCACATTGCTGTTCATGGTGCCAAACTCTGCGTAATTAAAAGATTTGTGGGAGAAAACAAGCCACAAAACCAGCCCTGGGTCATTGCATACTGGAAACTGTTTACAACAATTTACTTTCCACTGCCAAGCCACTTTGATTAGGCACTAATTTGAGACATGGCACAGCCTCTGTGGTCCCTGTAGCATCCCATTCAAGGGCAGTTTTTTTTTCTCCATTAGTTATCGCAAATGATATTTTGACATTTCATTAAACTCACTCCACTGCAGCATCCAGTCAGAGAGCGATATCAAGTAAATAGGTGGGTCTTTCAGTTACTGTGTATCCTCAGCTACAGCTCCTCGGATTTTCCTTCTCTCCTCTCATTCCTCTCTTCTCAATTTGCAAATAAGAGCTCCAGGATGTGACTCAACATAGCATGTCGGGAACTACTTCCAGTTCAGCAGTGGAGTGAGCAGAGAGGAAAATGCAGTTTGGGGAGGTGAGATGAGCTTCATCTGGGCGACAGCCCACAGAAAATGTTTGGGCAGGGCAGAACCTTTAAAAAATGTATTTCGTAGGTCATTAGATGATTGTTCTGTCAATCACATTCATTACAGAACAATAAGATGATGTATTTGGTGGGCACTGTTGCCTAGGAGGAAAAGTTCACAGTGCAAGCTAGTTTGTAGATTTAACTTTAAATAAAAGTTGTTGAGAGAGAAGCAAAAGTATCTGGAAGGATCTGGCTGACTGCATACATTAAATCAAGCAGATACAACTGCACTGAGGTTAGAACTGTTGTCTAGTTCTGATAAAAATGCTACTAAGGCAGGCAGCATCCATGCTTATCTTGTAGAAGCAGTCATTGTTTGCAGGCTTGCAGCTGCCTCTTTATGTTTGTAGCTCGTGCCTCTTTCACAGGACACTGATTGCTGTGCCACTGCAGACTAAGCTCAAGCCTACCAGCTTGGAGCTTTGTGAGATGGACCTGCCTGATCTTAGACATGGACTCAGGAAGGTCCGTTTGCACTGCAAGGTTACTTAGTTTGACCTTGGCACCACATGCTCACATGTGTTTAAAGATTTTTTCAGTCATGCTTTTTTTCACCTTTTCTTTATGCCTGAGAAAGTTGTAAATGAAAGCTCTCATCATAGCATGTAAACTCTGTGAATATACAGTGTTGTTCTCCTCTCACTGTACATAATGTGATTATACAGTGTTCTACCTCTTTGACCTTCATTTATGATTTTCTTGAATCTTCTGGATAATGTTTCTGTCACACTGAGCTGTGTCCTCAGCCTCAAACAGAAAAAGAACAACAACCAATCAGACAAAAGAGCCCACAGACACACACCACAGCGCAGCACCACTCCTACTGTTAAAGGAGTTAAGTCGTTAAGTTGCTGCAGGCGAATGCTAACGAATGCACAATTAGGCTGGAGGACGGCCTCCCTCTCCAAAAGGAGGCCCCGACAAAGAGAGGAGATACTTTGTTGGCAACAGAAAGGCAGACCAAAAAACACTGGCCTCAGTGTGAGGGCAGGAGGGGACGATGAGGAGAGGATGTGGAGGGAAAAACAGCGAAAAATCACAAGGGAGCGTGAGGGGAGGAGTCCTGATGTAAACAAATACATCACAGCATCCATGAACAACAGCAGGAGCAGGAGGAGTTAAGAGAAGGGTAGAATGGGAGAGAAGGAGCAAAGTATCAAGAAACAAGAGACAAATGTGAAGAAGAAGAAGAGTCAGGGGATGGAGGGTGATGCTTGAGAAGAAGCTTCATCCAGCCTGAGAATGAAGATCTGTCTCTGTGCAACACTGGATGTCATAAGAGGAGGCTTCGTCTTTATAGCTGATGAAATGGCACCCTTTTGCTCCACTTCATTACTGCTCATTTGAGAGGGTGGGTCTACTACTCTAACACAAACCTCCACTCCCTCTGAGATCAAGGCACAAAAGGGAATTTATGTAATAATGTGCACTCAGGCTCTGAAATTGGCTGGTGTGGGATTCTTTCTCTGTCCTGGAGTTTCATGGTTTAGCCCACTTAAACTCTCAACCTCTAAATGTATGTATATTTTTAGCCTAACTAGTATGAGAGCCAGAAATAGTGCCCTGTTACCTTTAAGCTTGTTACCTCAGCCAAGAAGGTTGTGTTTTTGCAGGCGTTTGTCTGTCTGTGAGCAAGATAACTCAAAAACTTCTTTAGGGATGTTTATGAAATTTTCAGGGGATGTTGTTCATGGCACAAGGGAGACGTGATTAGAGTTTGATGGTGATCCAAATCCAGATGCAGATCCAGGAAAATTTCAAACGATTGTTAACATTGGGAGATATGGCGGTTTCCCACATTTTCACTGATGACTCAGCTAACAGTGTCAGAAATGCCTTGGTGGAGGTTTATGCTCTCCAGGCACTTCTAACCAAGCACTCAAGAATCAGTCTGTTTTATCTGTTTTATTTTGTCATTTTCATTTTGGTTTCTAGTTCCTATTTTATTTTGCTAACTCCTGTCTCCCTCTCTTTCAGTTCCTTGTTCGTCTCCCTCCTGTGTGATCACCTGACCACTCCCTAATGTGTTTCACCTGTGTCTTGTTACCTGCACTCCCCACTTCTTTGAATACCCTGCATGCTCACTCACAATCTGCCACATCCACTCACATTCTCCGTAGTTATCCAGCACTTTTTTCTCGTCTTGTTTCCAGTGATTTTTGACCAGTTTCTGATTCCCGGTTTTTGATTTCTTGCCTGCTGTCTCTGTACCTCTGCCTGATTCTCTGCTTCCTGGTAACGAAGTCTTTTCTGAATAAAGACTACGTTTTTTGGATCTTGATCCCTGCATGTGAGTCCTTTCTGTCTGTGCCATGATACTTAGGGTGGGTAACTACGCTGTTAAAAATATCCCTGTAATTTCACAGTAAATAACTGACTGCGGTGATTTCACCATATAACCTGTACAGTAAGTTGTTCACAGCAAAATAGATGAAAATAAGACTAATATGTGTTTTCCGAGCAGCCGTGACACAAAAAACTGAAAAATGACAGTAAGTTATGATGACTTATAATTCACAGTAATATAAAATCATTTAAACTCCAGACAGATCAGACCAGATCAACAACTGAACCAGCAACTGCCTTACATTAAGGCAGTAACACTATACCCACGGGCCAACTGTGCAGCACCATCCCATACAAGCTTCATTCAAACCCTATATTTAAAGGCCCTTGTCTCTCACTTAGGTGTTTAATCACTCCAGTTGATTGGACCATGAGAGGTTGAAAAGAAGCGGGTGGGGGGCTACGATGAGAATGTCAAAGGTTGCCAGCTGATCACAGAGTTGACATGTAATAACAGACAGCCATTCACACACACTCACAAACAACTAAAGGCAAATTAGTCACAAATCTAGCTAACGAGCTTGTTTTTCCTGCAGCATTGCACACCGACTGTATTTTTATCTCGTGAACAGCACATCAAGTGCTTTGATTGTGCAGGTGGAGAAACGGACATGAGGTGCTTTGTTTTGACGAGGGGTGGGCTCAAAGGCTCATCAGTACACAGCTCTCTGTGAGACAAAGTTTCTCCCTCAGTGTTGGAAGTGAAAGTCAAACAATTTAACTCACTCTGTGACATCAAACAATTTAACAAGCTCTGCTGAGTAAGAAAAGTCAAAGGAAACCAAAAAAACACTTTGCTTTGGGACATAACGTTCACTTCACATGTATGTTCTTGCCTTTTACATCAATGATGTTGAAGTGCCTGTACTTCCATCCTGAAAACACCAGTTTTGACTCCACAGACCTCTCCAGACTCGCCATTGTTGCATCTATCAGTGTTGCCAGATTTAATGACTGAAATAAGCACCAGGTCAATAAAAACAAGCCCAAAACAAGCAACCTCCAGCTGTCTTTTTCTAATGCTATATATTGTTGTTGTTTTGGGGGTTTTTTTTAAGAGAAATCTACATAAAGCGTGTTTTAATTTTCATCAACATTACATTTCAATTTCACAGTGACATTTTTTCTTATTTATCTCTTAATTTACTTCTTCAACATCCTTTTGTTTGGAGATGGATCATCCTTTTCTTTATCCAGAAGTGAAGGGAGGGGCTGCTGTTATTTATAACTCTGTTATCACTGAACAGTCTGTCTAACCTCGATTTTTGTAACCAAACAGACAAAGTCAGGCTTTTATCTAAGTTTTATGTTGATCCTCTACAGCTTTGTTATCGTGAAAACAGTAAATGTAGTAGCTACATTAGAAATGGATTTAATTCTGACTATAAGGATTTCCTTTTTGGTAGGAATGTAATTTGAGTCCCTCTTTTTACAGCAATATTTATGTTTGTGTTTAGATTGGGAGAAAACAGTTTTCTTAACTTCTGAATTGAGTTTATATTGGTGGTAGAGTGTGCATCAGATCCCTCCTGGGTTTTAGGGCACAACAAGCCCAAATGAACAGCTGCACTTTTTGAACAAGCCCAAAAAAAAAGACCCTCAACTGCCAATATTTACAAGCAACTTTATAAAAAGAAAAAAAGAAGAAGAAGAAGCTCAATGTTGCTTATAATAAGCAGACCTGGCAACTCTGGCATGTATTTCCCTTGTGTGGCTGTTTGCTATGTGTTGAGGTTGTAATGCCGTTGTTTTTAACGCTGTTATTCCCAACACTGGTTAGGACATGGTGAAATGCTGTCCATTTTAAATTTTAGTTCTTTGGTTGATGCCACAGGATGTTAATAAATAAATGAACGGTGGGCCACTGTTGCCCCCTGGGCTACAGAGTGGACACACATGTCGTAGATTCTCTGTGTCAGAAGTACGAGGGCTGATTGATAAGTTGTAAGCCTCATATTTAAGGGTTTGACTTTTGGCAGACATATTGCATTGTATTTCAACATAATCCCCTTCAGTATCTATACACTTTTGCCAGCGATGTTTAAGGGCCTCAATGCCACTTTTGAAGAAGTCCTTTTCTTGACCGTTCAGAAACTGCATGTATGCACTGCATGTATGACGTCATCATCTGAACGAAAGTGGGTCCCGGAAATGGCCTTTTTCAATTTTGGAAATAGATGAAAGTCTGATGGAGCGAGATCAGGCGAATAAGGCGGATGCTCAATCAATTCAAAGCCACAATCTTTAATGGCAGCCATGGCAATGACAGACTTGTGAACAGGGGCATTTTGTCCATTTGGCAAAAGTCACTTGCCTTGTTCACTTTAGAGTGCTACCTCTTCGACATAAACTGACCAAATGACATTAGTCTTCGGGTACACAGCCTTAAATAGTCAGGGAATAGTAGAGCTGAAAAAGGACATCCCTGCTTATCTTCTTTAATACAAGGCTCACAACTTATCAATCAGCCCTCGTAGTAGTCATGCAGCAGCCTGAATGTCTGCTGACCTCTGACCTCAGGTACCTCTTTGCCCCAAGTAGACAATCAAGGAACACCCTTTTTTTGCACTTTAACATTTGCCTCATTTTTCAACATAGGAGATTGTTATTTGGTGTAGACTCACTTGGTAGGAATCACTGATACAAGGAAACTGACTTATCTGTGGCAGTTTTTAGGAGCTAAAGGGCTATAAAGGAAGTAGCAAAAAAAATGCTGGAACAGGACACAGGTGGTTGAATGAAAGGAAGCAGGGGCAAGAGACTACACAAGGGGTAAGCTGCCGAGGAAGGAAAGGTGAGAGGCAGAAAAAGGCCGAGTTAGAAACAGGTAGAGAGGGAGGAATGACAAGAAACAAAACGGAGAAAGACCCAACAGACTTAGGAAGTAGGGTGCCATGATCCTGACAGCACTCTGCAGCGGAGGACAAATTATCCCTCTCCAGCCTTGATCTATTCGTACTGTAGGGTCTCTGGAGTGGCTGCTCAAACAGCTCACCATACTGCCCACATCACACACCATTTGTTAACGGGGGAAGCCAGAGTTCTTGCGGTTGGGGAGCAGAGCTGCATAGCAACCCTCACAGCTCTTCCTGTTGGGCCGGGGGTTGAACGTCGGTGCCCGTTGTTCGCCGCAGTGCCCCCTCTGCCTTTAGAAAAGCAGCCGGGAAGCAGTTCACTTACAATTGGCTTTGTGGCTCGTTGTGAGGAGAAGAGAAATGAGCGGAAAGGCAAGGCACCCTCAGTTCACTGCACTCTTTTACAGGCAGGGACCTCTAGATGCTTTAAGAGATGGCTGCTTTAAGGGCCCAAACTACTATCTGGAGTCAGTATATTTTTTTGTCTGTTTGAAGATGTTTTTTGGGGGCTTTTAAGATAAGATAAGATAAGATAGTCCTTTATTGATCCCCAAAGGGGAAATTCTGGTATTGCAGCAGTACAGGGCAAGTACAGGGATAGTAGCATGCATAAGACATAGATCAAGGAATAGAAGATATATACGATTATCAAAATTAACTAACAAACTAAGCACTAAATTAACAGAGTAAGTGGCGTTCAATTATCAAATTAACTAACATACTAAAATAATAATTTAACACAGTACAAAACAGCCGAGCCTCCTGTGCAGTGCAGTAAAGATAAAAATAAAGTGACAGTGATATTAAAGTGACAATGTGAAATGTAGCAGCGCTTATGACCACACAGTAACAGTGCAAATTATTTACCTAGAGTAATGAACCATGATCAGGGATATGAATCAATAACAGTACAGTATGGATAGAGGTGGTTTGGAGCATATGGAGGGTTATTATAAATCTATTAAATTTAATAATAAATTTAATAAATCTATTAAATTTACTCTATTATTGTAGAGATAGGAACTCAAAAACTGGGAAGAGAGAGAAGGGAATGATGTGGGAAAGGAGGCCACCCGCTTTGAGGACAACAGCCTCTGTACTTGTGAACAGACTAACATAACCAACAGGCTCTGCAGTCAAAAGGCAAGTACACCACCAAGGGGATTTATACTGCATATCTCTCTGAGGGCAGTGAAAGCCTAGCACTCGTTTCTTCATCAAGAAGGTTATGTTTTCACCAGTTTGTTAGTTTGTTTATTAACATGATAACTCAAGATGTTTGTAGTTATTTTGAGGATAGCTCAGAAATGGGCCAAGAAGAATGTATTTACCACCATATTGGAGCTAGACCCCAATGGGAAGAGGAGGGTAGCCAAGATTTATCAAATATTACAAGATATCGACCCCCAATCGTGGGGAAGTACTCGGCTGGCAAGGGAAAAGGACTTAGACATTGCACTATCAGAGGAGATATGGCAAAAAAGTTTAAAACGTATGCACACCACATCTCTATACATAAGACAAAGTTGTACATAGATTGCGCTATTCAAATGAGAAACTGACCAGAATATACCGTAACATCAATCCTGAATGTCAGAGATGCAGCCACAATCCAGCTACAGTGGGTCACATGTTTTGGTCGTGCAGGTCACTGATCAGCTTCTGGACACACATTTTTGAAGATATGTCTTACATACGTGGTGTTAATGTAATCCTGACCAGGTAATCGACATTTTTGGGACAACACCTTCAAAGAAAATTTTACTACCATGCAGATGAATGCCATAGTGTTTCTAACACTGATCGCACAGAGATTGATTTTCATGCCGTGGAAGTCGGTAAGACCTTCCTCATTCACACACTGGGTTAAAAAGGTGCTCTCTATGATTGAACTGGAGAAGCTGAAATATAGCCGTAACAGTAACAAAGACAGATTTATTAAAACCTGGACTCCCTTTATAGAGTTTATTGAGAACATTTCTTTCACCTGGTGCATATGTAGAATGACCAGCGGGATTTGTGTTGGATTGGAGTGTCCCCGTCATGTCTTCTGTGCAGGATTGTACTTTATGGCAGCCTGCATTAAGCTAGGTGTTTTTTTTTTTCTTTTCGGTGGATGCATATGTGTTTGCGATTATGCATTTATATAGGTAAGTAATATATGTGTCAAATGTGTATAAGTATGGCTACATGTATGTGAGTATGAGCGCATCCGTGTAATTATGAATGCGCAGATGTAGGAACACATGAATGCCTGATTTTTATCTTTTTTTTTTAACATATATTTATTTATCCATTTATTTATATTTTTCTCGTAGGCCTTGTGGGAGTAGGTGGGCGGGGTTGATGTGTTGTTTTGTGTTCTGTAAACTGAAAATATATCTATAAATAAAGTGCCAAAAAAGGGGAATGGGAGAAGGACCATTAAATTAGTTTTTAGTGGAAATAACTCGCCTGATAATGTTGGAGATACCTTGGCAGAAGTTTGTGCTCTTGAGGCACTTCTAGTTTTTCATGTGTTTGCGTGCTCGGGGAAAGTCTTATTTCTTTGATAGAGCTTGTTCATGTTTGTATGAGATTTGATGTCACATTGACCTTGACCTTTGACCTCCAAAATCTAATCAGTGCATCCTGTAATCTAGTTTGTGCAAAGTTTGAAATAAATCCAACAAGGCACTCTTGACATAATGATTTTTCAAGCAAATGATGTACATTTGACCCCCTGACCCTCAACCCCTGATCTCCTAAAGCCATCTTTTAACACGCAGTATGACTTCTTTGTACTAAATTAGCTGATTCTATGTTATATACTGTATGTTTTAAAAAAGCTAACACTTCCTCAGATATTTATGTTCATTTTTAAAGACAGAAATTCTTAGTTTTATATATGACACAGACTGGATGACGGCGATGGTTTTTTTTTACCTGGTTTATATTAAGTACTGTTTACCTGTGATGGACCACCATTAGCCTCTGCATGCTGTCCGTTCAGTCACACAAACGTCATCCTGTAACTCCCTAAATATACGTCCACAAGTTGAATCGAGATCCACTGTCTCCTTTGTTCGCCTTTACTCTGTGAGGTGCATTCACTACACAAACCAACGTTTCTGTTTCAAGGATACATTTCACATAACAAAAAATCACCACTGAAATTGGACTTTCTGATTCCTGTGAAGAAGGCCTCAGAATGCCATGTGCGTTCATAGCACCAACCAGGAAGTTCTTTTAAATTGTTCTTCTCCCTCATTACACAAACATTTTCTATGAAACTGAAAAGCTGGTTTTGTGTTTTGTAAGCACACCTCACTGAGAGACAGTTTCATTGATTGAA
The DNA here is from genome assembly GCA_037902135.1 of Cetoscarus ocellatus. Classification (NCBI taxonomy): domain Eukaryota; kingdom Metazoa; phylum Chordata; class Actinopteri; order Labriformes; family Labridae; genus Cetoscarus; species Cetoscarus ocellatus. The sequence continues at coordinate 1,615,417 of JBAMNC010000366.1, forward strand.
GTCCTCAGTTTAGAGAACAGTGAATGGTGAAGGAGGGCGGGGTTGATAGGGTTACTCCGTCTTGATTATTAGCAGTTGTTTTGTTTACTTGAGAATCCACTGACAGCAGAATTTTACATACAGTGCCTTTAAAGAGCTCATATTTGCCTTAAATTATGTTATTATATTCATTTTTGATGGCTGCAAGGGTTTGTTCATAATGTCTAATGTTTAAAAAAAGTCTAGTTTTCACACCTCTGATAGTGCTGTATTCTCTCTCTGTCTGAGAGCATCTATAGAGCTCTTGCTCCTTTAAGGCTCCCTCCCCATGTGGGCTCTGATTGGTCGTTGGGTCAACTCTGTGGTAATAGTCAGCCCACCCCCCCCAGATTCAGTTTGTTAGTTTGCTTGTTTATTTGTCCCCATAAAGAAATTGGGGTGTGGCAGGAGTCACAGACATTTGGCAACAGAATACAGTGTCAACACTGATACAGTGTTGAAAATAGACAAATAAAAACACATCAACATCACTGGAAAACTCAGACAATGCACTCACACAGAGGAGAAAAACAAAGGAAACCTAGAAGTGATAGATAGGTAGGTGGGTCTAGACCAGCTAGACCTACAGTATTTAACATGACTGTTCCTCATTGTTCATTTAAAATTATTTGCTTGTTAAACAAAAGAAAATTTGGACCTTTTTTTGGTGAACAGAGGAGCACAATAACGCCACCTAGAGGGCAACAGATCTGATCACTGACAGTGAACTCCAGTGGAGAAAACCACACATCATGTCATGTTTATGTCTGTAAGTGATTGATCTTAAGCAGTCGTACATTTAGTAGTGCATAAAATGACAATAGTAGTACACTTTCTGTGCAGCCTACACAGAAACACAAATAAAGGCAGCATTTCACTTTTTTAATGTTGTGCTCGATCTAGGAATAATATACAAATTTTAAGTTGAAAAAATCTTATTATGTGGAATTTTCTGTGCTGTTAAACACAGTATCAGATCATTATGACCCAAGGACAACAGGAGGGTTGAACATACTAAAGGACACAAAAAACTCAAACAGCATGGTATGACCTCTATGATCCTGAGCGGACATTTGTGCAAAGTTTGAATAAAATCATTTAAAGCATTTCTGAAAAGTCATGTCACAAGCAAATGATTAACATGAGACCCACAACCTTAAGTTTTGACCTATGACTTGAAATCTGACCACTTCATATCACAGTCAGGGGGGTCATGTGGGTAAAGTTTGAGGAAAATATCCTGACGAGTTCTTGTTGTGTCATGTTTACAGGCTTGGAACAGAGGAATGACCTTGACTTTTGAACGTAGTGTAGTCAGCTCATCCTTGGGTGAAAGTGGTCCTATTTTTAAACTGTAATTAAAATCCCTCAGAGTGTTTCCTTAGGTTAGGCACTCAACAGAACAGCCCAGACGGATGATAAGATGTAAGACTGGTACAGGGAAACATAATGCCCCCAGGGATGTCTGTTACTGGGACAGAGTCTTAGAGTCCTAAAACACTTAACTGGTAAGATATATTTTGGGCTAAAACACTGTGCAGAGTTCAAACGCTGCAAAGTCTCCACAGCAGTACAAGAGTACAAATCTGTGAAAGAAAATATGTCTGTGTTTATCATTTAATTTGTTTGGTTCTTACAGTGAAAAGAAGTTTTACAGCCACAACAACCGAGGCCTGCTGGATTTACCTACATTAGCTGCTTAAGTAAGTTCAGGCATTATTTGACAAGACATTTTAACAGCACAATCGTAATTACATTTACATTACACATACATTTACTCAGTTACTGTTGTTGAGTAGGTTTTTAAGTACTTGCACTTTTTTGAGAAGCTTATAACCTGTTATGTCATGGTACTTGTGGTTCTGTTTTATTTTGTATAATGTTCCTTGTTTAGACCTCTTGTGTTTCCTTTTCTCTCATGGTCCTGTTTTTGATCTTAGTTAAGTTACCCATTTTGTGTCTTGTTTCCCTTGTCTCTTGTGTTTCCTGTTTTATTTTGACACCCCTGTGTTCCTTGTGGTATTTTCCTGCCCTCCCTTCTGTGCGTCTCCCTGATGATGACTCCCTCCACCTGTGTGATTGTCTCACCTGTGCTTGATGTTTCCCCAGTGTATTTAGTCTCCGTGTTCTGTGTTCTCTTTGTGGGGTCATTCGTCATCCTTGGCACCGTGTCTCCAGTGATCTCCGGTGTTTTCTCCAGAGTTCTTTAGTGAGTTTGTAGTTTTGTTTGAACTTTTCAGAGACTTTGATTTGGACTTTGTTAGAGTTATGGTTTGCTACTTTGACTATTTTGTAAAGGATGACTTTGGACTTTTGATCCATTTTTAGTTTATATTAAAACCTTTTTTGTGAAATCTGCTCTTGGGTCCTTTTCCTTGGTTTTTTTGCTAATTTTTGGGTTTCATAACGTGACATGTTAATCCATAGGCCTCCCTTTACTTTAACTGTTCTTCATCCTTACATCTGACATTAATATGTATTTGGTCAAACAAACTGTGCTTATGCAAAACTATCTCAAAAGTAGGCAAGATCAATTCAGTGATCAGCTCATCACACTGCAGCTGTGATACTTTTAGGATAGCACAATTTTGTACCTAATTAATGTACAATTTACTTTTGCCAAAACGGTGTCATGTAGTGATGCTTTTACTTACTTTAATTTCTTAATTGATCCAATATTCTTGTACTCTGAACCCCTGTGTAAGTCTGCAGGTATGACCTTAGAAATAAGAGTTGAAGCTTATACTGGAGCTGATGAGAATTTAAAGAGAGACCTCTGTCCCCACCTAGTGGCCATTATTGATTATTGCATCAATTTATTTGTGGCTTTGGCTGGACAAAAGCATTTTGAGGGCTGTTGACAGCTTGATGAAACCACTATCTATCAAAATAAGACTCCTCTTTTTATGATTCATTTATCAGAATCTCTCAGATCTTCATGTCAGTTTCATGAGCAATACTTTGCTGCACAGTGAGGTTTTTTTTTGACCCATTGAGCAGGCATTTTATGAGCATGATTAAAAATACAAATCAAGACCATAATTCATCTACAATAACTTACTCCGATCAATAAACTGTGATCCATCATTCCATCAAATCCATCCATCGCTTACCTCCTTCAGGTTTAGAGTTGGGGCTGAAATTTGGCGTGATGTGCGGTACACCAAGGACTGCGCTAATCACAGGGCTGACATTCATAGAAAGACAACCATTCGTACACTCACTCACACCGAAGGGCAATTTAGAGTCACCAGTTAACCTAATCAGAATGTTTTTTGGTCTGTGTGAGGAAACCGGAATGCTCGGAGAGAACTCATGCAAACTCCACACAGAAAGGCTCTGACCAACAAAGGGGATGAACTAGCAACTTTTTTGCTGTGTTGCATCAGCACTACCTGCTGCACCACCATGCCGCCCTCCATATCAAGCCACAAAATTGAAGACATAGCCCAAGCCAGAGCCCTTGAACAGAGTTTATGGGAATGTCGCAACTCTCTGTCTAGATGGCACTGACCCTGGGCAAAGTTTCTGTTGCCAGAAGTAAGCTTAGGTTTGATTACTACAAGGAGGGGCTTTCTGATTGGTGGGTTGGCAGTCCAATCATAGGGCCAATACAGGGTCAGATGTTGAGTATGGTCGCAACGCAGAAGTGAGTTAAAATTTTAGTGCATCTAGTTCCCAGGGCTGTATATGAAACTTCAGAATAGCTTTTCAGATAAATGCCTAAAATACGGTCTGTGGTGAGAAAATGCACTAGCTTTTAATATTTTATTTTGCAACATAAAATGTATCTGACATTGCCGCTTTTGAATATTAAAGGGTTATATTGTTTTCAAAAGGCTAAAAAACTGCTAACAAGGACTATAAAAATGGCCAGGGACCTGTATGCAGTAAAAAATTCAGATAATTTTTGATAAACAATCTATACACCACAGCCACAGCCATGGGCACCAACTTGATTAGCTTGATTGGATTAAGAGAAAATTCTGAAACAAGGGGTTACAACATGGTGTTATATACTGAGAGTGTGGCAGCTGCTTCTAAGTCAAACTGCCGAGTTGTAGTTTCATTATAGCTTTATAATAGCTTTTTACTCCCGTGGGTCATATTTGAGCCTAAAAACTTGTAAAAGTATGTTCCTGAAGATTATTACAGTGAACAAAATAGTTTCATACATTTTTTTGTTTGTCACAGACTTTCTTATCGGCAATGATCCTAGAAGACAGTGAAAAATCCCATAGGCTTTTCGTCAAGGAAACCAGTATAATAGGCTACTGACTGCCTGGTTGGCAAACAGAAATATGAGGTAAAGCTATTCAGTCATGAAACTAAGCTTATGAGGATAAAACCATGTGGTTCACAGCCACACTAAACATTTTCTATCAAAGGCTGGGTACTCACACACAACTGCTATAAGTTCACATTAAGTGACATCTTTAGGTTACTGCTACTGATTAAAGTGCTTTTTTTCTGAATCATCAGAAAATGATTAGCTTGAAATGTTGGGGAAAAGTGAACAAAACAGCAGCCGAATCTTTTGTACATTAACTGAGGTACACAGGGAACACTGCATGTTACATGCAAGTGTATTTGAATATTACAAACGATTTTGTGAAGGTAGAGAGGACGTCCAAGAAGATGAACGTCTCATCAGAAACTTCTAAAAACAACTAACAAAATGAACAAATTGTTAGAAATTATCAATGACTCAGTGTGATGGCAGAAACGGTCTACATAGATAAAGAGACAGTTTGGTTTCGTACGAAAATTTCAACATGAAAAGTGTGTGACAACATTGTCCAAAAGCACTTGCGTGCAAAAATGTGCTTGCATTTTCCATTTTGATTGGAAGTCAGAGCTGCTGGGACAACTTTGGCAAACACTTTATGATCATTTTCTTGTAGCAACATGTGCACTTCGGTCAGAAGCTAGGGCTAAACTAAAGACACCACTTAATTAAAACTCACTAGCTTTGCAGTGCAGATGGATCTACCTGATTCATTGTCCGAAATCACGTAGATCCATCTTGCCAAGCTCCAATCTCCTACAACTTCACAGCCAAAATCCAGGAAGGCCCAATCAGGGAAGAGAGGCAGAAACTGAAGACATGACAGCAGGAAGTGACTGCATGTTGAAAATAATGGCGGCTTCTGAAGCGGTCTCCATGAATGCAGCAATATCTTCGGTTTTGAAAGAAATTGACTCCATTTATTCTCAAAAAGCCAAGCAAGCAACGCCACTTAAAGCTTTTCTTATGGGAAATCATGTTTTTTGTTTTGGAAGATTAAATCAGAGAAGCCAGGAAGCCAGGGATCACTGCTGGGAAACTGGGAGAGATGTGGAAATCCTCCATGGACGATGCCAGTTAGTCTAAGGTAGCCCGGAGTCATGGTTACTCAACAATACCTCAGAAGAGAACTTTGTGGTGATTGTCGTTTACGAGGTTCATGTCATATAGAAGTGGTAAATGGTCTGTGTTGTATAATTTAATTTAACACGATAGTCTAAGGACTGACACATAGTTTAAGCTAACGGCTAACAACATGGTCTAGCTGCTACGTCATACTGTGGCTTGACATGGATTGGTCTGTGATGAGTGTGACTGGCAGACCGATAGTCTAATCACCGGCTGCAGCTGTTTTTGAAGGTTCTGCCCCTGAAAACATTTTCTATGGGCTCTTCTCCAGATGGACTGGTGAAATATTTCCGTAGCGGATATATGAACTGTCAGGTTAGAAACTTACAGCAGCTGTGCATTAATGTCCAGTCTTTAATTTATAATACTTTTATGACTGTGACCCTCATATGGGACAGCCTCATTTAGACATAGTTATACCTTGTATATCATCTATTCACCACAACAGGACATAAACTCTCGCTTTGAACTCCATGTTCTATCAAGACAAAAATTGCAATATTACACCATCTAGATAAACTGTAATTATAAAAAATATAACAACTTGATCATCCAGACTTACTATAACCAAGTTGACTGTTTGTTAAGTTGTTGAGTAAGAGAACATGAATCTATTCTGACATAATATGGTTATATGTTGAGGCAAAATGGCATTTTTAATTCTTGTGTTGAAAACGGCCACTTCTTCCTTTAAATCTGTACCTTTCATGCCATAAAATTGGAAGTTATAAATAACTAGTCATTTTCAGACAAGGAAAAAGTGTTTATAATAACTGCAAATTGCTCTAAAATTAGATTTTTCCATATTTTTCTTTAACCAGGGTGCAGAACTATGTAACAATAATGGACATAGACAATGAAACAGGTGTTAGTTTTGTTACCACATGGTTTATTTACCCTTTGTGAGCAAAAATGTGCTGACAAACAATAAAGAGAGTAATAATGGCTTGAACTTGCTTTCCCACTTAAAAGCTATGTCTGACTGAAACTGAAGGACCCACTTGATCTTATAAGCTGGTCCCAACATAACCTGCCACACTGGTTTGTGCAGCGGTGTGACGCCTCGACAGCTCAGTACTTTGGAAACGTGAAACACCTGAATAGAAGGAAACGTCAGTCGGAGCTTGGAAAAAGATCTCTTCTTTTTAATCCTCCTGGGAAAAATTACATTTCTCTGCACAAATGTGGAGCTCAGAATTAGAGGGCTTAAATGTTCGTGGTGCTGTGCTGACTCAATCTGTGGTATTATGAGCCATTTAATGACCCACTTATTTCTTCTTGCCCACTAACCTGTAAAATCCTCTCAATACTTTCTATTTTGAACAAAGGTCAATTAAAGATGGAAAACCTGATTGAGTCACCAACATGGTTCCACATTCATGAGTCCAATGGAAACAAAACCATTATTACAAACAGATGTTAAATATGGTGATGAATAAGAGCATTTCTATTTATATGTGGAATTTTCCTATAAAAGACAGACTTGACTTTGTTTACAGGCACAGCCACTCCCTCATTACCTCCCATCAACGCGGTTCACAGGCTGTTAATCCTCTACTAGGTTTAAAACTAACAGTAAGTTGAATGTTTTCTATCTGGAGAGCCTGCCATCCATACAGCTTCACTCCTGAGACTACACATTTAAACAAATCAAAAAGATACTGAGATACATTTTTAAAAGCTACCATGGAAAGAAGAGCACTTTGCCTCAGGGAAAATATCAGTTCACATGAAAATCCTCCAGTCAGCTCATCTTGTCAGTTTTCCCAGGCAAATATTAAAGGAGGGCTGCTTTTCAAAGGTCAGAGAAACCACATTTCAATATGTCATTAGGGTTTGAAAGTTCCCTAAAAATATCATTTACCCCTCAAAAAAACGTTGAACATTTTATTTCCGTCGAGTGTTTCTTCCCTTTAATAAAACCAATTGGTATTGCATCCTATATCATTGGAAAGCCTGATTAGTCACCTTTACAACAAGGTGTAACTTGTAAGGATTGTGCATTTGTGGAATGAGCAAAACAGCTAAATGTGTGGATAGCACCCCAAAAAACGTACTAAAATCCCCTTTAACCCTGGAAGAAAGCCTACAGCTCTTCAGTGAAGTAAGGGTGAGGGACAGGTTCTTGGATGTTGTCTTTCTGGGATGCCCACTTTGAGGTCTGTCTTTGACTTCACCAGTCTCATGAGACTTGATCCTACAGTAGGTTTGGAAACAGTACCAGGGCAGACCACTCTGCATACAAAAACACCAGCTTCCAGTTGCAGGGGATTTTGGCAGATTTTTTTGGGAGCTACCCTCAAGTTTAGCTGTGTTGCTCATTTCATGAATGCACCTCGCTGTAAAGTTGTACCTCACTGTAAAGGTGACTAATCAGGCTTTCCAGTGATATCAAATACAATACAAACCGGTATTATTAAAGGGGAAAAATAATCAGGCATATTTACATTTCCAAACTTTGAGGAGTAGGTTTCCTGGCTGTCACTGTGGACGTCATTTTTCAAGATGGAAATTTTCCTTAAACTTTGTGCAAATCTCCACTCTGACTTGTGAATGAATTAACTTTTTTAAGATGGAGGTCCAAGGTCAAGGTCAGGGAGCCTCCTCATCATCATCTATATTTGATTTTGAACATAATTAAAGAAAAAAAACTGTGTCACTTCTGTTAAACTTTGTGAAAATGTCCACTCATTTTAAAAGATGAAATGGAAAGATTTTAGTGGTCATGGGTCAAAGGTTAATGTCTTTAGGTCTCGTGACTTTCCGATGCTTGTGAACAGGATATCTGAAACAAACCAGGACCCAAAAGGACCCAAGAGCACGACAGTTCAATCTTTAAAGCTTTTAATCAGGTCAAGGTTCAGTACACAAAATAAGTTCAGAAAATAATCGGGCAGAGGTATCAAAATTGGCAGGCCAAAAATACTTAGCAGGATCAGGAAACACGGAAAGACACACGAGGAGCGCTGAAAAGTGAAGACTCTGGGTACAATGACAATCTGGCAAGGAACATGAGGGGAAGTGGGGTTTAAATACACACATGAGGTAATCAGACACAGGTGACGAAGGGAACATGACATGGGAGACAAGGGTGAGTGATTTCAAAATAAAACAGGAAATGACAGACAAGTTACATGAGGAGGAAACAAAAAGTTGTTATACAATACTCTTTATTCATTGCTCTTGAAAAAGTCATTAAATTACTTTGTATATAACAGTATCCTCCATCAAGGATGTTGCATTTTGATGGCGTTTGTCCATTTGTTTGTCTGTCTGTCCATCCAAATTGATGAGAAATGGTGTTTTCCATTTACCTCAGGCATAAGAAGCGTGGATTATGTCACATCTCACTAAAACACATTTCAGTTACAAGCTGATAAAGTCATTTCAGCTGAAGATTGTCTGACTTTCCAGTAGGAAAATCTGACCCAAGGGGCATTCCCACTAACATATCTAATTCACAGCTCGTAGAATTCAACTTCCAAGATTAACTGGAGTGCACCAAAAGAGTCATGCGATTCTGGTGGGTATCCTGACCTGGATGTTGATCCAGGAATTTTTTTAAAGAATTTGAGAACATTGGGAGATATGGCAGCTTTCCACATTTTGTTAATAATTCAAAAAGATCTCAACGGATTTTGATGTCATTCTCAGGGAATGTTGGTCATGGCAGAGGGTAGAAAAGATGCAGTTTGGTGGTGATCCAAGTACAGATGTAGATCCAGGATTTTTTAGGGATTTGTTAACAATGTTACAGAAGGAAGATTTCCATATCTTCAATAATAACTTGGCTATGGTTAAAAAATAAAATACCCACAAAAACTTTAAATGAAGTTTACATCAGAGGAAGACGATCTTTGTATCTGTCACAAACTTAAAACAAAGATAACACCTGAGATACTGGAGGGGCAGCTCTCTCTTTTCCTCTCATCATCCACCATGTGTTGAACTTTTTCACTGGGTGCTGCATTGACATTTCATCATGAAAATAGCCCACTAAAGACAAAAAGTAATTAAGTAACTGAGAGTAACTTTGATTAGTAGTCACATATTTTTACTGCTGCAAAGGTTGTTGTGTTTTTGACAGTTTGTCTGTTTGTCTGTGAGCAAGAGAACTCAGTAAGTTCATAATGGATTTTGGCTACATTTTCAGGAAATGTTGGTCATGCTTCAAGGAAGAAGTGATAACATTTTTGTGGTGATATCAACATGGATGAATAAGGACTTTATATTACACAGAGGGACAGTTTTTCATATTTCCAATAATAACTTGGCTAAGAGTGTCAGAAATGTCTCGGCAGAGGTTTGTGCTTTCTGCAGAGAGAGCTCACTTCCTCAGACATTGTGATCCCTTTTTACCAGTAACTCACAAAATTATTTTTTCAGAATATCAATTCAAAGTAATCAATTTCCACCCAGCACTGAAGATGAACTAATTTGGTATTGGAGGTCAAAGGTGAAGCTCTTTGTGCCACAAGTCAACAACGTGCTTATGAGAATTTTTTTGAATTACATCACCAAAAACACCACCTCAGCCTCATTTCTTGATCCTTGTAGTTCTTTCCTTCCTCAGGGCTCACATAAGGATCACGCTGCCAGACAGTAACCTAGTTATTTTTAATAAGACTTTGGATTATAGCAATGCTGAACTGGAGCAACTTATATAAAAGCTTATGTTAGGGAAAAATATTGTAATGAATGTTATTTTAAAGTCACTTCATTTCCTCTTTTCTGGGGGTAAATCCCAACTTAACCTTTAACAAAAGTCTGCCCAATACAATTAAGAACTGAAACACAATACCCTATTTAGTAACAGGCTATGAGCAGCATCAGTTTATAATAGAAACAAAGCACGACCAAATGGATGATGAGGATTTTAAAAATAGGCCTCCTTGACTTAAATGAAAGGAAAGAACAAGTCCAAGTATAATAGATTGTGAGACTAAAGCCACTCAAATGTCAAATCAGCTTTATTGTGCTATAAAGGCTGACTGGACACCCTGGGAAAAATGTTTTTCTGTGACCCAAGGTGCAACAAATCTGCAGTTTAAATCAATAATGATGGCTTTAGAATGCAGAAAACCCAAAGATATTATTCTGAAAAATGTGGACTGCATTTAAAACAAACAAACAGAAACTTGCATGAAAAAAAAGGTATTGGTGGGGGAGCGTTTTCAATGTAAATTTGTTCATCAAAAGTTTCCACTTTAGGAGACTCCAAAACTTTTCAACATCTGGTCAAACACAGTAGCCATTTTCTCGGACTTCTAAGGTAAACACTTAAAATAATCTTACACATTTTAATCTTTTTACTTTTTTTTTGGTAAAGGAAAATTAAGAGACAGTTTTGGTTTTCTGAAACACAATTGATCACAAACCAAGGTCCATTTACATCAGAAGTGGGAAGAGCTAAATGCGTTCCAGTTGGGAGCTGGTAAAGTTGGGCTAGCTGGAGACGTCCGACTTCAACTGATAAAGTCCAACCAAAGGGGGCATTCTCATATTGCACTCAGATCAAGTTGAGTGCACCGTTACACCTGGGGCAGCCATCTTTGATTGTCAACTCAGGGTTGGTGAGGATTCTCTGACTTTCTAAGTCGGAACATCGAAATCCCGACTACCCAGTAGGCTACAACTGTGGCACACCATTAGTGCTAGCATTTAGCTTTGTCACTTATAGCATTAAGTGGTGCAGGGATGATGTATTTTTGTAGGCTAGTGCAGATGTTGGCAATGCGCTGGTTCCCTCAACTGCAAGTCCACTAAAAGCCTTTGGGGCTTTTCTCTGTGTTTTAGATCATTGCAGTTAAAAAGCTCTGGAGCAAACAAAAATTGCGAGTCTTCTGCTCTTTGTGATTATAAATAACAAACAAACCTACTTTCATGATGTTGTAAGCTTAAATGTTATCAGCAAGAGTGAAAAGCTGTTAAGCTACTAAGAAACTACAGCAAGGCAGTTTGACTTAGAAGCAGCTACAATATTTTTAATATTTAAAGTCTTATTGTGACCTCTTTTTTTTTTTTAGTTTTTCCTTTTAATCGACTGTCCTGATCAAGTTGGGCATCATGGCTTTGCAGTAGTGTATGAAATAGCTATCTGTTAGTAACAAAAAATTAGAAAAGCTTGGGTTCCCAGGCATTTTTCAAGTCCTCATTAGCAGTTAGTTAGCAACCATTGTTTAAAACACACATAAGGCTTTAAAATTCTAAAGTAAGCAACATGAGATGCATTTTATTATTTCCCATTAAACATAAAAATCTCATGTGCGTGTGTTCATCATTATTATTATTTACTCTGGAGGGCTGGTAACCAGGAAGTGCTATATGCTAACTCAATTCCACGTTTTCCTGAAGGTAACATCAGTCGACGGTTAATTATCATTATACAGGTTGTCCATAAAGGGTTGTCAATGTTATTTTATCTAATCTAGAAACTATTGTAAGACTGTATTGTGAACACTATTGATGTGAATTTCTGCATACATGTATGTCTTTCGCTAATGTCAGTTAAGAATGGTGAAGAGTCTGTTTTATTGAGGTTATAAAATATGTTGTTTTGCCATCATACTGCCCCTTAAAATTATTTCATATGGTAATTTTATTTAATTGATGTCATTAAATGAAGAAACAAATATAGTTTTACTTGATGGTATAAGCTAGGTATTTGCTAAAAGCCACAGTTAGCTGTTTGACATTGCAATAGCTAAAATATTTTTGGTGACTTTAGACCACTGTTTTTTAAATGGGGCCAAGTCTATAATAACATAACTTACAACTCTATGAAAACTAACGCATGAGTGTTCAATTTCCTCTAATATTTACTGTGATTATTCATTTCCTCAACTACAAATTCTGTTATTAAACAAAACTTTAAGGGTTTAGCAGTTAGTAGCACTGTAGTTGGTGGCAGGTTTTATTACTTTTGTGTTACTCTCATTTATTTGTTCATTTAATTGTAAATGTGTGACTTGTCAGGTTTAAATTTGACAATAAATTAAATGAATTCTTCTTAAATATAATTTCAAGAGTATTACAGTTAATTGTCAAATTTTATTAGGGCATTTTTTTAATACGAATGGACAAATAAAGACTGCTGCAGTACTGTAACATCACTGAAGAGGTTATTTTTTGCCTTTTATTATGATGTGCCTTAAAATTTTAGAGTGATTTCGTTGTGCTAAAAACACTGCTTTAGACAATATTGTAGCTTTATTTTAGTAACCAAATTCTTATTTAACCATTGAGGTCATTTTAACCAATTTGAATTTGCCAATATTTTCCAAGTAAAGTGAATTAAAATATAGCCTACGATAAGCATTAACTTTACCGGTGTTTTGTTTTAAAGAGCAGCCATGTACACTGGTGACTTTGAGCCCAATTAAATGTAGTAACAAAAGAGATCTGTTTATAAAAACTGAGTTAAATTCTTTTTGGTTCAACATGAGATTTTATTAGTAGAACAGGTTGAGTGTAACTGTCATCAAGAAAGTACTGACTGTGTACATGGATAAAAAAGGTTGTCATTGTATTGATTGATTAATTGATTGACAAGTTTATTTCAAACATATAACAAAAGGCAAAAATAAAAGTATACAGACAGAAAAAAATGGGAATTACCATAAATGTGACATGACTAAAAAAAATGAGAAGAGGCTAAACTTATTCATCCCACCCCCTCTTCATTAATTATTAAAGAATTATTTAGCCTCACAATCTATTCAAATATAAAAATGTCACTAGATTAGATTAGATTAAATTAGATAGAACTTTATTAATCCCTTTGGGAAACTTCCTCAAGGAAATTAGGCAAACTAGTTCCTAAATCTACTTTTATCTATCTGAAAAAACAAGACATACCGTAATCATTGAATGAAAAAAAAAAAATCAATCATATTTGTTTTATCAAAGTTATCAAATTGATTGATTTTAGGCCAATTTCTAAACTCCCTTTCATATCCATGTTTTTTGAGAAAGTCGTTTTTAACCAACTCCAGGAATTTTTACAGAGGGCCAATGTTTGTGAAATGTTTCAGTCTGGTTTTTAGTCTCTTCACAGTACTGAAACTGCTCTTTTAAAGGTTTTTAATGATCTTTTGTTAAACCTTGATTCTGGTAACTGTGCCTTTTTTAGTTCTCCTTGACCTGACAGCGGCGTTTGATACAGCTGGACAGCCCTCCAGAGCTCTTAGGTCTGGTGATCAGGTGCTCATGAATGTTCCTCGATCACTTTGGTAGGCCAATGGCTGTCTTAAATGTGCTATATAAGTAAAGCTGACATTGACATTGACTTTACATAAGTGCATAGATACACATACGAAAAATATGCATTCATATACATATACATACACAAATGTCTACATGCATATTAACATACATACGTATACACAAACCTACATACACATATTTTATTTAGGCAAAAACTTTTATGTTGTTAATGATTATTTATTATGGCGTGAGATAAAGAAGAACAACAGAGGAAATATTCATTATGAAGTTATTAAATATTATTTATTTAGCGAGAGAGTTCAATGTTGAAAGGGCAAGGGTCGGGTTTGTTTATTTAATTGTGTTTTTCCTTCATGCATTGTGTGTGTGGATAAAACATTTTTGTTGTTCTTATTTATTTATTTGGCCAGTTACGATTTCTTATTGAGAGTCTATGCATCACGTCTTTTGTCTTTGTTTACTAGATCAGTGATTTTCAAAGTTATTTTGCCCAAGGCACACCAGATTCATATCTATGCAAAACAGTCCCTTTAATGGGTGTTTCAGTTGCTAAATAGTCTACCCTATGTATATATATATATATATATATATATATATGCGGTTTTTTTTTCATCAACAGATGGCTGATGAAATATGACACTCAACTGTATTACTTATTAATTTTATTTACAAAGTGATCTAACATTTATATTCAGTTTACATTCAAAACTCATTCATTAGTTGTATTAATTACACATCCTGTACAAATTACCCTAGACTTGTCTCAAGGCACAACATTTGAGAACCATTGCACGAGATGTTTGTACAGTATTCAGAAAATAAATATTATTAAACATATTATTTACAAAAAAGAGATGTAGTTACAGCGGATGCCAAAGACAAAATGTGTTGCAAAAACAGAGAAAGCTCTTAATGTATTGAATAAAAGTCCTCAAAATGTCTTCATTGAAAAATGTTTAAATAACCAAAATGATAAAAACATTGAAAACGACAGAAATAATTGTACATAAACATAGTTAAAGAATTGATCAAAACACAAACACAGTCAATGTTCTGATCACAAACACATGCACTACAAAGATTTACATTTTTTCTACATTAAATCTAGATTTTTGTGTATTTTATTTTATTTCATAAATTTGAACTGGTGTTGCTCATATGAAATATAAAAGTTACATATTTTATTATATATCATATTTTTCATATTTTATAATGTTTATTACTGTTATTCTTTTTTAATGCATTATTAAAGGAGACTTCTGTTAAATATTTGAAAATGTTTTGAAAGCAGAAAAATGTCCTCAGTCCATGCCGTCATCATGACAAAAACAGTCACAGTCGTTTGAAAATCACCAGGTAACACGGTAACGCTTTTAACCACAACATCGTTGCTGCTCGAGCGCTTCTTTCCTGCTTTGGCGCGCTAGATGGAGCCATTTAACCTCCTGTAGTCAGACACTCACGGGCCAAACCTCTCGGTTAAAGTCGTTGTTTTGTGGAGCAGCCCATTTTCAGCCTGTAAGCGTTAACTAACACGGTTATGATGACGTCATGCCGTTACCGCGCTGCTCCGCTACGTAGCTCACCTGTGAGGAACAGGTGCAACAAGGTGGCGTCTTCCCCGTGAGGGCACCACCCAGTATCTGGGTGCTTTTTAGTCTTTTGGGCGGAGTTTGCAGTCGGGGGCTGGAAACTCCAGTGTGAGCGGAGAGCAGTGGAGCAGACAGCCTGTGGGACAGCAGAGGATCTACCTGTGATCAGCAGAGAGCCTGGTGTTAACCACTTTTCTGAGTCTTCTGATTGTTTTTCATCATCGGAGACAGAGCCTGAGGCTTCAGGATGACGGACACGCTTTTACCAAACGGCATTAAAGGCAGCGGAGGAGACAGCTCGTACTTCAAAAAGGTGAGTTTATGTCTCATCACGTCACTTTCGTAACGAGGACATGGACAAGTGTCCCCTCAGACAGCAGACATCAGTGTTAATGTGAGACAGTTACACATCTATTATCACGGCTCCCTCACTTTAAAGTTCTGCTGTTATATGGAAAACGTGTCCAGCCCAGAATCACAGCCAGTCACATTTTAACAAACCTGAATGTAAAAATATTCAAGTTTCATGAGAAATCTTCAAGGACTTATTTTTCACAGTCATTAATGGGATTTCCCCAAGCCTTCCCTTACTTTAATACTTAATTTAATGAGTGCCTGCTGATACTTCAAACATTTAGATACTTTTTTGATCATTTTATTGATTCATTGTCTTACTGCTGATGAAGACATTGTTGTTTAATTAATGTTTGAATATTGATTTTAATATTATTAATTTAATCAATATTGTATGATAAATCCTGTTTAAACAGACAATTGAGCTACTTTGTGTCTTGTATAATGACCAGAGATGCGGGATATTGGATTTTGGCAGATATGTTAATATCTACAAAAGCATTACTCCTGATACTATTCATCAAGAGCAGAGAGTCGTTACATTGACTGACAAAATTGATTAGTTGCTTTCAATGTGAGTCTTCTTGTGTAAAGAATATATCTAAAACGAGAAAAGAACATTTTAACCCTTGAAAAACGAACATCTTGCTTTTAAAATGTACCTGTGCAGTGATAATGAGGTGATACTGTGTGATATACGTGTATTTTGCCGATATTACCGATATTATTAAAACTGGCAGATACAGATATTCAGATTTTTTGGTCAGTACCTGCTTGTACTGATATCGTTCTGATAACATTGCACATCCCTAGTAATGACCACTGAGTGAGGGTTTTTTTTATCAGCTTTGAACTAGGGATCCATTTATTATCAGAACAATATCAATATTGACATAATTGCCTAAAAAGCTGATTATCAGCATCAGCACGTACGGACATTTTGCCAGTGTTGTGCCCACCTGCATTGTCAGTATAAATCCTGTATAAAGCAGTAGTTTTGACAGAATGTACAAATGTGCCAATATGTTTTACCTCATAATCACAGACTGCCTACTTTTATGAATCAAAAGTGACAATAAAGAAAACAATTTTGTTTTGCATGTTTCACGTCTGTTTCTAGCTAAAATAGACTCTGACCATGAAAGAAACAGGACAGTTCTGTTAAATGGAAGCTTTATGCTCTTACCAAAAAATATCAGTATCAATATCGATATCGGCAATAATGAGTTTGAAAATATTCAGCATATCGTATATCAACAAAAAGCCAATATCGTACTTTAAACTAATAAAAAATGACTCACTTACTCTTTAAGACATGTTTAATTACTTGAAATCTTCTATTTTTTACCATTACCACACAAGTTGATCTGTAATGTAGGTTAATATATCATTGAACAAAACAAGAAACTAATTATATATCAAACTGTTTCTTTTCCCCCATCTTGACTAAATAAATGTTGCATTATCTTCTTGAGCTGTAGTGACAGTAATGTTGGGTAAATTCATGGATCTCAGGACATTTCCATTAAATACTCAGAGTCAGAAATTAATCAAATATGACTTTCAACCACTAAGACTTTTTTTTCTTCTCATTAATGCAAGTAAATAACTATAATTTGACATCTTAATCAAGAAATAATGACATGCTTTTACTGTTTTTAAAACAGTAGATTTGAAAATCCATGGATAATAACAATTATATTTTATTTAGTGCAGCTGTGGCATAAACCTTACATTGGGTGGTCTAATAAATTTGTTAAGCACTGTCTAATTATGTTTTAGGGATGCATATAGGCATCGGTTCAACATCAGATTCCACCATTTCTACAAACATCAGTCAAAGGCAAATTAATGATGGCTGAACAGTGTCCAGATGTTAAGTTGTTGTGTCATACCAGTTTAATGCTGACACCTGATTTAGAAAAGATTCTTTATTCAGGGCAGTAAAAATGACCTGTTGATGAAACTGTGATCTGTTTTCATGACCAGACAGGTGAGAAAATGTTGGTATTGTGGGAGAATTATGCCAAAAGCAATAATCAGGAAATCATCGGTATTGGCTGATTATTATTTCAAACATTGATTTTTGTACCAGCCCTGATTTTCACCATCAGTGCATCACTAATTTATTTAAAGGGTAAGAAAATAAAACCTTCTTTTTAATTTTCCCACTTTATCTTATGCCCCCCGTTACCCTGAACTTACCACACAAACAGAAGCTCAAACAAATCTAAAGTTTTATTGGCTGAAGCCTCAGTTGTTGAGGGGAAACTGTGTGTTGCAATGTAGCCTATTTAAAAACCACAGAATAAATCAGAGGTAGATTAATGAGGCCGTCTGGAAATAAAAGGCCATTTATCACAAACAATATGAAAGTGTCTTCCTTTAAAATAAAGTAGGACATGTCCTTAAAACAATCAGCAGCAGAAACCGCAGCTCTGTCACCTCCAGCTGTTACTGTGCTGCTTCTCTCGGTGTTTCTCTGAGAATAGCTGTATCTCCTGCAGTTTCTGATAGAGGGACGGGCTGAAAGAGCAGAGACCAAACATCCCATAATTAACATAATCAGCCCCCTGCTGCTGTCAGGGGGGTGATGGTGATAAGGAGCGATACCCCTGGTTAAATTTATGCCTGATTAGCCTTTTGTATCAGGGCTGGGAGTGTATTTGATGTAGATTCAGGGTAAGAAAATAATGTTTATTTCACTGTAGTTTATGTTGATTCAGAGGGAGTGAAAAACTGGCAGACTAAAAGCCATTACCACTAAAAACTTGATCAAAGTATTTGAAATAAAATTGCATTTTTATTATGTGTCAAAATCACATTATACTGATTCTTATTTAATGTCATTATTATAAATAGCAGTCCCAATTCCCCTGTATTTGGTAATTAATCTTTTTTATAATCAAATAATGGAGGTAAATGCCTACAAAAGACACTTCATTGGCAACATTTGGAAAAATGGGCGTATTACGTTGCCCCCCAGAAGCTTCATGCATTTATCCAAATATTGCCCACATATTTGTGCAGTAAGACATGGTCTTTTGTTTGGTTTAATATTTAACAGATGGTTATAAGGTCAATACTCTTTCTAATACCACAGATCTTTAAATAATGGAGATTTTTTTGTATCAAATTAAAATATATAACATTCAAGAGTACAGAAACCATGATGAACAGGAGTGTTGCCAAAGTTTTTGGCAGTTTCTAATGATTGAAAACTAGAAATTATCCAAAATGTTGTGTTGTGGTATCAATAGCATTACTATAATTATTTGTGGTATTGTCAGAAACATCTTTTTCCTCTTTACTGAAGAACAAGATCATTTGTGTATCACAGCTCAAGATCTGATTTTTGGTCCATATGGCCCAACCCTGCTTTTGTACCCATTTATTTTTGTCAGGCTGGTTTTGTTTTTACTTCCTATTCTGTTAAGATAGTTCAGTGTTCCCTGAGATGTGCTTTAATATGTTTATCTTCAGTAAAGGAGCAGTAAGCTGAAGAGAACATCATCAGTGTCTTCATTGTTGGGGTTGTAAACACAGGATGCTGTTGAAAACTGTTTCAGCTGATGATCAAAATGGTAAACATATTGTCAGGTTGTCTAAATAGCTTCCAAGATAAGAGTCCTTCCTGTTTGTATCTGTGAACAACTTGATGACCTGATTACTTTTTAATCATGACATTTAGCATTAGCATTCAATGAGTCCAGTAACCTGCAAAACTAACATTTAAAGAGCTGTGACTCAGGCTACGTTCACACTGCAGGCAGAAGAGGACCAAATACGACTTTTTGGTTCATATGTGACCCATATCTGATTTTTTATGACAGTCTGAACGGCACGAATCAGACCCACACCACTTTCATATGTGGTCCTGAATCAGATACGTATCTGATGTTTCTCAAAGCAACCTCATTCTGATCGGTCGTGTCATATTTCTTTCGAATTTTACGTTACTGAAGTGAGACAGATGTCACAAATCTGTGCCGGAGGAGGTGGAACATGGCAAGATCCAGTGTAAACAGTTGTGGATGAACTCCTCGTGTCTTAATCCCACCACTTCTGCTCAGACTTAAATTCACACAGACCTCTGTACAGAGGCAGCAGCCACTTCTCCACAAAAGGTCATTGTTAAAATGTGTGCTGTCTTTTTTCTCATACTTCTTCTTCTCCTTTGCACTTTATCAGGATTTTGTTGGCTCCAATTGCACAACAACTTCAAAACTGATAGACACACGCTGACATGTGTAGCATCCATATTTACTTTCCTAAACACAGCGTGCTTCGTGCGATGTCACATCTTCTGTGCATGCGGGTCACTTCAAGGTCGTAGACAGTTCATACTGAAGTCTGATGGCAGTCACTGTTAAATTACAGTGTGAACAACCAAGTAAAAAACAAAAAAGTTAGAAAATCAAAAAAATCAAATTGAGCTTTAAGATCTGCAGTGTGAACGTACCCTTAGGGCCCATTTACACAACAATGAAAACGAAAGAAAACTGAGAGTTTTTGTTGTGTTTGTGCCTTCCCTTTACATGAGAACAGTGCCAGGAGTGCCTGGATCTGCAAACTTCTGAAACCAGGGGTCTAGAGTGAAAAGTTTTGAAAACGTTTTCGTAGTCATGTAAACAGGGATTCCTGTTGTCAGGGAAAACGGTGACACCAACAAATGCACAGTACTCTCTCAGATCAAGGTTGCACGCCAAGGAACATCAACAACAAGAGCTATGGCCGACTTCTGGGCAACATGTATGCTTCTAACTGTGTTGGTTTGTTTACACTCCTCCAACAAAATTTGGATTTGCTGCGTCAATACTCTGACCAGCAGAGACACATTTGTTATATTTACACTTCAAACTTACATCGCCAACTACTGGCCTGGCTTGCATGCTACCGTGTTTTCAGTCGTTTTGGCAGATCACTGTGAATGCACATCATTATCACACCGTCTATGTGTGAACGGGGAGTGCTTATGAAAACGCAAAGGAAAAGCTTTCTGTTTCTAATGATAATGTTGTCGTGTAAACAGGCCCTTATTCCCTGGTCAGTACTGATGATGGTTTTCTGCCTCAGCTGTTTACTCCTCCATAGTGCCAAACACAGAGACTTCCTGGAGGAAAATATAAGAGTCTAAAACTATTCCGCTCAATCACACATTAGACTTATTGTAGTTTTGTGGCTTATTTTATGTAAAACTCAAACAATTTCGTGAAATAACTGTACACGCCAACAGCAGTATAGCTTACCGGTAGTTGCAGGTTATTATACTTAAAGGTGCAGTGCTGCTTTCAGTCCCATTCAGATCCTGTATAAACAGTGTCACGGTAGCATTACAGTCACAGCGATGGATCAATAGAGCCAGACTGTGTTGTGATGTTTCCCCTGTGTTGTGTTCTCTTGCTGTTCAAAGACACTGTTAAAACACTGAGACTGAGTTGAAAAGGCAACACCTTTATGGTATTGTTGTGGAGTCAGCTTGATTGTCTTGAGGTGTTGATGTAGGAGCTCTATCCTAATGCTTTTGTGAAACTACAACTGTTGAAAGTCTAGATTAAGACATTAGACAGTGTCTAAAAATGAAGAAATAATAGAACACTCAGCTCTCAGGACTTCTTTTGGTTCCTGTGGTATTGGAGCAGCTTTCCTTGTTGCTTGATTTTATGAGTATGGAGTAAAAGTTTAAAGTCTTGTGTTGTGACAGCCCTCCAGACTCTGAGAAAAACAGTGATTGAGTGATAACCATCTGTGTTTTACTGTCCCCTGTCTGCCATGCTGTGGTCTGTGTGTTGGTGTTCTCCACTTGACTGTTTTTATAGACAAGCTTGTTTAGATGGGCATCTGAACAGAGCCTTTGTGCCTTTCAATCCCTGCGAATCCCCCTCTGAACGCTGTCTGGATTTAGGTTTTGTGCTGCACTTCCTGTGTCTATAAAAAGGTCAGTGGGAGCCGGAGTTGAGCTCCATCACAGGGCGAGAAAGGGCACTGAAGGGCCTGATAAGTGGTTCACAGAACATCCTTTTGAAATCTAACAAATCAAACTTTTCACATCCTTTTTGGTCTCTCTGATGCTCATTTGTCCTCAGTTGAAGCTCAGGAGTTTTAACTTTCTTTGCAGAAGCCCTCCTGAATGACAAAGCTTGCACATTCACTGAAACCACAAGCAATGAGCTCAGCTCTCATTTTGTCATGTTAAAAAGATTTGCAATTTGGAAACTACGGGTCAAATTTTAACTGAGTGGAGCCAAGCTGATCTTTGCATCCATGTTTTGAGCTCCACTTTCCCCTGGGTGAAAATGAGTTTAATGATTTACAAGGCCTCGGTGCAAGGCCTCGCTGATGCTCCGGGGAGCTGCTGTGGTTCAGGGCTTCTTTCCCAGCCCTCCACTGTTTCACCTCCAGCTGGCTGAGGTCCGACTGGATGGTTGCACGATGGAAAGATGGCAGGACAAAAAGCCGAATAGGCATGTTTCTTCTCCTCATCCTCCTCGGCCGACGAGAGCATTGACGTAGAACCTGGCCCGAAGCCGTCCTGCAGCCAGACCACAGACACAAATTGACAACATGTGTCCTGCTGCACCAACCACACGACTTCTTTTGACTTATAGAAACACTTACAATCCCTCAGCAGGGTTTGTTTTAGAGAAAAGGCGAATGAGAGACACAGCTGTGATCACAGTGTATTTTTAGTCATTCACTTTATATAATTTCTTCATTTGCTTGAATAGATTTATCAAAGTGTCATCGCCACGGTTAGGTCTGATATAAAGATACTAAATGTCAATTTCTTGGCTACAAAACAAAAAACACTAAACCTTTGTAATACATATTTTAGTCAGCACTTGATTTGCACATTACCTCAGATGTTTCTCACAGTTCTTTAAGCCAAATCTTTTACTTTCTTGATTGCGGAACCATGATAAGATCACGAAAATGCAAAATTAGCCAACTAAATAATCAAGTTTGGACAACTAATTTGTTGTCATCATATGAACAAGTTGACACAACAAATTCTTTTAAACCAATACTGCCCCAAAATCCAAGAGAAACTCTATTTAAACTGTGACAGAGATGTCCGTCATTTTATTTTAAATGGTATTTTAAACCAAAAAATGAGATGTACTTAGTCTGTGTCAGGTTTTATATGCATATAATCAACTCAACCTCACGCCATCAGTGCAGGTATGTAGATGTTAACCTGCAAAGAGGACAGAGGGCTGGTGGTGGTGCTAGCAGTAGTAACGTCAGCCTTACTCTACTCTTCAAACCAACTTTACTTGTTTACCAACTGATGCCAAATAAGTGGTGCTCAATTTTCTGAGTATTTCTTTAATTTCTGACAATGAAGGAATCACAATTCTGTTCAATTGGATTTAAAAGCATCTATGCAAACATCCCTCTGCAATTTGCATGCAAATGCACTGCAAATCGTGCGTTCCATTTACCAGAGCTCACATGTCTGGGCTGTGAATGATGCCAGTTGACCGCATTCTAGTTACAAACCTGTAAAATCAAGGTCACTGAAGAGTTTCCAAGTTGAAATTCCAACTAAATGGAGCATTATGGGTGAGGCACCTGACTGGTGTCTCAGAATGTCAAACTGCAGAGATCAGTTGGAACGCACCATAACACCGCCTCTAATCCAGTGGATCCCATTGCTTTCTGTTGTGCCCGATCATCACCATCACAAAGTTACTTAAAGAGCAAAGTCGTGATTTTTCTAAATACATCAATCAATCAATCAATCAATCTTAATTTGTATAGGACCAGTCTATAACAAGTGTTATCTCAAGACACTTTACAACAGAACCGGCTGAAGCCATAATCTTCATTTATAGATATACATATTTGCATATATACATATAAACATTTATAAAATACACATATACACATAAACATATATCCAGACCCAACACGAATCAACCATGAATGCTGCACTCGGCCAACCTACAGTGCAGTGTGTCCCTAGAAGGTTTACAGTAACAATAGCAAGAAAAAAATCTCTGTTTAGCAGTTGGGGATCCTCCAATATATGAGTGCTAATGTCTTCATTAAGTATACATGTGCAAACACAGAAATCAGTAGTATCTCTCTGCTCTTGTACTATCCACACTGAAATCATATCTGGCCACACCCCATGTCTTCCCTGGGGTGTGGCCAGGTCCCTTCTTTGAGTCATACCTGCTCCAGTAAAAGCTGAGCAAAGAATGTGCCCCTCCACTCTACTTACAGAAGTGTTAAAATGCACCCAAGACTATTTGTTTCCATCACACACTGTGTTCAAGGACAGCCATTCTTGGATCCACCGATCAAGTGGACCAAATTTGAGTAAGAAGATTATCTTGCTGTCTTGGCCATTTGCATTATTTTGAACAAGCATCTGCTCCTGTATTTCCTTACTTATATACATGACCTTAAACTTACCATGTGACTCTACAAACGCTTTCTTTATGGGGTAAATGTCTTCTCAGGCACTAATAAACTCTTAAATAGGAAAGTGAGTGGCATATTTGCATGTTAAATGTTTTTGAAGGGTAAACAAGACTCCTCAGAACCACACCCTCTGAACATCTGCCTGAACTGAATAACACAAGTAAACATTATCTGTCCTCAGTGGAGATAGGTTCACAATATTATATGATGATCACACAAAACAGTGACTCATACTGTAGCATAACTCTTTGCTAGAATCAGATGGGTACACTGTGGTCTCAAAGGGATGGACATAGTCAGCAACAATACTCAGGAAGGCTGTGGTGTTAAAGCCATGCTCAAGGGGCCCAAAATGTGTCATGAAATATCCCCCAGACCATTACACCCCAACCACCAGCCTGAACTGTTAAGGCAGGATGGATCCATGCTTCATGTTGTTTACACCAAACTCTGACTCATAAGACCAGGAAACATCATTCCAGTCTTCTTTTGTCTAGTTTTGTCGAGATCATGCAAATTATCGCCTGATTTACCTCTGCACACCTTGGTTGTAACAGGTGTTCATTTGAGTAACTGTTGCCTTTCTATCCTATCAAACCACTCTGGACATTCTCCCAGAGGGCTGCTACTCAGTATTTCCTCTTCAATCATTTATTTTATATATTTTATTTTATTTTATTTTATTTTATTATTATTATTATTTTCCCTCACAAGAAAGCTGATATAGCTTAAAGATTCTGCAATTCTGAACCTGCTTACCTGATTTTTTTACCTCATTTTTTATACCCTTAACTATTTTAAAGTCTTTTTTAGAGCAACTGAAGCAACCGAATTTCCCCTTGGGGATTAATAAAGTATTTCTGATTCTGATTCTGATCATTCTCTGTAACCCCCGAGATTGTTGTGTAAATCCCTGTAGATCAACAGTTTTCTTAAATAATAAGACCAGCCCATCAGGCACCGAAAACCATACCACATTCAGAGTCACTTAAATCACCTTCCTCCCCCATTCTGATGCTCTGTTTGAACTTCATCAGGTGGTCTTGACCATATCGACTTGTCAAATGCATTGACAAGCTGCCATGTGATTGGCTGATTCGCTGTTTGTGTTAATGAGCAGTTTAACAGGTTTGCTTAATAAAGTGGCCAGTGGGTGTATATATCAGTCTGTTTTGGGGCAGGAGCTGTAAAGACAGTACCCCCAAGTTTTTTTAAAGACTTTACACGCTGTTTGTTTAATGTCTAAAACTGATTATTGACCAGGTGACAAAATAAAATGTTACCATCGTCATCACCAGGTTGTAAAAGTTTTGGTGTGTTTGGAGGGTGTTCCTGAGCCTCGTATGCAGGCTTAAGTGCCCAGTTGCCATAGTTGCCTCGGTTAGTTTCCAGTCTGAATCACCAGCTACATAAACCAACCTGCCCATGAACAATGGCTCTACATTTCCTGTACAAAGCCTCGGTTATATAACAGCAGCATCGTTTACCATCTGATGAGTATGAATATGGACAGGACAATGTCTGCGTTTGGTACTAATGAAGAATTTTGCACTCTCAGAGAGAAAGGCTGCTCTGTTTCTAGGGTTTCAGTTCTCTGAGGGGTTTAGTGGGTTACACAAGGTCACAGTAGCAGAGCCGTGATCAGGGGTTCACTGCCACAGTCAGCTTTGGGTTACTCTAAGTCTGAGATGTGGAGTCTCAGAGAAGCAGGTCCTCTTCATGTCTTACCTCTTTGATATGGCATTGAACTGACAAAGTTTAGTTGGAAACAGATGTGCAAGCAAACCAACATTTTGTTATTTAGGAAATGATGCTTTTGATTTATAAAAGTGGAAATTCAGTGATGATGAGGTACACATGAGGAACTTTTGTACATTCTGACAGTATTACATCTTAAATATGTGATATATTCCACCGGTATGTTCGGCCAAAATACCAAATGTAAATATCAGCCATTTTAATTATTGTCACACCACTAAAATTTTGATCTTTAAGTGTGGTAATCGTGCAGTCACAACACTACGAATACCTGTTTTAACAATTTATATAAAATATGAGTTCAAGGTGTCAAATGTTCAGAACATGACCATTACTAATCATCAAAATATGAGAGCAAACTGACAAAGATGCATCTGCATACAGGTGTTGGCTTTTAGTTTTGATGGATTCATTCCTCTTCTTTTAGCTTTCTTACTTTTTACTACTCTACTACTCTTACTTTATACTATAGTCAATCAGACAATAAATCATTGTACAATACTTGAAGTCAGGCAGCCAAAAAGTAGTTTTAGTGTGCAAATACAGAAGGTCTATTTTAGATTAGATTAGATTGAACTTTATTAATCCCTCTGGGAAACTCCCTCAGGGAAATTAAGATTCCAATAGCATTTTGAAAAGTAGATAGAAAGATAAATAAAAAAGATAGATATTAAAAAATATGAATAAATACAAAATAAATAAAAATAAAAATATTTTATACCTTAATAATATGTTTTAGGTGTACTACATACACATGCTGATCAGTCCATATTTCAGGCTGTGTTATTTTAACTCTTCTGTACATTTCAATGAAATTAAACCATTTCCTAAATATACACAAGATAATGTGTAGAGGCCCCTCTGGTATCTTGTTACACAGTTTGCTGATGTCATGAAATAGCCTGGAGTCACGGTAGTTGTTATCACTTTGGCGCATTAAAAATAATATGACATTAGCGTCTCAGTGGAGTCCTGACTCATCATGAAGCATCCTCTAGTGAGGACCACACCAGTATTTACTCTTCCTCAGCTCACCTGTACTTTTACGCATTTCCAGCACATCAGTAAGAGCAGAACACGCGACTTTTATCCTAACACGTGTGCCCTCTGACACAGGTGAGCATTTCAAAGTTTGCTCTGACGCATGATCTGCTGTTTTCTTGGAAGTTATATCCACTCCTGAACAAATACATAATCATTATTTTAATGAGATAAGACATGTCTGTGGTAAACATCAGGGATAATGTAAGTGCACAGGGTGACAACATCACATAAACTTCTTCTGTAAAAGGAGGGATGCATGATATTGGAACTCTTGCAGATAGAGATGTGTGGACCTTTATCACAGGTAAAATGATAATGATAAAACAATAATAATAATCGAACAGATGCAGATGCCGGTGTTTTTTCAATTACTTATTTTGGTTCAATTCTCCCAAAATCCTTACATATTTTCTTGCATTTGGAAATATTCTGTCATGATATTAGATTTTCACCTCATGATTACTTTGGCCAAAGCACATCACAGCAACAATATTTTCGCTGTATTTATAGAATTAAGAAAAAAAAGGCTTACTAAATGTCAAATTAAGCTTCAGCCTTATTTCTGTCTCTGCATTGGTGCAATATTCTTTAAAGATGCAAAAGGAGGTGGAGACACTCTGCAACCATACTTTACAAAACTGTTCATGAAAATAATAAGTACTAAGTCATGATGATAAAAGCAAACAAATAATAGTGCAGAGTATTTATTTAGTCATTTGTTGATTTTGCTTTGCTCTCTGCAGTAATGTGACGTCACAGTGTTACAAATTTGTGTTTAAAAATGCCTTTTTAAGGAGCTACAAACTTTATCTCACTCTTAAAACAAGCCCATAGTTTCACAAACAGCATCATTAGGTCAGTGTAAAAATTATGGATATACATTTTTTTTATCACTCTCAGATTTCAGTTATAGTCTGTATATGAAACTGATTCAGTGGTTCCTTTATCTCCTGAGCTTCTTCTGATACTTTCAAGATAAAAGTATTCCTCCATAATTACACATAAAGACTTTTAATGTGTAAGTCTTTTCAGAAGTCTCATGCTTATAGTAAATAGATCTTTACACGCAAGAGTCAACTCGCAAGTGCTCAGACCTGTAGTGGTTTTTTTTAGTGGCTTTGTCGGAATATTTTGACCTTAAACAAGTTAGACATCGGTTTAGACTCTCATCTAAGCTGCTGTTTTAGCCATTTAAACTAAAATAAAATGGCTGCAGCCCTGGATCAAGCTTATCCACATCAATATATCCCACATAGCCCAAAACAACTATAAAGATGGACAACCGTGCATGGGGTGAATGGAAATATCCCATGTTTGGTACACCTCGTCTGTAATTTTTGATTATTTGAAACTGTCCATTTGAACGTGAAGATAGACTCCCACACACTTTCTGACTTGCAAGAAATGTAGTTGTTTGCAACGTTTCAGTCTCAGACCTTCTTCATTCATTTTGGCCAAAGCATTTCATGAATTTCTTGCAAGTTAGACATTGTGCTGAAGTCTCTCTTCATGTTTAAATGGACTTATTTTCTCCTACGCACCTGTCTCTTGAATTAGGTGTGCGAAGTACCTCCACATTTTGATGATTTAAAACTGTCAATTACCCAACTCTGGGTGCTTCAGACTTCATTTGTTTATTGTGATCAAATCAAAAAGGTCACAGTGTCGTCAGGTTTTCATTACACTTTAAATGCCTCTTATACACAAAAGACATTTACTGTAGGGTTGTCACTTCTTCCTGAAATCTAATTTAAACTGTTGAACAAACACAAAAATATTCAAAGATATTCAAAGTGCTCCAGGCGCCCTGCTGCACTTTATGTTTCCAGTTTGAACGACTCTACAGCTTGAACGCTAACTTTTACGCCCAAATTTGAACTAATATACAATTATCAAGGATAAAGTGAAAGCCCTAACTTGGACTAAACATTTGGAATAGATTGTCCGAGGTTGGTAAGCACATTACTGTAAGTGAAATATATTTTATACCATCTTGTTATTGGCTGTTAGGCTGAGCATCTTTTTTCTTTACTTATTCACTCACCAATAGCAAAATTAAATCAGAGGAAACATCATTTTATTTTAATGCAAAAAAAAACATATGATAACATAATGCCTTCCCATTCCCTTGTTTAAACGTATCCAAATATCTTTCGTGTGAATGAGACATCATATAAAGGCCACTGCTCTGCTGATCACAGTGAGGTTGTTCTTCAGGATCAGGGTCATCGCTCAGGAATGCAAACAGTTTCATTTCAGACTACAAATGGACACAACGTACTGCTGTCACTGCTATGGTAACTATCAACCTGGAGCCACTCCCTGCTGCCTTTGTACATAATTCATATTTGAGGTAATGGCTGACGTGATGGCACACTATTCAAGACCACGCCCTGCAGTTTTGTCCTTACCCTGTTTTAACAATGGTTGCTGCTACATCCAGCCCGGGCCCTACCTTAGATTGCTCTGACACACATCTATTGAGAAATTAGCAAGCTTTTTATTTCTATGAATAGTTAATCATTACACTTTTAGGCCCCTGAGGTGTTTGAACAGGGACAACCAAGTCATTCCAGTGGAGTCACCAAGAGCAATATAACAAGGAAAAAAACAGGATGAAGATGACCTTGAGCCTGGTCATGCTGTGCTGACTTCAGGAGTATGAAGTCCCTCCCTCCTCCTATGATCAGTCTTAAATCTGAATTTTCTCTGAATGAAACTATAAAACATGACTCAGGTGTAATATGTTAGATGTAAGACTCAACAATGACGCATTGCTTGCTGCGTTAGATTGTTAAAAGTGTAAAATCAGTCAGGAAATAAGATGACAAACACACAATAAATCTCAAACAGGATGTGGCCAACACTTCATAAACATTTCAAGGAATTTTTTCGCGTGTAATTTATCAATTTGAGCGACAAGGCAGCAGATAGAGTTGGAAATCAGGAAGTGAGAGAGTGAGGAATTTGTGGGAAAGGAGCCACAGGCCGGGCTTGAACCCTGCCCTCTCGCTTCACGGACATGAGGCTGGCACAATAACTATTGAGTCGCCTGCGCCCCTTCCCATGCTCTTTTGTCATCAGTTCAAGCTTCCTCAATAAGTCCTTAGAGTGCTCATATTTTAATTATGAACAAGAAAAGTGAGAGGAGGTCATGGATCAAACTTAAACTGTTTGCCCTCAAGTGTTTGGTCTCAAAGCCAGTTAAGTGTTTTAATCTCTCTGGAAAGCTCTGTTGTCTAAGGGTGTTTTCACACTATGCTGTGGTTTGGTGAAAAGAACTTGAGGGTGTTTGCGAAGTTCGTGCTGCATGTTTGCACTTGTGTGAGAGCTGTCAGTCAAACCCTGGTGAGGACCAAACAGCTGGACAGACCAGAGAGAAAGTGGGTTTCTGCCTGCTTTTATTTGGGCTCTGGGTGGTTTATTTGTGTTAAGAACATGGAAAGACCGTCATGTGACTTCAATGCAGAAAGCATGGTGCTTTTGTGGATCATTGTTTTAGTTTCTCTTTGAAAAAAATCTCTTGGACTCTGGGCAGTTGGGTAAAAATGATATTTGTGTGTACCCAAGTGAAATTTTAACTTGTTTGAATTTTGGACCAGGCTTTAATGGTTTTATTACAGTGGTAAAAAGGAAATGAGTAACTGGTCACAACATTGATGTATTTTTATGCCTCCGTGCTGGAGACAGCCGAGGCCAGGGGATTATGTTTTCATTAGGGATGCACAATACTGGCTTTTTGCGGATGTCCGATCTGCTTATATTTCAAATCTTATCATCTTCAGTACATTAGCAGTGCTGATATCCACACAATCCTTCTAGTCCTTCTATAAGAGAATAAACTGATTCCTTAGTTGTTACAGTCTACTTATGTTAAAACAAATGAGGAACAAGTAAAACATTTGATTCATTAGTGATTAACCTTTGTTGGTCTTTAAATGTAGACACTCAGTGATGATAGGGTGAAGCATTATTATGTATTTGTACATTGTTTTTAGCCAGTTTATGTAGCTGATGTGTATGACCACACTGTCATTGAATATCATCAGATTTTTTTGATGCCAGTAATGATTATTAGTTTTTTCAGCTGTGATTTACCACCACGCGGTAGTTTCAGTCTCATGCAATCCATAATCAGTCCTCTCTCTTCTCCGTCTGTCCTGCTGTTTGTTAGATTAGTCTATTTCCTCCTTTTTTATCCACCTTTCAGCTTTTATTCTCTTTTATTGTTATTTTTTGTGGACCTTAACAAACCAAAATGCTGTCTGCTCGTGCTCCCCTGTCCGTCAAGAATGAAAACGCTCTCAGCAGTGAGGTTAAGAACATGTTTCCCCCTTTCCTGAAGCCAAACGTCCTGCTGACCTCCCAGTCAGATCAGTGACCTCAGCCTAAAAGTGTCTGATGTTTGGGGCAGTAAACAAACTGGTTTTACTGAGCTGACCGGTCTGCATGGTGTGTTTTTGTTAGCATCAGTAGTACAGCGCGGACACACCTCTGCTGTGACTCAGTCAGTGTGAATGTCTCAGACCAGTTTTATCTGTTCTGCCGTCAGCGACAGTGTGTTGACTTAGTGAGGCTGTGGTTGTGATAGTGACGGGGACACTCAGTGCAGGACATCAGCTGTAAACAGTGAGAGAGCATGAGAGACTCACCACATCAAGCTCTGTATGCCCAACAGTAACATCTACTGTCACATCAACATTTAGGGCTCTAATTTTGTAGACCAGGCGCAGGCGGGGTGCGCCTGCCCTGCGCTGCGCTATCGGGGTGTGTCCAGGGCATTTTGCAAGTTTCATGCGAAACGAAATTACCACTGGGCAGGGTGCGCCAGGCTGCGCCACCCTGAGTTGCGCCAGGCAATTAGAGCCCTTAGAGATGACATAAAATTCACACCGTTGGAAAATATCTAGAATTTAGAGCAACTTTAGTTGACTGTGGAATTAAAGATTTCAGCTTTGTTGACATAAAGCTCAAGCTTTAAAATTCTGATCGTCACTGTAGTGGATTTTTAACCTTTATTACAGGTTAAAAAAAAACGTAGAATAGCTGCGAGTGTTTTCACAGGACTAAGGGACCCAATATTTGACCATTTCTTATTTTTAATCCCTCATTTTTAGTGTCATTAACTAGATCACTTATGTGAACAATGTGCTTGTGCAATTCTTTCTTTTGCTCGTGGCAGCTTTTGGTCAAAGGATTATCCTGTAATCCTAGTGTTTTAAGACATTTTACAATTTTTTCATTGTACAACAGGTGTGTCCAAAATTCTTTCACTGAGGGTCCATATAAGAAAAATTTGAAGATTGACTGGGCCACTTTTAATACATACCAACTTAAGAAGTACAGCTAGTAATTATATAATACTGTTTAATAGTACAATAAGTAAACAAATATCATTTTAAAACAGGCCACATCAAGGCTTGCCATTAGTGGCTTGACAAGGCAAATAACCAATCATGAAAGAACTTGGGGCTAATCAGATTTCAGAGGGCCTGTTGGGCCCATTTACCTCTGGACCCATTTCTGATTATGGGGAGAATTATGGTCTCTGCAGCAGAGAGAGGAGACACTGTCTCATTCCCACAGTCAAAGACAAACCAAGAACAAACTGCACAAAGCTGACAAACTTTGTGGTGTCAATCAATCAATCAATCTTTGTATAGCACCAATTCATAACAAGTGTTATCTCAAGACACAATACTATTTACAATAGAGCAGGCAAAACTCTTCATTTATGGATACATATATATGCATAGATACATACACAAACATATACACACATATATACATCCAAAACCCAACATGAATCCATCATGGCGGCAACACAAAACCTCTGTTTAGCAGTAGGAAATCTTGAATGTGGATCCCAGTCTCATGATGAACAGCCATCCACACTATGCTGTGTTGGGTGTGTGGGCGAAGGAAGGGAGGACTAAAGCTAGTGACAGATCCATGGTGTGTTGGTGCTTCAGGGTGCTACAGGAATATATGGATATTTTGTGGATAGCAGAGCAAATGAGTACAATTCACTTTTCTTCTTCATCACTTTGGTTGTGTTTTGGTATATGTTTACTATTCATGATATCCCAAAATTTTAGCTTAGTGATGTAATAAGGAAGTAAAAAACAGCCAAGCACCAACATCATAACCCTGTATGGGCCATATTTTATTCTATTTTTAGAATAAGCCATTGGCCAATGAAAAACAGACTGAGGGCCGTAGTTTGGACATCCGTGCTGTACATCAATTAACAGCAGTCAACAGGACCCACTTTTCACCTTTTTTCTGTTTAGAGAAAGTCCAGCTCAAAATGCAGTGAGTGAGTAACAATTCATAAGATAATGCTTTTCACTTGTGGTCAGAAGTGAGAGTGTCATATACATTACACTATTTTAGTGAGCTGAGATGTTAAACTGTGCTAATCAAGATGAACCATACATCCAAAAAGGACCCAGATTAAGGAATAACCTAACTACTTTTAGCATATGGTTTAGTCTGAACGTAACACCGTAAATCAAGATTAAATTTACACATACTAGGTGCAACAGAGTACTTTAATGTCTTTAAAGCTTTGAATCCAGTCCATACTTTCAGTCTTTTAGAAGCTAAGATTGTTATAACACTTGGAATAAGATCTTGAGTCAGATTACTTTGTTTTGATGTGCTAAACTCAGACTTTGCTGAGAAAATGGTGGTCTCACTTCTTGTTGCTGAATGGCCGTGATCAGTACTGCAACAATCAAACAAAGACAATGTATTTAATGACACAGCAGCCCCTTTCTGTAATGTCACAGGAATGTCTTCTGCTGTCATCATGTCCTATGGCTTTGTCTGAAGTTGTTAGTCATAACCATGTCAGGAATTTTCCAGATTCTTTTACTGAAACAGCAACTATGTTAAGATAAGTCTAAGAAACAACAACCGTATTTAGTGAAGGTATATTGAGAGACCTGGGGGACTCTGAACCAAGCTCCAAACTATTAAACATAATTGAGCATCTATTAACTACCACAAGAGCACAGTTAATATTAAAGTTGTCAGTCATAAAGCTGTCAGTTGTCTGACAAATTGTACCAGTTGAACTGCATCTTGTTTGAAGCCCAGCTATAGTATAATAAATACATTTTGACACCCATGGAGAACTCTCATCTACATTTCAAGCTATAAACATAACTGATCACCTATTAGCTACATAAGTTTATTTTTATACTGGAAGCTGTTGGTCCTAAAAATATTGAGACACTGACAAATTGTATTCATTTAATCATTTCCTGATGAACAAACATTGTAAATGAAAAGGATACTGACAATATTTGGGAATATTTGCACTGCATTGTAAACAATAAAATGTAACTGTCAATTGATGAACTACTGGAGAAACAGAGTTATTGTTTGCAATGAAATTGTCAGTCAGAATTTCTTTTAAGAATTTCATAAAATGTATCTGCATCTTGATGGAGAAATAACTGAAAAGGCAGTTTATACCGACAATCATTCAGGACCCTGGACCCCATTTTAAACTATAAAACTGATAACCAATTACCTGCGTTATAATACAATTATAATATGCAGTCAGCAATTTTCTTGTCAAATGATACTTTTGTGCATCACAGATAAAATAGAAAGGCTTATATTTTATATACCTGCTTTTGTACCAAGTATTTTTATGATTAATGCACCACAGGGATTAAATAATTAGAGTGGATTACATTGGACTCTTATTGACCATTTGCCAAATTAAAATGAACAAGATAAAATATGTTTTAGCATTTTTTAAAACATATTACCTTACCGTAACTATGAGGCTTCTAGAGCATGCTAGTGGTCTCGCGTGCCGCATAATAGATCTAGTTACTTCAGCTGTTTTATTCTATTCCTTGTGGGATCCTCAGACTACCGTTAGTTTCTTGTCCACCTAGCCATGTTTCACATACTTCACTGACGATGAAGCTCAAACTTTCATCGGAAAATGGCTAGCATATGAATATAGACACTTTTTCACAACTTATTCATTGTCCATAGGGTTAGGTAAGGTAAAAACTCAAGTGCTCAAGTGAATAAGTATCTTTTCTTAATGTTGAAATTTTCATTGTGTTTGTGATTATCAGATGTAACTGATAACTAAACTTGCCTGAATGCCAGAGTTAGCTTTAATCTAATGGTGACAATGGGTCAAGGAAGACAAATTCCACACCTAAATGTGTTTAACGAGGTTTATTGCCATAAGTGTGACGGTTTGCGCACTTAGCCCTTAATCAAACAAGAGTTTATTTGTCAATAAATATATTTACAAATAAACTCAAAATAGGGCAAAATATTATGCCTTAGCAAAATAGGCAAAATATTATGCCTTAGCACCAGGGGTGGTCAAGGCCAAAGGAATTATATAATATAGTTTTTATATTATATGATTTGCTTCATCTTATGTAACACCTTATCAGTCTTTCTAAATACTCAGAGCTTTTACACCGCAGGTCATGTCTACTCATTCACACCCATTTACCCCACATTTACTCATCGATGGTTCAGAGTTTCTGTGCAAGCTGTCCAGCAGTGTTAGCTAAGACATCCACGCCCTGTCATTCTCGTTAACACCACTGATGCAGCAGTGGGGTCAAGTATCTTGGCCAAGAACACATCGACATGTGACAGCCTAAACTTGCTTTTGGCTCCTTCCTTGCAGACAATCACACAACCACAGATGTTGAAAATTGTGCCATTGATGACAAATGATTGATGATGATTACTGATGATTACTTCCTCATCTACTTTGTCTTTCATGCTGACTGCCTCTCGTGAGTACTTGATATTGTTGTTTTGTAAGACATGCGGAAATAAGTGGGAGAAATTGACAAGGGAATTGTTATAGATAAAATCAAGTTACATCTGCTCCATAGAAGAGTTTAAAATAGTGCTGTTGAGGACATATTTTGTTGTCTCCTTTCAGCCAGTAGTCTTTCATGCTGACTGCCTCCTGTTATTGTTTGGCAAGACATGGAAATAAGTGGGAGAAATTGATATGTGAATTTTTACACATTAGGGTAAATGATACGATCCAACCACTTTAATTCTCCCTTCCCAGTCAGCTACCTGCCAATGTCCCGCTAGTTACCAGCCAGTTAGCCATTAGAAACCCCACCCACCTCTCTGAGGTTGTGCCAAAATTCCACAGAAGAGCCTGTCCATAGCCTAATTTTTTCCCTGGTAAGTAGAATAGTTGCGAAATCATCAGAGAGCAAACGTGACACCATAAATTCCCACAGGTATGGCCTAAAGTTCACAATTTGTAACTGCCAGGTTGGGCAGACCTATTATAGACCAGTCAAGACCCTACCAGGGAAAGTGGGGAAAATTTCAAGTGGCTCAGAAAAGTTCAAACCAGTCCTTAGCTGGAATTGGATATTGGTTCCTATTCCTATTAAAATGTCTCGGTCTTGGGTTATCTGTTCATCTGTTACTTATAAAAATCCAACCACAAGAACCCCCACTACCCTTTTCCTGACCTTACTCTGTGCTTGAACTTTGTGTTCCTTCAATTCTTTGTGGAGGCATTAAATCCACAAGACTGCAGTTTCAGTTGAACATAAAATGTGGTCTTCTCTCTCTCAGGGTTCTCATTGTCCATTGTTTTTCTTGTAACCTGGAAAAATAAAATAAAACTGTGAGACTCTTGATGTTTGTTTTACCATCAACATGGAACAGGACAAGGTAATTTAGGAGTTCCCACACTGGGCATGACTTCAATGGAGCATCTCCACTGTGGGAGAATTTACTCTTTCGTGTATCTCTCCACGATGTGAATATTTCTTACCCGTACAGTTTTTGTTTCTTTTTATCTTCAGTGAGTTGTCTCCTGCTGACATGTGATTTCTATCCCTTTGTTTTCAGGGCTGTAACCCGTTTGCCCAGACTGGACGGAGCAAACTGCAGAACAGGAGAGCCAGCCTGAACCAGCAGATCATCAAACAGATGAGGATGAGGGCCGGAGCTGAGAACCTGCTGAAGTAAGAACAAACTAATGAAAGATAACTCATGCTTACATAATACTCTACACTCATATGTCAGCTTAATTTCAGGATTAGCCTCATACTACTTAGTGAGTAACTCAACCGTAGAGTTTCGGCTGAGTTGCATCTACCTGTGATTTTTTTTAAGTATCAAGAAAATCATGGAGTGTTTTCAGATTTTTCTGTAAGTTATAATGTCATAATCACCCAAGTTAGACTCATGAGATCCAGAGTGTCAAACAATGCCTTATTATGCCTGTGGAGTTGAAAGTTTTCAGCCTTATTCAGTGGAGTTTATTTATGATCCTTGGCAGCAGAACAATACTATCCAAAATCCCTGAGTGTCACAGCAACATCTTTGACTCCTTCAAGAATCTCAGTTTTCTTGAAGGAGTCCTCCCACAGGATAAATAAAGTTCTATCTTATCTTACCTTATCTTTTCTTATCTTATCTTAGTCTTAAATTATAATACTTCGAAGACTGTCAATGTAACACAGGATTACAGTATCAGCTGGTTATGCTTGTAAAGTCAGGTACACTGATAGCCGAGCGGATTGCCAGCAGCTCCATGTACAGAACCTTGTGGGTTTAATCCCGTCCCGAGGCCCTTGCTGTGCTTCGTTCCCTATTCTCTTTACCCCCTCGTGACTCTGTTTTCTCTCAGCTCAATCCATTAAAGGAAAAAAGCCCTGAAAAGAAATCCTGAATAAAAAGATGGTTTCCAGAGTGGAGTATGGCTAGAGATAACAGCGCTAACCAGCAGCCCACAGTTCTTTTTAAAGGTTTGTTACTTAAACATCTGAACTGAATGTAGTTATACACGGTAAGCTAACATACAACTTAATTTCTATTTCCTTGATCAGAACATGGCTGTTTCCTTTCATTCAATGTTCTGTGTTTCATCTGAGTTGTAAAACATTATGGCAGCAGCCATGAACTGGAGCTGTGGTGGTTTATAGTGGTCGACAGCTCTCTTACAATTTGGACAAAGCATTTGACTGGGATTGCGGGCCTGTATTGATGAAATAAAACGTAAAGGATCTTGTTATCTAACAGTCATGTTGCCTACTGAGTAATTATCTGGCCTCAAATTCCTTTTTTAGTCGGAAGCTTTTTTAGTCTTGGAGCTTAGTGCCTCATAAGTCAGGGTTGGATTTAAAACATGCAGAGAAACTGTAAGTTCAGGAGGGTCTCCACTAGGGATGCAACAATTCTCAATTAAAGGATTGAACTGCACAGTACGGCATTCACAGCTCAATAGTCACCCTCATACATATTTTGTGGACCCCTTTATGCTTGTAATTTGTGGTCAAATGGAGGAAAAAACAGTTTGACAAGCCTAAAATCAACAACATTTGTGCTGATCAACATGGCAGTGGAGCCTCATGAGCCCTGTTACATAACATAGTTATCTCAACCCAGTGGTGTGCAAACATCCATCAGGTTTTGCAGGGGATACATAAACTCCAAGCACATTATTGCATTTAATTAAGTAGAACATGTCCTACCCACTCACCGCAGACAGGAATGAATAACTTGGGTATCTTCATGATAGACTAATAACATACCGGCCTCATCAAGAAGAAAAATAAAATCACACCCAGACTGTGTTGAAAGACCCATTAGTTAAAAAGTGTTGGCAGAAACAAATTTAACGAGCCGTAATAGGCATTAAGGAGTGGACGCTGACCATTTATTAGGATGTGTTCAATAACAGATGAATAAGTGAAATGTCATCATGATGGGTTCAAAGATAACATAAAAAAGACTAAAATCTTAAATAATTACAGTCATGTAGCGGTCAAATTTATTTTTCTAATCGGAATTCTGTTAAAGATACTAAATATTTTTTTTGGGGAAAATGTAAAGGTCATTTTTAATGTGTTTATTATTATTGTTTTCATCTTACATCATAAACTGCATCAAGGATGTCAAGGGAAATCTCTTTTTTTACGTAACAGTGGAATTAAGAAAAGCCTTTTCTCCTTAACGATCTGTTGCCATTCTAAAAAAATGGCCTGAAATGCCTCAGAATAGAAAATAAAAAAATGGGGGACTTCAGTGGTGAAGCTGTCAAAACCGAACTGAAAAAAAAAGTAACCAAAAGACCGATGTACGTACAGAACCATGGGCCTAGTGTGTTGTTGCATCCCTAGTTTCAGCTCAAACGTATGCCATCACAGTGATGAACTTGTGTGTGTTACATAAGAGCATCCTGCTGTTTCTGTCTCCTGTTCCCCCTTTCATTCATGATTCATTCATCTGTGTAACCCTCAGTTACGTCATGTTGCTATATGTGACCTCCAGTAAACTGAACATGTCTGTCATCGGTCTGTCAT
Source organism: Cetoscarus ocellatus (assembly GCA_037902135.1). NCBI lineage: Eukaryota > Metazoa > Chordata > Actinopteri > Labriformes > Labridae > Cetoscarus > Cetoscarus ocellatus. The sequence continues at coordinate 1,654,605 of JBAMNC010000366.1, forward strand.
TAGCCTTCATGATTTCCTGTTGACGCTTAAAACAACAAAGGGGGCAGATGAAATAATTGTCTGATAGATATCTTGAAAAGGAGCATTCCTCCTGCCCTGACAACAAAGAGCCACTGTAACATGTGGCTTCAAGGAAACCTCACAGAAATGTTGACGCCGCTCAGCCTTTTCTTTTTGATTATAGCTTTTTAACCTGTGATGGTTCCGGTTAGGGCTGGGTCGACTGTCAGTGCCAGCATCCTTTGCTCAAAGCTCTGTCCACAAGAGTTTGACCTGATACCGGAGTATAGGGCCGAGTAATACAGTGAGTATTTGATACATATCAGTGTATTTGATAAAGGATAAGATGATATTGTTTAATTTGATTCACGCACAGAGAAAAAAAGGCTGCTGTTCGGGCATGGGTTCAAATTTGGTCTGTGGCTTCTTTCCCATGTATTTCCTCTTATAAACTTGAGTTGGTACTATCCAGCATCTGCTGCAGAAAATTTAGTTAATGTGGTAACTAAAGGTCCAGTTGAATTCTGCAAGGAGGCAGCCTAAAGGGCCTATATGATGCTTTTTTCATGCTTTATATGCCCATTTGAATGCCAAAGATGTCTCATCAATGTGATAGAGTACTTCTGTGCACAAGACCAGACGTCTGTGGCATCAGGACTTCCCCCTCTCTCTTTTAATAGTGCCAGTAGCTGCCTAAAATGCCATTCCCCTTCCATTAAAAATAGACCTACTATTTTATGTCCCACCATTGTTTTGTCAGCAGTTTAACCCTGCTAACTTGGGTTTGCCTGCCCAGAATGAATACAGAGTTGATGACAACATGACAATTAGCAGTGCTGAACTGACCAAGTACAACAGATTAGGCCTGTAAACCAATTAAAGCCGACTGGGCCCACATGGGGAAGGGGCCTAAAAGTGTAAGGAACCCCAACATAGCATCTCAGACAGACCAAGAGTAGAGGTGGATCAGGACCACTCGGTTTATGAAAACTTCTTTTGGACTTTAGTGGTTGTAAACATACTCAGGCTGTCATCAAAAGTGAAAATAAGAAACGGATTTAAGGCAGAATAAGGGCACTGTAGTGTTAATGATGTCACACATACAGGTTCATATTGTGAAATAACTGTGAGGAGGTGTTGAACATGACCCAGAGAGTTTATTAGAATGAGATTAACAGTTTCTTTGCATGTATGGCTCAGTTTGTGTGTATGTCTGTATGGTATAGTGATCAGAGGCATATCAAAGTTTACAGCTCTTGTATTGTGTCAACCAGTTGTTCTTTATTTAGAATTTAAGTTATTGAGGTATAAACTGTATTTCATCATTCATCTAAAAACATGTAGCTATAATATTTTGGTCCATGTTGGCACATCAAAAGTACAGACTGTTCTGTAATTCAGTTCAGTTACGAACAAAATCCCCTTTGTATGTAAGGCTTCACGTGTCCCATGTTTTGAGCTGAAACTTCTGATTATCTTTCTCCATCATTGTTTTTGCAGAGTCATGTAAAGGCAAAGTGTTGATTTTCATTATTTTTTTTTTTAACAGTCATTACATAACCTTTCCAGTCTGGTTTTGAAGGGGTTTGGCTAACAGTCACCTTGAAGAAGAACAGCTACAACTAAAACTGAAACCTTAATTCCTTGTTTATATCTCCCTCACCTGAATCACATTACATTTATCTTCCTGGTACAAGCTGTCTGTCTTAGCAGCGTAAACTTCTATACTCTTCATATCAGCACCCATGATAACAGATCACAACTACAACATTGTGTCAAACTTTTGGCTTGTTTTGTACAGAACCAGCAGTGATAACACACTAAGAATGTGTGCTGGTTTTCTTATTAAGGCTTTGCTCACAATGATATGCTTTTGCCTGCATTTTTATCTTTATCTTTATCTTCATCTTCGTCAACTCTTCTTGTTGGCATGTTCAGTACAGTCAAAACATTCAACGTGACAGCTTGGTATTGTTTGCATCACAGCAACCCTTATATTTGGCAAAAGGCAGGAAATAACAAGGATAATGAGTAAAAAAATACAGTATGGAGGAAAATAGCATCATGATGGTGTAAACTCAAGCTTCTGCCCATGTGAGCGGTTAGCCCTGAAGCAGCTGGGATTCAGTTTTAGCTGCTGAAATAAATGGCAAACTCATTAAGACCTCTTTTCCTGTCTAGAATCAGAGATACTCATTTTAGTAGTTTTCTGTATAATTAATTAAAATGAGCACCAGATCATCACCTCTTGATGCCAAGTCCATTTTGACTTCCACAGAGCAATCATTAATCAAGAAGTGTATAATTTTTTTATTAAATTGTGTTGCTTCTAGTGTGAATAGAAAGGTGTGTCACAAATGACCTCTGAAATATTTGCAGTTTTAAGCCCTTTGTTTGTATGACCCTATTGAGCCTTAAGTCAGACTTTAAGAAATTTGATCTGGCATAATTTTAAGTTTGTCTAACAAGTTTGCATGTGTTGCGTAATTATTACATAAATAGTGACACAATAGTTTGACTGTTTCTGTCAAATACATGTGAAGATGCTGAGATCCTGTTTATAGAGAGAAAACAGCACCAACCTCCTCTGAAGACCTGAAGCTTGATTCAGTTAATTCACTCAAGCAGCAGAGATTGTTAAAGCAGTGAGCACTTACAGCTCATAAGAAAAAGAGAACATGTACAGATAGTTTAAGCTCAGAGACAACATCCAAATTAAACAATACAAAGACATTAATTCAACTTATCTGATAACGTTTCAATGCTCTGAGTGAGAGGACACAGGGTTTGCTGACAGACTGTTTGCGTGGGCATAAGAGGTGTGAGTCATGCACAGTTTAAGTTTGTGGTTTATTAAAGTTTTGTTTTATGTGTTTTTGTTTTATTTTTAATTTCATGACTGCGTGAGTTCGTCTAAACCTGTTGAATGTGCTGCTGTCTTGGCCAGGACACTCTTGAAAAAGAGATTTTTAATCTCAATGAGGTTTTCCTGGTTAAATAAAGGTCAATAAAATAAAATCAAGTTTTAGCCTCTTAGTTATTAAGATGTTGTGTCTGCTGTGCTCTGTGTTTCAAGGGGCAGCTAATGAATGAAAAAACCCTCTTAAACAGCAATGAGGAAGTTTTAGTATTGTTTTACTTTTGTAGACTTGGCCCAATTCTCTTATGGTTCCAGGTTGTTTTTTTATACATGAATGTTGTTATTTGTCTTTCAGCTTTAGCTGCAGTACCCCTATATTTCCCTGTTATCGTGATAAGCCTCTTTATCTTTCTGTTAGATTATCATACTGCTGTGAAACTCAACAGGATGTTGTGGAAACTAGATCTTTTTCTTTAGTATATTATAAGCGAGTGTGCTTCTTTTAGGAGAATGTTAGGCCCTACAGCAGGATTTATGACATAAAACACTCTGTCAGTCCACAGGAAGAAGTTCTGCATGTTTAAAGAGCACACAAGTGTATGAATTTGTGATGGATGTGTTTGGCAGGAACAGCTCCCTCAACTCCTGTTGCCTACACTCTTCCTATACATGCAGACCAATTAACTGCAGATTGTCGTCTTGCATACTCAATAATCTGTGTTTTCTGAAGCATGTGTCCCACCGTAGCGACTAAAAATAAACCACAAAGCAATTAAAATGTTGTCACATTCTCCGTGTAGTTCTCAATTGTGTACAAGAGGCAATCACGTCCAAGCCTGATTGAGGAATTGACAATGTCAGTGCAGGCCTTCAGGGCAGTTGTGACCGGGTCTTGGCCGTGCTTAAGTGTGGCACGGATCGATGTTTCTATATGAGCGTGATCTAAAAAAAACCTTGTGCTCCTCCTCAGTCCCATCTGCTTTTCCAAAATAATACCAACCAAAAAATACCTTATACTAGGTGCTCTGAGCTTCGGTAGGGTATCAGTGTGAGTGCGGCTCCGTCTAATTACTGAAGACTCTCTGAGATGACAAGCCAGAGCATGTAGTTGACGCGTGCTTCCAGAATAAAACACCACAGTCTTCGATCGTCCCTTTGCAGAGTTTACTGTAAGATTTTTCTAAGCATTACAAAACAAATATACTGTGTACTAAAATAATAAAACAAAATCTTGTGTGGATAAAACCGTATAACTATTTATTGTCTCATAATTAATCTGTCTAATCAGATTAAATAACACAAAATCTTCATTATTTATCAAACTGTCTGTAGTGCACAAATGGCTCTTTTTTTTCCAGAATTATGTTAGATACATCTTTCAAGTACTGTGTTGGACCCCCTCTAGCCTTCAGCGCTGCCTACTTTCTTCATGGCATTGATTCGACAAGGTCCCGATTTGTCAGCCACATATCCAGGATGTGGATCTCCTGTTCCACCTCATCACAAAAGTGCTCTGTTAGACTGAGATTTGGTGACTGTGGAGGCCGCTGGTGTTCAGTGAACTTATCTTCATGTTTAATGACTAGTTTGAGATGATTTGAGCCTGAACCTTTGATGAAAGGCAGGATGGATTCATGCTCTCATGCTGTTTATGACAAATTCTGACCCTACCATCCAAATGGTACACCAGAAATCAAGACTTGCGATCCTCTATAGTCCAATTTTGATGAGCCCGTGTAAATTGTGGCCTCGGTATGCTGATTTTAGCTGACAGGAGCGCACTTCAGTGTGGTCCTCTGCTCCTGTAGCCCATCTCCTTAAAGATAAGACCTGCTATGTGTTTAGAAACGGTCCTCTGCATACTTTGGTTGTCACGAGTGGTTATTTGAGTCTTTCTATCATCTCGAAACCATTCTCCTCTGACCCCTGGCTTAAACAAGGCATTTATGTTTGAAGAAATGCCGCTCACTGGATATTAATCATTCATAGTAAACCCAGGAGATGCACTTCAGGATTTTGAATACTAAGACCTAACTTTTGCCCCACATAGCCCTGGTATGAATAGGCCTCTGTACAAAAGGTAGATTGGACATGGCAGACTGATTTTGGGCCAGACAAAGCCTTGCATGTTATTATAGCATCTACGGTGCGTTCAAGGTATTTTTGTTGTGCTCTAGAAGTTATCCCTCAAAACAAATATCTCTGAAAGGCAACAGGACAGAGTTGACTTTAGAAATATTTTGTAATCTGTCACTGCTGACCTGTCATCACTCACAATTGTTTGTGCGGATTCTCTCTCATGCACAGGAGTGGGTGTCACATGTTTATGTTGTCTCAAATGTAAATGAGGTTTTGGTCATGTGTTTACTTCCTGTTAATAGATTGTGTCATGCTGAAGTGTCTGGTTTTTGTATTTTAAGGATGACGTTACAAACATTTCAAAGAATCAAGCATGTTTCAAGACTACTCCGGGGAATAGAGAGTGATAACATTTCTTTAATTTAACCTAGATATTAGTTGTTTAGTTTTATTACCAGTCTGCGTGTCTGTCATGACAGATCAGTTTGATGTGTTTCTATGAACACGTTTTAAAGGTAGCACACCCTAAACCGGCTACACTAGTCTTTCTGGTAACAAGCAGCCTGATGAGACAGAAATAGAAGGAGTCTCCGTTCAAAAGCCAACTTTTAACATCGTAAATCTTAAAGTCTGACACATCTCTGGGTTCACTTATGGTCAAAGACCAGCCTCAGAAATGTCCAGAGTTAAATCAACAGCTGTCTGAGTAAACGTAAACACAAATGGAATATGTTAAGCTTCATAAAAATACTGTTTATGGCAGGCTCACTGTACTGGGTTGCATTACATTACACAAAGCTTTCTGTTGTTCTATCTTACGTCTGTTATGCAGGGTTTGTGTGTCTAAAACTGTCAGGATAGTGCAATGTTTCGTGAACCATTAATGGCTTATTTATAGCACCATCACAAAAAATCTCTGCTACATTCATAGTGAGGGAGAAATGTTAATGAGTCATAAATGCAACACCTTTACCTCTCCTCCTCACATGACTTGGACTTTCATGTTACCCTAGTATCAGCAGGCCTACCCACAGAAAACACTGGGTCCCTGAAAGGACTAGTTAGTTTGGTTTAAATGTGGCCTGTGGCTCCTTTTCACCATGTCATGCCACACTCTCTCCCCAATAGTCCACTTTGTCCACAGTTCTGTAACTTAATACAGGCATGAGAAGTCCAAAAAATGAACTTTAAACTAAAAAAGAAATACTATAACAAAGTCAACATACTCATTTTGGATAAGTACCATCAGTGCCGAGAACATTCATGCTCTGGACAACCTTTAGGCTGACAGATGATAGGCTGTTAGATGATATAGTCTCATCCACAGCATTAATATCATAGAAATAAGGATTGTACCACTTCAGCAGGAGGAGGTTTACACTTTGGAACAGGCAACAACATATGCAATGTTTTTTGTTTCTACTGCAATAAGAAGTGGTTACTATTTATTCTAAAAATTACAGAAAATCATGGTCTACATTTAGAATGGATCATGTCTTTTCTAACCCTCATGGGTCCTACATAACTCTGGGCCCCAGAAAGCTTTCCTTTTACCCCCCTTATGGGCGACCTTGAGTATCCGTGAACATGTGATTAATATTAATAATAAATCAGATTTTTGTGTTACACTGAACACACTGGACCATATTTCTGTTTGTTTACACTGTGTGTAGATTTATACTGCCATTGTGCTCTTTAATCATTTATGATCATAATAATTATTGAGTATAATCATTACCATACCAGCTCTTATCTATAGCTTCCTCGTTACACCTTCTGTACAGACATTCCTACATCTGCACCTGTGACATCTGATGTCAGGGCTGTTTGTACATCCATCCGTCTGTTCATTCAAGCCATTCTTGTGGAAAAACATCTAAAGGCAGCTTATCTGGATTTATCAGACTTTTTTCATATATCAGCTCTGACTCCAGAACTAATAAGACTCTGAATGTTTGGATTGAAAAACCACCCAGGTCTTCTTTCTTGACCCACTTTCACTGGCCGGTAGAGCCGCCTCCACAACAGACTCATAACAAACTGGCTCCTGCAGCAGGAAAAATCCTCCTTCTCTGCTCATAACAACCATGAAAAGCTCTTCCAAACTTTGATGAGTGTCCTATTACTTTAAATAGGGAGCCTTTATAAATCCTAGCTGAGGTCATCAGAATAACCTGAAGAAACAAGTTTGACAAGCTTTAATGAAACAAGTCTTAACAAGGGGACTTTGATAACTATATTATTCAAAGTCAGATAAAAATTTACTATTTGACAAATAAGTGAATTATCTTGTGTTCAAATATAATCTTAATAAAAGTTGAATGTCATTTTTGTGTAAAAACTTGAATTTTAACACTTATTTGGAGGTCAAATTTGTTTTATTTTCCAATTTATAAAAAAGATTTAACAGCTGTTATCTAAGCTGTTAAATCTTAATAAATTATAAATAAATCTGCATTAAATATATATAAGGAAAGGGTATGTAACTTAGAGTCAAAGAAAGAAGTTGCCTAAGAATAAAATTTTGCTAATTTTCCTCGACATTTCTCTGCTGTTCTTGTAAAATACCAACCAGACACACCAGACAGGTTGTTTTATATATTTCACTGGTCCATCTGGGCCACTGCCCGTAGAAATTGTTTGGGGCAGAACCTTTCAAAAGCATATTCAGCAGGTGATTGGATGATCGTTCTGTCAATCACATTCAGCCAATCAGATCATGTAAGAGGCAGGTGCTTCTGCTGAGGTGTAAAGCACAAAATGTGAGTCAAACAAACTTTCACTTAAAGATTTTGGAAGTGGAGTCAAAATATTCTTTCTATGGAGAAATGATTTCAGTGTTGTTTATTTTTTCACTCAATAAAGACTTATGCTCCAGATCTGATAAAACTGATACTGAGGCTTTTTAATCTCTGTACGATCGACCACTTCCTGCCATCGTCATAACTGTTGCAGATTGGAGCTTGGCAGAATGGAGTTAAAAAAAAAAACACCCCAGTGGACAAGATTGTCAAAACCAAACTGAATCAGAAACCATAACTCAAAACCGTGGTATATCAAACTGTAGGATAAGTGTAGTTGGCAAGGACTGGAGTGGCAATGTTCTCCATCTTTCCAATGGAACATCTTCAGGGTAAAACAATACTGAAGATCACAAGGTGTTTTTCAATACTATAGATATTGAGTTATCAAAGATTTATTGGCCTTAAACACAATATTAGAAGAGTTTCAAAGTATCAGTAAACATCCTGTTCTCCCCTCACATTCCCCATCTCTCTCCCTTTGGCTGTCCTCTCTGTTAAGGCTCAAAATGATTCACCTTTTATAGCAGTTTGACCTAACTTTACCCAAAGTTTCTCAGATCTTCTCTCCCTTTATTTGTGCAAAGATTAGTCTGGTTAGAGAGGATATTGCTGTCTGTGTGTGCGTCTTAGTGTGTGTGTTCATTAGGCCCGTCTGAGCCCACTGTCAGCTCCAGGAGCCCCCCCAACCCACATTCCTGCAGTACTTCACATAGTCTGTCTGACCAGCCAAGGCCAGGGGCAAATGGACTCTGTGTGTGAGAGAGAAAGTGTGTGTGTGTTTGCCAGCCCATCTGCAGCACAGAGAACAACCTGAATGCATTTTTGAGTTTCAGGTATGTTCTCAGCTTTATTTAAGGCCCCCAGTGAAAATGTGACTGTGGTTCTACCCGCGAACCTCCATCTGTGTTTACATGGACACAAATATTGAAACAATAATGTCATCAGTAGAAAAATTAGTCCTACAAACATCTGAGATTCTGATACGATCCAGTTCTTTTTGAAAGACAATATAGTCCAAATAAGAGGAGTGGCTTGTGCAGATTATCACTCTAATTAACATCTATTTAAACACTCGTCCCAAACATGTCCTCTTGGTTGGAGTTCCTGTAGACCTTTACTGTCGCTGTGCCTATAAGCTGCTAGATAACTTTGTACTATTGAAACCAGTGTTAAAGTGCATTTCACATTCCAAAAAAGCTGGGTCAGGACCATTTCTACCACTGACTTACATCACCTTTACTTTGGTCAACACTCAGTAAGCATTTGGGAACTGAGGACACTGATTGTTGAAGCTTTGTAGGTGGAATTCTGTCACATTCTTGCTTGATGTACGACTTCCGTTGCTTAACAGTCCTGGGTCTCTGTTGTATTTTTCGCTTCATAATGCTCTACACATAATGGGAGACAGGTCTGGACTGCAGGCAGGACAGTCTAGTACCTGCTCTCTTTACTATGAAGCCACGCTGTTGTAAAACTTCCAGAATGTAGCTTAACATTGTCTTGCTGAAATAAGTAGGGACGTCCCTGAAAACGCCATCACTTAGACAGCACAAATGTTGCTCCAACACCTGAGCCTCTCAACCTTAATGGTTCCTTCACGGATGTGCAAGTTACCCATGCCATGGGCACTAACACATACCATCACAGATGCTGGGATTTGAACTTTGTATTGATAACGATCTGAATGGTCTTTTTCCTCTTTATCCTGGAGGACATAGCATGATTTCCAAATACAATTTTTTATTTTTCCGCTTTGCGTCAGTCCATCTCAGATGAGCTCAGAGCCTAGAGAAGCACCATTTCTGGGTGTTGTTGATATTTGGCTTTAGCTATGCATGGTACTTGCACTTGAAGATGAAGAGATGAACTGTGTTAACTGACAGTGGTTTTCTAAAGTGTTCCTGAGCCCACGTGGTGATATCCTTTACAATGATGTTGGTTTTTAGTGCAGTGCTGCATGAGGGAACAAAGGTCAAGGGCATTCAATGTTTGCCCCTTTAATTCCTCAATGTGGCCCAGCAGTCAATTCTCCATATTAAGAAATGTATATGAATAATATTTAAGACAGCAAATTTGCTTGAAAAGATGGGAAATAGCAAACATGTCCATGCATTGAGCTACAACAGGCTGTAACTGATTTTGTTAAACACATTTCTATGCATTACTAAAAGCACTAAAAGAAACTTGTAGTGAATATAAATAAAATACAACTTAACTAAAAAAAACATCAGAGAGCGCAGACCTCCACCAAGCAGCTTCGGTCCACTTTGGTGAAAATGGTCCTATCTGGCAATGTTAAAGAATCCTTTAAAAAATTCCTGGATCCAGACGGTGATCCAGATCACCCCCAAAATTTAATCAGTTCTTCCATATCCCATTTCCGACAATTCCTGAAAATTTCATCCAAATCCGTTCAGAACCGTTCAAGTTATTTTGAACACAAACAAACAAACAGACAGACAAACGCCGGCAAAAACATAACCTCCTTGGCGGAGGTAATAACCAGTAAATACTCTATAACTTGTATTCAAAATGGTTGTATTGTGTCCTAATGGTGTTGATTTTGAATGTATCAGTGTTTATGTAATGACGTTTTTAGGCTTTTTGTAAGTCTTCAGTCTTTGCTGTTTGTATTTGGTGCATTTGATTTCCCAACCTTTTTTTTTTTTTTCTTCTCTCCTGTTCTGCATTCCTGTCTCTATCAGCAACAGGTGGAGTCGATCTGGTCCAACCTGCTTTCCCCTTCTAGTCTCTCCTCTTCCCTTCTCTTCTCTTCTCTTCTCTTCTTAGTTGGTTCTCTGGTTATTAGAATTACAATCAGAATTAGAAAAAACATTATCAAGCCTGTAGAAATCCAGCTGTGAAATTTGCTCTTAAACACACTAGAAACAGAAAAGATGTGTAAATGATAAATCAGAAGTTACCAACAATTCTTTAAAAATGTTTGAATACAGTTTTACCTGCAATGAGTATGTGATGAAATATTGCCATATTAATATTTTTAGCACAAGCCTATTGACCAGTCAGTATCCCTTGAGGAGGAAGAGCTGGGAGCATAACCACAGCCAGAAGCTACTGCAAGCTAGCAAATAATAGCTGCTCAAAGAAGAGACTAAGGGCCCGTTTACTCGACAATGAAAATGGTAGAAAACAGAGAGTTTTCGTTTGATTGCGCCTTCCGTTTACAGGAGAACGGTGCCCAGAGTGCCTGAATCCGCAAACTTTTGAAACCAGGATCCAGAGTGAAAAGTTTTGAAAACATTTTTGTTTTTGTCTCTGTGTAAATAGGAATCGCCGTAGTCAGGGAAAACGGTAATGCATGGTGCATGCGCAGAACTCTTTCAGATAATAGTAGCGTGCGCACCTAGGAAAAACAACAACAACAACAGCTACGGACGACTACTGAGCAACAACTGTGCTGCTAACTGTACCAGGTTTGTTATCACTCCTCCAACAAAATGTGGATTTGCTGCCTCAAAACTCTGACCAACGGAGATGCATTTGTTATATTTTCCAAGGACGCTACCATCGGCAACTACTGGCCTGGCATGCATGCTACTGCGTTTTCAGTCGTTCTCGCGGTCTGTGTAGATATCACACTCTCTCCATGAGTACGCGTAGTGCTTTTGAAAACGTAAAGGAAAAACCTTTCTGTCTCTGGTGACAACATTGTCGTGTAAACGGGCCCTAACATGGTTGCTGCTCCCTAAACACTTTCCATGTTCTGTTGCTATGATGGACTTTTTGAGGAAATTAAGGTTACCATTTTTTTCTGCCAGTTTAGTTGTAATTGATTTGAAAAAATATTCTTCCCTTCACTGTTTTGAACCAAGCCATTATTTTATCAATTTTTCCAAAATTGAGATCAGTTTCAGCACCAATTTTCTGTTTTTAGGTCAAGGACTCTGAGGGGAAAAAAGAAAAAAAAATCATTTAGCCGAAGATGTAAAAACAGCCTCTTAAGAAAAGAGGACGGGGAAACTTCAGTGTAACCACACTGCTGGTTTTACAGTCTGATTCTCACGCTCTGTGCATTAGTATTAGATATTAAATCAGATATTAATAACAGCCTTTGGGTTCTTGAGCTGGCATTTATTCTGTCCAAACCACAGCTCCTCCATCCTCTTCCTCCTCTGTGATGGTTTCCCCAGACCAAACCTCCTTAGAAACCCTCCACTGAGCCTGAGGGGAGTGTTCATGTGGTGTCAGGGCCAAGCCGTGGTCCACAAACCAATTTGTTGCACAGAGACGAGCAGAGGGAACCGGTTTAAAGAGCCCAGTGTTGGATGGTTAGTGCCTGCAGGAGAATTTTTGGATTAAGTGATGACAATTGTACATCATAGTTTGGATGATGGTTTGACTGTTTTGACATGATCACTCACTCTCTAGACTTAAGATGAACTTTTTTAAACTTCTTGTCATCACGTCTGCATGTCTCACCTGTCCTGTTAAAGATCACATCCTCTGTAATGACAGGGTAGAGAGAGATCAGGTGACAGGGCTCAGATTGACAGCAGTGAAATACAACAAGAGTCACATCATTACAGTCAGGCAAGGGTGAAGGTGTGTTTGTCACCCATATAATCAACTCTTGTTTATGTATTCAAAGGTCGTTTGTATAGGGATCAATGGAGCAAGAGAACTTTGCCACACACCACAGCATTTATAGCCTAAGCTATTGCAATGCCCATACCTAGTTGGTCCTTAAACCACATAAAACACAACAATAAAAGCTGCATAAAAAGCAACAATTCACAGTCAGCAATTAAAGATGGAACAATACTTAACAACTACAAACAACCATAAAAAACAGGTGAAACAGGAGCACATGATCATTAATGACTAGAAAACTGAGTCCTCTTTAAAAACTGTTTCAGTTTGAGTTTAAATGGAGTCCAGTTTGGATCCAGTTTAAGTTCTGGAGGTAAAGGTCTTGAGTTTAAGACCCTGTTTATACTTTGCATTAATGCCTAAGTCGGTGTATTGGAAACCAAGTCATTATGTACACTAGGACTAGACTTCTTTCCCTATCTTTCCCTGTCTCACAATTCACTTTTACTTCAATTCAGAGGTTGACAAGTTGATTCAGAGTTGATTTTTGATTCAGACCAATTCACGATTTTCAATCAAGGGCTAATTTTTTAATAAAAGGGTTTTTGTGTCAAGATTTATTATGCGACATTGGCACAGCTCAGAAAATATGGTTTTAAAACCTTAAAGAAGTAAAATAATTTGTGAGTAAAACTGTAATTAAATATACTTAAGCTTTGACATTTAAATTGGTTTAAAAGGTGCTTCTTCTCTTTTTGTCTTTGTTTTAACTTCTTTGTTTTTGTGGTTTCATTTATTATTTAGCTGAATGTTTTAGTCCAATGTGTTTTTTTTCCTTTAAAAATTGTATTGTGCACTTTAAATTGCTTTTTTGCTGAAAGGTACTTGATAGTCAAAATATATCTCAATATATTTTCCCAGATTAATAACATAACAGGTAAATGAAGCTATTAAATAGAATTTTTATGATGCAGAAGGCTGCCATATCTTGAGGTTTGGGGCTGCAGCTCACCATTTTACAGTCATCATCTTATACTTTGTTATGCTAATGTGAAAAATGGAAAAGATTAATCATGCTGAAGCTTTTTATGCAACCTTTGCATTCTCAGGAAAAAACATCATTCTTCTACTCATCTGAGATCTTGAACAAGAATCATCATGCCGCTATTTTCATTACACCATCCAACCTCCTCTTCAGCGTTTCTTTCGTCTTTCTTGTCTTCTATGTTGGGGCTGATGACAGGACTGTAGTTGAGCAGGGGAAGGGGAGGGCTGTTTGGTTTTTCTAAATGTTGCTTTTGTGGAGAGGAAGAAAGCAGGGATTGCAAACACACAATCCCTGCCAAAAATGGTGGCTTGCTTGATGCTGTTATTATAACCATAAAGACCAAAATTGTGTATTTATTGAAAATATATCAACATTTTCCAAAACTCAATATCTCCCAGCCCTACTAGCCCTACTATATTCGGTGGGTTTATCTTGAGGTGGTTTGATGATCTTTAAACTGCAATCCAACCAAACCCACCTTGTGCAGCACATGGAGCCCAAAACAGGTTTCCAGTTTTCACATCATAGCATGTCTTTTCTTATAACATCATGTTGCATTGTTTTTTGTATTGTGACACAGCGCGCTCATCTTTGTGTGAATGTTTTCTACTTATTGTCTGCACTAATACATGTGACATGGAGTTTTTGCTTTCTTTATCAGACAATACATCATAAATCTTGCTTACAGAGGATAAAGCCACTTTGTCTTATTGTGCAAACACAATCCTCCTCTCTCCTCTGAGGCATTATTACTTCCTTATCTCTGTTTTGCAGGAAGCTCTTTCCTCTTCTGTGTAAAAACAAAATATTACAAATCTTTCAGTCCCTACATCTCAACCCAGGAGTGTCTCCATGATTTATCAAACAGTTATTTGACAGTAGAAGTTTCAAAACAAAATGAATAGACTTAAAGTGGTGTTTCGTGAATACGTCTTAATGAGGTTAGAGACACATTTTTGGCACGTTCATTTATGAGGGCAATTGAGATGACTTATTTGGCTGCCATTAACTAGGTTGATCTTGAAACAAAGTGATTTTTTCCCACAAACTGATTGTTTGATGAGTAGATGTTGTTCCAGTTGACCAAGCTTCTCTCAGGTTGCCTTGAGTCCCGTAGTTTTTGCTGTGAAGCTGCTGAACTAAAGCCCTCCAACTGTGATTCATAAATCTTGGTTGAGCTGTCGTGTGCTGGACGGTAAATCAAGCGCACAGCAGGGCTCGGTGACGCAGATCTGTGGTGTAGGATACCAGTGAAGCACGCCTGTTTTAAATCTCTAAAGTTTGGCTGCTGCTGAGTCATGTAGGATAATTACAAGGTGGACATCTGACTTCGTCCCATCTGATTATTTAAAACATTTTGACATTATTTCTTGTTCACACTGTTTGTTTCTCTCCCTCTGCAGGGCTTCAACCAACAACAAAGTGAAAGAGATGGTTCTGCTGGAGCTGAGCTACGTAAACTCCAACCTGCAGCTGCTGATGGGACAGCTGGAGGGGCTGAACAGCTCCGTGGAGGTCTACCAGAACACCCAGTGAGTACAATCATCACTGCTTGGTCTTTTACCAAAACTCATTCAACCACTCAAACAGCTCTTTCTCCTTAGTGCTCAGCGCCATCATAAAAACAGAATTTAAGTCTGAATTTTAACAGTAATCACCTGTAAATAGAGTTTTGGAGCATGAATTAGATATATGTAGATATATTTATTTGTCTTGCATATAAAATTTGACAAAGAGTTCTTAATTGCCATAAGGGATGGGAACCAAAAACCAATTCCAGATAAGATTTGGTAACAACCAACTCAAGAAATCAATAATTTGTCCATATACTCAACAATTCAGTTATCAGTTCCCTCCACTTTTTTCTGCATGCCTTGCAAATTTAAAGACATCACTCTCAACGACAGCAAAGTCAAAGGAGTCAAAGAAGTGATCATGGCAGACCAGAAACTGAAGTGGTCAAAACTGTGACTTCTTTTTTTGTCTATGCAGCAGTAAATATCAGTAGTGTCATGTGTATGATGATGTTGACACTGAAAACCTGTGTGGGCTGACCTTTTTAACACTGAAGATCCACTGGAATTAATAAAGGAAACAAGTTAAGAATCTGATCGTGGAGCAGAATTGATATTGGTATTGGTATCAATAAAATCCTATAGATTCACCCTTAATTGATACTACTGAATCATTGGTATTTTGTCAGTAATAGCAGTGGATTGCCACTTACAGACCATAATAATGTCTCTAGCTAACTGAGGGATACCTCTCCTGTCAGGAAATATAATAAGGTTTTAAGACAAGTCAATACATTTTACAATTAAATATAGACCAGAGAAATGATTAATAAATTTCATTATGATGTTAAGTCTAAAAAAGATACATTTGTAATTTAACAGAAGAAAAATAAATGACCATGTTATGGTTTGCTTTCCTTGTTTGGTCCTTGTTTGGTTTGGATGGCTTTCAGAGCCAGACCCACAGCAATCCAGACTCTGAAGACCACCTGTTTGCAGGCAGACCAGAATTTGGTTCTTCGGTCTGCAGCAGAGTTTGTGTGAGCGCTCACACCTGCCCAAATCAACAAACATTCCAAAAAAGTGAACCAGAGTTTGTTCGGTCCAGACCAAACATGTTTGGTGTGAAAGTGCCCTAAAAATAGAAAAATAGCCAGATTTAACTTCATCTGACTGCATCAAGCATGAAAGTTATACCACACCTCTAGAAACATTGCTTGACCAAGTGTTATATTTTACATTCACTCTAATTTATTTTATTTTTGTTTATTTTATTTTTTATATGAAAATATTGACAAAGAAAGGGATGTTGGAGAGGACCACCATCAATTTTTCTTCTAAAAAGGAGCTGGTTACATGAATTAAACTACCAGATGTGGAGTCATCCACACACATACCCACAGACTGGAGAGTTTTGCACTCATTCAGGGAAGCTCAGGAAACAATTTGCATCAGATAGGAAGAGGCACTTGGATGCAGACTCAGAGTCAGGCTGCATTGTTCAGCGGGAGTCATTGTGCCAGCCTATCAGTGCACAAACTCTCTCTGTCTGGAGATGAAAACATCTCACTTAAACTGGCACAGAGATGGGGGAACAAAGACCAACAGTGTTGACTGGTGTTCAGATCCGGCTCTGACTCCCTGTTGAAGTCACCCTGCTCTCTGTCAGGCTGAAAACACATGATCACAGAGGAACAGATAAGAATTGTGATTGGTAGAAGATGAATACTAAAGACATCTATGAAGATCCAGTGAAAGAGTCAGCTGCTGAACTAGACCAGCTGGTTTTCAGGGCATAATGCTCAGAGCGACACGAGAACAATGAGGCTAACTTTTATGCAAACCAAGATAAGTGTGGAGCACAAAGCTCCTCTCATTCTCTCTGATGATCAGGTGTGGATGGGTGTGTGACGATGGTAGGTCCTGGTGTTTTCTTCCTTTAAACAAGAGCCAAGTTTACAGGGTGTGGAAAGAAACACTGTATGTGTGTCATGAAAATGCACGCACCTGCAGTCACGTGTTACGGAGCTTCATCACATGAACAAACTCAGTGACTTAATCACAGTAACTTATAGAGGATTTTTAAAAGCACTCAGATCTGTTGTTACAAAAGTGTCGTCCTCTGGTGCCTCAAATCTGTAATTTTCAAAGCAGGGATCTAGATCCCTCCAGAAGTAACCAGAAGGGTAGAAAAAAACTGTCAGGGAAGAGATGGGGAAATTAAGAAACAATAGAAATCAAGAAACAGTAGTTTTTGTTTATTTTATTTATTTATTTAGCAAAATTTTACTTTAAAAATCTTTAAAAATGATTTCTATGTATTCATTTCCCGGGACAATCTTTTAGAGTAGAAATCAAATTAATACACATCTGAGAACAAATAAGAACAGAATAAAGATCATCACAGAAATTTAAAAAAGATGTCACTGTTACATCAAGACAGACGTACTAAAACAATATTTTAAAGAACACATAATGACATTGATAGTTAAATTATTAACTGTAAATTAAAGTGGGAGGTGTATATTAAACTGTTGGTGTTTGCAAAGGTATTGTACATAGAAGTTGGATTTTTTTTTTTTTACTCTCTGTTTGTAAGGTCAAGGGAGCATTGGACAGTCGGGTTGCCCTGGGATTGCACAAAGCAGGAGTGTTTGTGTGCTAAGATTGCCCTGATGATTGAAATGCTCTGGTGAATGACCCTCTTCAACCATTTCATGCAGTCATTTTCAGCAATAATTCAAAATAACCCCTCAGGCTCTTTGCCAATTGAACCCTCACTATGTTCATTTTTAGGATTGCACAGAAAATGTCAATGTCAAACGTCCAACTATAGATGAAAATCTAGGTGAAATGTGCATGTTTGGATTCAATGGTAACATAAAGACAAGATTGTTTGGGCTGAATCACATTTCAGATGATTCACAGGTTTTAGATGGACGCACATCTGTTTCCTGTTGGCTCTTCTTGTTAAGAACTCTTCAGACCTCCATAAACCATCCACCCCATCTTAACACAAACACACCAGCTGTAGACTCAAACTCTCTGCACATTAACACAGGTGCACATGATGAAGTCTGAAAAACACAAATATTAAAAAAAGCATGCTCTGAAACACAAATACACGAAGATAAAATTAAGCATCATTAGACAAGAGCAAGCCACAACACATAATTACACTTCTGTCCTGGTGCCATGACAACAAATCACAACAGACCACTGGAGTGAGGACAAAGATGGGGTGATTTGGCAGTTTATTGGGGGGTTGGCTTGTTGTTTTGAGGTTACTATGGAGACCATTCTAAAGGGTCATTGACAAATATCTCACCTTTTTCCAGCACATACTGGTCCTGTTCAGCTTTTCTCTGATTTAATGCAAAAGAAAAACCTAATAATGAGAATCAGATTGCATTAGTGTTATTTTTTAAGGTTTGACATAAATCTGTAGATGATTGTGAAACCAAAGTAGTGGTTATGGCACACCCTGTTCAGTTTGTTTTGTTACCAGGTTCAAGTGCTGCACAGATCAGCAATCATTGACCTGGTTTTATTATATTCGATATCAGACACCCTGGCACTCCCTGTTAAAGCCAGAAAGAAGATTGACTTGATTATGAAGGGAACTGTGTTTTGTTTTCTTTGGTGATTTAGTTGATGATGTGGCCAGCTAAAAGAATTTACCAGAAGAACAGGATGAAAAAAGAAAAGAGATAAGAAAAGAGTTTACTTTAAAGGGATAGTTTGGAATTTTTGAAGTGGGTTTGGATGAGGTACATGCCAGTTGCATAAAAACAAGCCACAGTGACAGCGACCAGCTCTGTCTCAGGGCAGAAAGAGCCGTCACAGAAATGAAGGCCTTTACACACCATGGTCATGTAAATATGAACTTATGAATATTGTTTTGATGTGTATTTGTGTATATATGGTGTGACAGTGACCTGGGGCTGATTCTATTAAAATAGAGACTAAAGCAGGATACACACATAAAGATTATCAGGCTGTTTTTGTCCAGACTTTACCCCTTCCGGACCAAGGATGGCAAACTCCAGATTATTTTATGTCTTATAAGATTATCCTATCAGATTATCCTGTGGTCTGAGTGAATTTGTCCCGATAATCGGCTCAGAAACAGAATTGGGGCAGAAAATCGTAACTAAACTTGTTCAATAATTACAACCAAAAATCTTTGTGTGTGGGGAAAACCGATGATTCCCGAGTCATGACTCTGTGAACTGTTACCTGGAACTGAATGTAGCCAATCAAGAAGCGAGCTGACTGAGGAACAAGGAAGCAGGCGTAAATAAAAACAAGCATAGACTGAAGGAATGAAGGACCAGCTCACGTGTTCATGCTGTATCCAGGATTTTTTCCACAGTCTTTTCTTTTTATTAGTTCAGGATTTTTCTGTAAAAAATCGTCCCAATACCACCATCATTCCCCCTCCTCATATGTCCTTTTCCATGTTGTGTGTTGTGTTTTCCGGTTGTTGCTATGTTTCTTCATCTTCATTTTTGTTTGATCACCAAAGATTTCTGGCTTGGAGGACTAGATTCTAGATCGGTGGTGGGACAGAATCATTATGTGTGTGGTGTGCTGTGGTTAAGATTATCGGAGCACACCACACACAGTACGATCAAAACTCTTCAAGGCCTGATTTTTTATCCTCATGTATGGGGTCTCTAACAGAGAAAAATCTCTTCAGATTTAGAAAATCCTGATGTGTGTACCCTACTTTAATGAGCTCATATTCTGTAAAGACGAGTCAGGCTCTCTACGATGGTCCTGCCCACCTGGAAGTGGCACAGATGAAATCTAAACCCTGATGGAAAACAGAGCAGATTGTATCCAAACTGTGCAAAGAGCAGATACCACAAATGGAAAAGCACCAATAGTAACCATCAAACAGAAATATTGTGTGGTCTGTCTGCAGCATAAGACTTCAACATTTTTAATATCGGCGGCCTTGATATGAAACAGCCGCCTCTGAGGCAGCCTGCAGGCCTTAAAGTGTCACCCTGCATCAGGTGGATTTGAGTGTGGTAACACTGAGCTTCATTGTCAGGCCCTTAGAGAAACACCTGCTCATTCCCTCATCCAGGAACAACAAGCATGTTGAGAAAATAACGTCACCTGTTCACCATTGTGTGTCTGTCTGATAGAAAACGAGTCATGTGAAGACTCTGAGGTGTTCTCGTCATGGTTTCTCACAGGCAGCGCAGTAAAAGGGAACATGTGCGATGAATACTGGATATGTTGGGAAAGTCTTCCTCTGGTTTTTCTGAGCAGGTGTCTCAGTGCGGTGATGCTGCACGTCCACAATGAAGGGTTCTCCTCCTCCTCGCTCTGCCTGAAATACAACCTCAGAGTTTAGAGAGAAAACAAAAACAAGCTCCTCATCTTTCGAGGCTTTTCCCAGCGGTCCACTGTCCCCTGAATAGTGTCTTTCTGCTATTTCTCTCAGACCAGATTCAGCTGGTTTGAACATGAGGTAATGCATAACTGAAAAACATATAATACGTAGATGATACAGCGCACGTGCTGTTTATGTAGGGGGATTTTATCCTACTGATCCACCTCATAGACAAATATCACGTCAGTATTATAAGGCTGTTCATTAAATCCAGGTGCACAATCTGTTACAAGGAAGTGGGAAAGAGTAGATCCTATTATCCATCAGCAGAGGATTGTATAGCACGGATGGAAGAAGAGGTACAATTTGACATAATTCAAGATTCAATGACCCGAGTTGTTTGTGGGGCCACATTTTCACTAATGGATTTTTTTTTTTTATGTTGGACAATATTAAAATCAAAGTTCAGGGTGTACCCTGCCTCTGGTCCAGTGTCAGTTTTGGGACTATGGTTATAGTCAAAGAAATAAACTTTGTTTGGGGTAATCTTGATTATTTTGCAATAATTCAGCCTGACCTTAAATGCTTTTCTTTTTCCGATCAAAGATAAAATCTCATGGTGACACAGAAACTGCATAAAACAAGTTTTGCCTCAATGTTATCAAAAATATTTTCCAAAGCTTAACTGTTTTTACTACTTTAACTTAAAGCTTATGCTGTAATTTTTCTCAACAAATGATAATTTTGAAGACTGGACATAGGCAGGCTTGTCTGCATAAACATTGAAATCTGCTCTATTTTTGCTGTTTAAAAGAACAAAAACAGATGCAAACCTGAAATGTGCTTACAAGAGGAGTAAGGGTAGGTCAAGGACAAAAATCTTGATTTTTAATTTTTAAATACTCTACAAAAAAATAATTTGAATTCATAGATTCATTCGATATACAGTTCAGCCCAAAGATAAATGTAGACATTTAGTTTAGTTTTTTTTTATAACTTCTTGTGATTTTAATAATATACTCATGGTTTGAATTACTAGCACATTCTTAACAGATTTTTTGACTAAACTAGTGTGAAAATATGATTCAGTGCAAAGTGTTGAAGAGTAATAGCTGATAAAAAAATTATAAAGTGAAACTTTATTCAATTTATAATTTTAATTACTATAATTTATCATTGAAAACTAAAACTAACTTTGTTGATCTACCATAAGTCATTTTGTTATTCATTATCATACAAACGTTACATGTGCATGCATGTAGCTTGAGAAATTCTGGTTTATCATGTTTTCGTTTGATTTCTTTTAGTGACATTAGATCACATCTCCTTTTAAGCCCTGACTGATCTTTGTCATCTTTCCGAGACACGTGCAGCATCACAGACGTGTCTTTTTATTTCACTGAAGACAAACTCACTTCCTCTTGTGACCTTTTTAAATTTAACTCAGACAAACCTGATGTATGATAAAAAGCTCATTGCTAACATGATATCACTCTGTTATCATGTGTTACATTTTGAATGTTTAATGTGTTTAGCACAGTAGTGGCAACGTTAAACCCTTTGAGAGGATAGGAGGTTTGTCATCCTTGATAACGGTCGTTGTTTTTGCGTGTGTACTGCCAGCGCTGACTTTACTCTGCTCTTTGGAGGATTCACCACCAGACTGCTGTGTCCATCTGCTCTACAGCTGAAGACTGAAGATGAAGCTGGGGCACCCAGTGTTACTGTGTCTGTGGTCTGTGGAGGTCACGCAGAGCCAAAAATAAGTTTGTGTGCTGTTTTTAGTGTGGAATAAAACATGGTGTTGGAGAGCTTCAAGGATTAATCTACTGTGACTTTTAAGACCATGGTGAACCATGACACTGTGTAACCGTCCCATTTCTACTGTCTGCTACCCCTGAAGGAACAGAGCGGCATTGAGAATGGATGAAAAACAGTAAATTAGCTTATTTTGGGTGTCTATATCCTCTACGTGTCATTGTGGTAACAGTAGGATTAGGTGACGTGGAACTAAATGTTTATCTCCATATTTTTAGCTGAATTGTGATAGCCGATATGTTCTTCTTACAGAAATATTAAAAACATGCTCAGTTTTAATTTAAATCCACATGAACTAAATGACAATTGTCACACAGGCATGTTATTAACCCTGTAGCAGTCTATAGATTAATAAAAAATTAAACCAGTTAAATAAATAATGTAATAAAGCGCCATGGTGGTGCAGCAGGTAGTGCACGTGCCTCACAGCAAAAACTTGCTGGTTCGATCCCTGTGTCGGCCAGAGCCTTTAGGTGTGGAGTTTGCATGTTCTCCTCGTGCATGCATGGGTTCTCTCTGGGCACTCCAGCTTCATCCCACAGACCAAAAACATGTTCATTTGGTTGACTGGTGACTCTAAATTGTCCTTAGGTGTGAGTGTGAGCCTGAATGGTTGTCTGTCTCTCTATGTGGCCCTGTGATTGGCAGGCGACTGGTCCAGGGTGTACCCCGTGTCTTTCCCAGAGCCAGCTGGGATAGGCTCCAGCCCCATGCGACCCCAAAGGGATAAGAGATAAAGATAATGGATGGATGGAACAGCAAAATATAATAAGTAACAAATAAATAGAATAGAAAAATACATTTCCTTTCTATAACCAAATACTTATCGCTGTTTGAATAATCAAAATGTAAAAAGAACCAACACAAAACAAAAAAATTGCTACATCTGACAAAGTCGTGTGATTTCTGGGGGAAACAGCTTGTTTGGAGATGGGAACTTTAAATTTCCAGTCTTTTATGTAACGTGTTGTTACACACATAAGGCTCACAGGTCCTGCTGGTCTACATGTCTGTGGTCAGGGCAAAGTCAGTTACCTAAGCAAGCTGTGCAGTAAACCCCACCCTCACTTCAGTGCATATTTTTGGCAGCACTTCTCTTGGAAAACATGTGCGCCTTGGCAACTGGTATCTTGAGTCAGAGGTTTTTAGCCTTCGGGAAATGCCACCCTTTTCAGCAACTGTGTCGAGGACCATGTCTGTGACAGTGTGGTGATATCGCTTCACTCTTTACCTTTTCCCTCATATGGCTCAGTGCGGGATAACGACGCTTGCAGCATGTATTGTTTTGGTGCAGCGGGCTGCGAAAACTTTGCGCTTTGGGTCTTAGCATGAAGTTTCACATACTCTTCGTACTATACTATGTGGCCCTGCTGTAAATGATAAAAGGGAGTCATCCTGCTCGAACCTTTGGAACATGTTCCAGCACTGTCTATGAAAAACATTAATCTGCTTCTGATGTAGTCAAACCAAACCATCTCCAAATAATCAAGCCATTGTTTTTCTTTTTACCATCGAACTTCTCTTAAGAGGCGTCACTCCTGTTATTAGAGGCCTTCATGTTGTTGCTGTTCTTAGTAAGAGGGGGGACACGGTCGTTTTCTTTTTAGACTCTTTCCACATGGAGATGAAAATGTTTTGGTATTGAAAATATTCTCAGTAAAGAAGGCATTGTCTCAAGAAATGTGTTGGTCCACACTAAAACACTGAAAAACGCTGTAGTTTGTGCCAGGCCTGAAGGGGGCACTGTAACACTGCCACAGACAAACACCAAAACCAGAGAAGAAATTTAAGCAAACACTAGTGTATGTTGTTCTCCATGTCCTCTTGTTGCTCACAGTGGTTGAAGAGGAGCAGAAAATTTTGTAGTTAAAGCCAAAACAAACTCAGGAGCTTCTCTTTTTCACCGTTGTTTCTGTTGTTACAAGGGATTTATCCACGCTGGGACCTTTTTTTCAAATACACCTGAAACGTTGTATCCGTGTGGCGAAATACCTGTACGATTAAAAACTTGTGCAGATACTGAATTCGTCAGTATGTGGATGGCCCCTTCATTTTCGAGAGGAAGAGAGGAAGGGTCAGCAAAGTCAAGGAAAAACAGGCAAAATGATGGCTCTTGTCGAACTATTTTAACACAAGGATACCGTCTTAACCCTTATCTTGTTCAAAAATATATCGATATATTAAAAGAAACTTAATATGTTGCTCAGCCCTAGGTAAGAGACATGTTTTAGCTTTGTTTGAATTTTATTAGAATAATATTAAAGTTTATACTTGAGGCATTGTGACAGCTGTTTGATTATCGATTTGTAGATGTGTTATGTCAAAAAATAATCTTTTAATCGATGCATTATGAAAATAAAGATGCATCGATACAGAGAGTCAATAGTTGTTGAATCTTGTAGAGGCTGCTGCTGGACTTTAGTTTCAGATTTGTTTCTGAGGAGGAAAAAACAAGTTCAAGAAGATGAGAGCATGAAATTTATTTATGTTAACAATGAAGACATGTTTGTGGCAGTTGATCTCAGAAGCCATTTCTAATTAATAAAATGTATTTATATTATCTGACTGCTTGTAGTTTTTAATTGGAAAGGAGCTTGGTGCAGTAATATGGACAATCACAGATACTCACTTTGTTACATCATGACGAAATGTGATATTGAATCGAATTAACCTTGACTAGTCAAATTGAATTATGGGACTAGTAAAGATACACAGCTCTAGTCTTCATTCAGTTTAAGGATATGATTATTGGTCCGTCCCATCTGCTGAGGTCTGCTTCATGTCCTGCACACTTGCATTCTATAATTAGCAGAGGGGTGTTTGCGTGTTTGTGTGTCCAGGGAGGTGAAGTGAGTTCTTGAGAGGCTTTTAACATTTCCTTGTGCCCCCCTGGATCTGCCAGAGCAGAGAAAAGCCGTGAGGGATCTCCTGGAGGAGTTCTAAAGGATTACTCGGCAGCCCCTCTCTCTCTGGCTCTGTCGGTGTTTCTGATGAATGAGGGTTTGTGTGATTCACAGAGACACAGTGCCAGAGGAATGCTGCCTTATCATGGTGTGATGAATGAGACTGAGGAGTTGTTTTTCTGATCCGCTGGGTCTTACTGTTCGGTTCAGTGAAGAGGCTGTTCTGCATCTCTGATCCCTCTGACAGAGTCCTGATTAAAACATGTTTGTGATAAGAACATCGTGGTGGTTTGTTTGTGCTGCCGGTGCTTGAACTGGAGTTCGTGTGACTGTTATGCCCTCATTTGAAGTTATTTGACTAACCTAAATGTCAAACAAATCCAGAAGCAACCCACACTTGTTTTTTAAAGGGGTAATTTACTTGCCAACACTTCATTCCCTCTGCAACAGGAGGGGGAGGGCTTTTGTTGTTTTATTGCCTCCGTGTGATCAGCGGCAGGTATCTGTCACGTTATATTTCCTCAGAGCTGATAACGAGCTGAACCTGTTTTCCATCTGTCGGCGGCGGGGTCCCCCCAGGCTCACACAGGCAGACAAACCATTAGACTGTGATCAAAAGCAGGAGCTTCACCTGGTTTATACGGCAGCCTCTGTTTACCGTTTAAGGGGTCTAATTAGCGTTAGCACAAACGAAGCAGGGCTGTACCTCCAGAGTGATTAATCATCAGAGGGTTTTGGAGATTTAAAATCGAAGGAGACGTAAGGGGCTACCTGTTAATCCTCACTCCTACAGTATGGGCTCACGGCACCATCTGCCTAATCCCGACGCCCCCTTAATGAAACTACCATCAAGATTAAGTCAAGGTTAATTGGAAATGTGAACTTTCTCAGGCCATGGAGCTGTCGCTGGTGTGCAGGGTTTGAAATTAACAGTTTGACTCACAGGTCAAGGTCTCTAAAAGATTAAAAAATCTCTAAGCTCAGCATATTTTTTATCAGCCAAAATAACAAATAGTTAATTTGTATAATTCAGTTAATTTGGTGCAAGGCTCCATAAATTAGATCAGTGGTTTGCAAACCTTTCCTGTCAAGTCCCCCTCAGTATAAACTGTACTGAGATTTTGGACAAGACAGTTGTTGCTGTTTAAGGAGTGACCATGTTAATCAGTGACCCGTGGCTGCTTGTGTTCGTTGTTACATCAGATTTTAAAACCAACAGGAGGACAAATTATCGCTTTCTCCTAATACTGTGAGCACAAGCTGATCAGATACGTCTCAGATTACAAAGAAATATTTGTAAAAACACTGCTAACATCAGATAGCACGGCCACATGTAGGGAGGGGAAGCGATACATTTATATTGGTAACAACGCCATTATTGATTCTGATTATTATCTGATTCTCTAAGGATTCCCTCATCAATTCCTGTGGATTTTCTGTGTTGGCAAAAGCTGGCCTACACCTGATTTAGATGAATGCTCATGCATCCTGGTGTTTCCACCAACAACATGTCATGCAGTAGCATTTATCTTAAAGATTAAGCCACAGTTTGTGCCTCTTGTGCGCCTTGACTGCCATGACTCCATTTTTGACTTCCATGTTATTATTTATGCTGACAGCCTCTGATGAGAGCAGGGCGTCCTTGATTTACCAGCAGAGCAAAGTGAAAGGAACTGATAAGAGAATTGATAATCAAAAGCACTATTGATATCAGTTCCTTGAGGAAGTTGTTATTAATTCTCAACTGGATTTGGTTTTTGATTCCTTTCCTTTGTCACAAGTTAAACCGTAACAACAGTCAGACTTTGAGCTGGAATAAGTTTAAAAGGAAAATTCTTCATATAGAAATTGTGATGAAATTATTTCACGTCATAATCATCGCTGTATGCTGTAGACAGTGTTCATAAGGACAGAGATAAAAAAAAAAATCGTGTGGATGTTTTCATTTCTCATAATGGAAGAAGAAAACCTCTGTTTTCAAAACTTCTCTCCTATGTGCAAATACGGCCTTTAAGTTCTATACCCATCATGTGACATCTAACTTTCGGACATTCAACTGCCATACAGAATATTTACCTGCATTCAGCTCCTGGCGAATGTTTATTTTGGACCCTGTTGGTATGAACTGATGCTGATAGTTATTTAATCTAGCTCTATTAAGGGTTTTCTTTTGATAACCTTGATTGATCTCTAGTCAGAGGAAGTTTCTTCTTGTTTGATGTCTTGAAACACACCTTCACTCCTGCTTTACTTCATCAGTAATGTGTTTGTGCATCAGCAGACTATTTAAGTGCAAAATTTTTAAGTCCTCATGCACATGATCTAGCGTTACATCTTGTTTGCAGGTATTAGTCCTGTTCGTGTGTTGTGAGTCTTCTTGCCTTCATCATCATTATTTTAATACTATTAAAAAGTCACAGTTTGGACCTTGAAGAGCACACAACTCTGGTTCATACATTTGATATCTATAACTATTTGAGTGTGTTCTCAAGCATTAATGCTTAATAATAATAAAAAATCACACACTGGTTATCCCTGATCCAGCTGTATTCTCACTCTGTTTTAGGAGCTCTGTTATAGCTCCTGTCAACTTAAGGCCTTCTTCCAGAGGTGGGCACAGTCTGCTCTGATAGGTCAACCAATCTGCTCCATGGTTTACATCCAGCCACTTCAATTCTCCCCTCCCAGTCAGCTGCCTGCCAACTTCCAACCACTAAGAATCCCACCCACCTTTCTGAGGCCGTGCCTTAATTCCACAGAGGCATCTGGCTGCAGCCTGGCTGTTTTTCCTGTTTAGTAGAGCAGCTACAAAATCAGCAGAGAGTAAACTTGACACCACAAATTCACACCAGTATGACCTAATGTTTACAATTTATCACTGTCAGGAAAACAGTTATGACTTTGAGGAAAGTTAATAAAGGGCAATGTTTCAATTTACAAGAGCTCTCTCAGGCAGATTTTGTCGATTGAAATCTGAACAGTGTGCAGACTTTATTCTTTTTTCTGCTGTCGATTTCTCTGTCCTACACCTCCATGCATATTGCCTGGATTTGTGCACACTAGCTTTCTTTTTAACATGGAATTTGCACCAGTTTTGATCACTGATCAGTATTCTCTATTTTTATTTTTTTGCTTCCAGGGAAACAGCCAACATCCCCCTCATCGCTTTGGGTCTGAAGGAGACAAAAGAAGTTGATTTCTCCTCGTTTTTCAAGGTACAGAAGCAAAGACTGCTGCTCTCTTCCTGTAACAGTAAATATAACTAGTTAACAGTAACTGTTAATCTTCAATGTCATTGATGAATCTGTATTTTTTTCCACTACATTAAGGGGATATTATTTTAATAACTTAATGAGCATAAGTGTTAAATGAAGTTATTAATGCCAATCAGTTTAATAATAAGGTAGTGTAGATGAGCTAATTGTAAAATAAATTTTGATCAGGTGATCTCCTCACTCACAAGCAGGTCAGATAATGTTGGGCTGATGCTGACTTAACCTACTTCCAGTAACCATCATCAAACAGCACAGTCATTTCCTTAAAGGAAGTTGTTCTGTTGATTTTAACATTCATGCAAAGCTCACAGAAAAAATGGCAAACCCAGTACAAAACTTTACAACAGGAACATGACAGAAATATGCAAATTTGGAGCAGCAAAGTGGGAGTATGAGTGTGAAGTCACGTGTCAGTGCTTTACAGCCACTGAGCGGCAGCAGGTAAAACTGGTGCATGCAAATCAGTTGGATAAAAGCAGGAAAAGACTTTAATAAGTACTGTGTTATCCTCTCTCTGGACCCTTTAATGTTCTTCCTGTTGGTCTTACCTACAAGAGGAATTTTTTACATCTCTCTCTAATGACTACAAGAAAAATTATAATTATTATAATTATATAATTTGCCAATTGAAACCTGAACCACAATGGATGCAAAAAAAAATCAGAAAAGTAATCTCAACAGTTGACAGCACAGCTACAGCTGAAAACTCCTACCTTGAAAATAGAGACCTGTCTTAGGCCTTGTTGGATAGGATACTCATGCCCTGATTTTTTTTTTTTCTTCGTATGAATATATATTTTCTTTTAGTTTATCTCTCTCTCTCTCTGTATTGTAATTATATATTACTAATTGTGTGTGAGGGCCCAGTCTCAGGTCAATTATTAATGTTGTTATGATGCACATTGTCTGTTAATTTTGACATTAAAAGTTCAATAAAAGAACTGTGTTTTCAGTAAATAAAATAATTATTCTGCTTATACTGCAAGTTTTGATGGGAGCTTTTGGGGTAAATTAGCTGAAAGTCTCCATTTAACACAGTCGCTCTTTGAACTGTAACACCACTGTGTCTGTATTGAGTTTGTCTGTAGTTTTTATTTTTTATGCATAGGAAACATGTAAATGAGGGGAAACCCTGTTGTAAGAATCATCACACAGCTTAAGCCTTTTTTCCTCTGGGGGGCTCATAAATACAGACACAGCTTATGATTTCCCTTATAGTCAGGGTTTTACAGTATTCTGAGAGCTGCCATGTGTGAGGCTGTTGCGTTAAATACACACAGAAAGCATTGTACTAGGTGTGAAAATGAAGCTGACTTAAAATGAAGCACCTTAGATCACATACATACACTAAGTGCTGATCCAGCTTCATGGCTCTGTCTTGTGGCTTTACTGACGTCAAGTCATGGCTCCAGGGTTTCTATAGACTTAATACTTCACCTGAGGATCCATACTGCCCACAGTGACATCACTTCCCACCGATTTCTGTCACCTGTCATTGCTTTGTGCCACTCAGTAATGTCAGTACTTTGTGTGCTTATTGTGACAGCAATGAAAAACCCCTGTAGCGCTTATTTGCAGCCACATATTTGACCCGCATTGTTAGACCTGGTTTTTCAACACAAGTGTATTCGTAGTAACATTATGGTCTCCTATTTATGAGTATTTGGGTCACCTTCTCTGCACACCTGTTTATTTATTTCCTCAACAAGAATCAATCACCTGACAGTAAAGATGATTTGTGGAGATCTAGGTCATAGTAGAAACTGTGAGAACTCCCGTTCAGCTCAGTTTTAATGTGAGAACATTGTAAATATCCTGATGGCATATTTACAGTGTGCTGCATCCTGTTCTGCACAGCTGGCAGTCCTTGTGAGGTGTATCTTTGATACTGCTTGACTTATTGACTGTAAGCACACCTTAATTTTAATGATACACCGTCTCTACCTCTGGATGCTCGACAGCTCTAACCTGCTATTTTAAGATTACACAGTAAAAACGTTTGCCAAGGTGGCCTAGTGGTAAGAAAAGCGCACATGGTAAGTCTGATTCTTAATGTGGAGAGAATTCAGACTATATCTTGTGTTCTATGTTTGGAGTGGTGCACCTTATCAAAATGTTGGTTAAATGGTCAGTTAATATTTCTAAACTTATTTCAGCTAACACTGCTATAAAGACTTTTCTTTCAAGAATGCCCAGTCTTTCCGGTCCCTACCAGAATTGGTGAAATTGCCTTTACCGTAACTTTCTGTTTGTTGTAGAAAAATACAAAAAGTAAAGAAAAAAACACATTAGAAACTGTCATTAATAATACATCTATTCCTCAGACATCGACATTTAAAAAATGCCAAAACGCTCTGTTTTTACTTCCTGGAGTTTATGATGTCATAGCTACACACCCTCTGCCTACATGTGTGTTTTCTGCTCATCACAGGCAGACGCCATGACTGTTTTGACAGTCCACTCTGCAGCCTGTAACCCCTCCTCCCCCGTCCCATCAGACATTATTTGGGTAGCCAATCAGTGCAGAGCTCATTATCATAGCCTCCGTGGCCCTGCCCCCTCAGAACAGAGCGTTTCCAGACTCCCAAGACATGTACACCCATGATGTAAACAGTCAAACACACCTCGACATGGGTCCTTTAAAACATATTACAAAAGTAACTGATATTTATTGCTGAAATATCAAACTGTAAATACATGAAAAATTATTTATTGATATTGCGTTGGTGATATGATGCACCTCACAATGAACTGTGTTTGTTTCCTTCAGGACTTCATCTTGGAGCACTACAGTGAAGATGGGAACAATTATGAGGATGAGATTGCTGACCTGATGGACCTGCGACAGGTAAGGAGTATCCACAGATTCATGTTTTATTCAATAGTTTCTGATGTTCACCAGGTAGATCTGGGTGGCAAATCAGTTTTATTGATTAATAATCTGATTGCTTCAAAAAAGTGAGTCTGGGTTTTTTTTGTAACACCACTGCAAGTATACCAAAAGGTAAAGCTCCAGAATATATTATTCTGTTTTTGTTTTTTTTGTTTTATTTTTACCCCCTTAAAAATAAAGTAATAGATCTTTTATCTACTGACTGCTCATGCATTACATCTGTTTTCAAAATGAAAGAAAGTCATTCAACTGCAGGAAGCTGAAGAGCTTCTTGAAACTGGGGTGTTGGTAAAAATATATGTGAAAATACATTTTAAAGAATTCTTCAACAGAGTTCAAGACAGGACATGGGGGTTTGTTCTCTTTCCAGAAATCTTTTCTTTTAGTCATTAATAAAATTAAACTTTTTCAGACTGTAACAGATCTTTTCTTTTACGTCTCAGTCTTGCAGAACACCAAGTCGAAACGATGCCGGAGTGGAACTGCTGGCAAAATACTTCAGCCATCTTCCTCTGATGGAGAGCCGATTCTTCTCACCATCCAGACAGACGGGCATCTTCTTCACCTGGTACACACTGATTATTGTCTATTATTACTCAGGAACAAGAAGTCAGAGGAGATGCGAGAAAGGTGGACTACAGAGTTTTGTAAATGAGTTGTGTCTCAATCAGGCCATTTGTTTGGATGACTGCTCTTCTATTACACAAGCACAGGGGAACGGACTGAAGTGAAGAATTCAAGTTAGCTGACAGTGTTTACATTTATTTAATATATCAAGTACAGTCAGACTAACACAAATATGATAATTTAAACTACATTAAAATCACCTGAGATATTAAATTACCTTTTGGATCTCCGTTGTGTTTTTATGCTTCTCTGTGACATCATTTTGATTTCATTATCACACTTGACAACCATTTTGACTCTGCCTTTTACAAAAACATCTGCTGACAGCCTCCCTTCTCCTCTTTCCTGCAGGTATGACTCCTTCACAGGCGTGCCTGTGTGTCAGCAGAACTTGTCTCTGGAGAAAGCCAGCATCCTCTTCAACATGGCCGCCCTCTACTCTCAGATGGCTACCCGAAGCGACCGACAGACAATAGCCGGCCTGGAGGAGGCCATCTCGTCATTTCAGAAAGCTGCAGGTAAGAATCTATCAGCAAACAGTCTTCGGTTATGTGGTTATATGTTTGTCTTTCTCTCCATCCTTCTCAAGACTCATTATAGAAAGCATTCAAGGTCCTGACTGTGCTTTATTATTCACAAAGCCCCAACGTTAATTAATTCACCAGAACAGCACTAATAAGTTAAAGAAACTTCAGGCAACTGGATTCTTGTTAAACAGCCATGCTGCCAGAGCAGAAACAACAGAGCAACAACAATCAAAATGATCAAACTATGACTGACAAGGCCATGAATTCATCTTAAGTATGCTATCTATCTATCTATCTGTCTACAGAGCATTACCCCCCACATCTCTGTTATTACAATATAAACCACGTATTTCAGTAAAAACAACATTATTCTATCATGTATCTATTTTGAAACTGTCTTGATGCACCTTAAAAAAGCCTCACTTTTAGAAAACAGGCCAGCCTCCACCCTCTTACTCCTGCCTCTCTACAGAGGATGACGGGTGGATGTTGTTGTTTTTCTGGCTTCGTCATGTGGTGGAGCTCCAGAGGATCACCGGTCATATGAACTGGTTTCCCTTCGCTGTGAGCTTTCAGGAACCTCAGACAAGACTTGATAGAATTATGACTTGTTAGTGTGAGGAGCATGGCAGCATAATTACAGCTCTGAGCAGGGCTTGGCTTTGGTTCTGTTGGGTTTATAGCCACCATTTAACCTTGTACAAAGTAAAATAATGATGTAGTTATGAGAAACACTGTCAACAGTACAAGGAGCCAGTAATACACTCGGCTGAGAAAAGACAACAAGTTTAAGAGGAGCTGCTGCAGTGCCTCTGAGCCTGAAATAAAATCAGGTTTATAGTTTGGGAGGAGTCCGTTAACAATGGCAGAACCTTAGAGGAAGAGCAGTGAGGTCTGTTATTAAGTTGTCTACAGCTCCCTGATGCCAAGTTTTGATTCTGTGAAATAAGAGGGAGGCGTTCTCAGCTGGAATGCAGATGTTTTATACCCTCCATCGAACATGAAAATCTGACTTAAAGAGGGTTGTGTTTTGGCTCAGTTTTAAAGAAACACACAGAAATTGATCTCTCAGTGTGTTTTTCTCCCTTTTCTGGATCCTGTGGTGAAGCAACAGGCCCGAGGGGAGGAGGGGGATTTTTCAGAGTTACCAAGTTATTATTTGATGTGAAAGGCGGAAAAAATGTCACATTACTTTGAGTTGATGTTGATGAGAAGGTGCAAGGTGTAATTCGTAGCAAAGATAAACAGTAAAAATTATCTTATATTTAAAGTGAATTGTCTAAATCTGGAATCATTTTTTCCTTATTATTAAGCAGCATTTACTTTAAATGTTCTTTTTCCAGGTTATTTATTTATAATGCTTATTTTTCATGTATAATCAGCCATCAATGGTGGTGTCTGCATTAGGGATGGGAATCAAAAACCAATTCCATTTGAGAATTGTCAAGAAATAACTGAAAAATCAACATCATTTGGCTCTTTGCTTCTTAATTTCTTCCACTAAGTTCTGGATGCCCTGCAAATCAAGGAGGGGATGCTCCTATCAGAGGTAGTCTGCACAAGTGAAAACAAGGAATCAGTGATATGATCATGGCCGTCCAGAGACAGAAACAGTCAAAAGAGTGGCTTAATATTACAGAGTACAAAACTGTACAACATCCTGTGTCAGTGTCTGTGTGATTTTAAACAAGGTTGGGAACACCGGCAACTTCCTAAAGTGTTAAACTTCAGGACTACCATGTGTTTGACATTGCTGACCCTATAAAAATCTGTCAAGACATATTTTTTTCTCCTATGGGAAATCCATTGGAATCGATTTTAAACGTGTATATATATATATATATATGAATAAAAAACATTTACGTAGTTGTAAATCTTAATTTAGTTGCAAGAAGTGCAGTCATGTTAAATCTTATGAACAAAAATAACAATAAATGAATTCATAGAAGAAATAAAGCAGCATTTATAATGAATGTGCACAATCACAAAAGCAAGAATGTGCCATCATGCTTTATTAATTATAAATTGATGCTCTATTAACTGACCCCTGCTGGCTCTCTGATTGGTTCATTGACTGACCAATCAGAATCAGAGCGACCCTCTTTAAAGCAGCCATTGCCAGATTACTCCAGTTCAACAGCTCTTGTGTTTAATTTGTTACTTCAAAGCTGAAAATGCTAAAGAAACTTTACCCACACTCAAAGGTAAGACCACAGATAAAAATATTTAGTCCAAATGATAAAATCCTTGTGTTAATGTGGACCGCTGATGTAAAATGAAAACACTAAGGACATGCTCCAAAAATACTTTTAATTATTTTAACAGGTTCATAAAGATTTAGAGTTTTCTTTATACACTTCACTTTAACTTTGTCTAAATTCTGTCACTAAGGCCACGTTTTAAAAATAATCAAATTAAGTTCATATGATTTAAAACTGGGTGAAGTTATTGATTTTGTTCACTTGTTATAAATGGGAGAGAGGCGAGCAACAACAGATTTTGTCTAACCTAGTAACAGTTACCAAGGAGGGCGGAGTTTGATAAAGGATCACTTCCTGTAAAGGGCGGGGCTTTTAGGGTCAAATTGTGGTATTTCACTTATTTTGCTTGGCCTATTTCTTAAAGTGCCCTTATAAGTGTGTCAGTAATCTAGGTTATTGGCATGCCAGAGAATCAAATCTGTTTTTTTTTTTCTTATTCCAACTATAAGCCTCTTACCAAGAGGCTGTTTAGGTTCTTTTAATAAAGGCAGTTAAACCATTAATTAATCTGTCAGACCATTACAAGGAGGATTTACTGCTAACTGTGGTAATGTCTTGTGTTAAGACATAAAAGTCTTGCCGCCACGGAAATAGCTTTGACAAAATATTTCCCCTAAGTCTCTTTAGGGCATCAATTGCAACAAAAGGGTTTTTTTTCAAAATATGTGTAAAATACCAGATAGTTGATCTGAGATTTTATAATACAATACATAATACATAAATCATTTCAGTACAGTCAAAAGAGCCTAACAAAACAAGTAAAATGTTATATATTTAAGAGTGAACCCCAGTTTTTAACTTTTCAGATAATAGTCTTACTTTTTATGAACATCATTGTTGGCCTTTAAACTTATGATCTAAAAATTGCAAAATTTAACATTCTAACAAATTAACAACTTGATCCAGAGCCTTGGTTCCCAACCTAGGGTCAATGACAGAGATCCTTATTTCCTGGTTGGAAGTCGGTATAAATGCCTTTCAGTGACTCCAAACAGTGGCAATTAATGGTTGTTCTTATCACTCTATGTCAGAGAAGGCCTCTATATTTACGAGTTTAACATTATTAATGAGATACTGTTTCTTTAAAGTACAGTCTGTAAAATGGCTGAGTGTGGGGTTTGAGGGTTAGAGAGCACAAACCTCCACTGGGGCATTTCTAACATCGTTAACCACGTTATTAGCAAAATATGGTAACTGCCCTCTCTCCCAATGTTAACAAATCCTTTACAAAAATCTCAGATTTGGATCACCACCAAAATCTAAGCAGTTCTTCGTTGTGCCATGACCATCATTCCCTGAAAGTTTCATCCAGACTCATCGAGGACTTTTTGAGTTATATCGCTGACAAACAAATAAACAAACAAACAAACGGACAAACGCTGGCAAAAACGTAACATCCTTGGCAGAGGTAATTAATTCAGTGTCTACAATAGCATGCTGTTTTGCTTATTAAGCTCCTGTCCATGTTTTGTTTTCAAATTAATGGAGAGAATAAAGAAATTGCCTTTTCATTTTGAGGAGCCCCCTATTGACATTACCGTGTGACATCCTCTTTTTTCAAACCAATTTTTTCATCATTATAGGCATAGAGGAATTGTGCTCATAAAAGATAATGTTAAACTAAAGATGGAATTTTAAACTTAAAGAAAATGATAGTGTTAATGCTGCTGTAGTTCACATTGATTAATAACTGGACATGAGCTGCAGAGAAAAGAGAGGCAAAACTGATCTGAATGATTATGACCTTAAGATTATAATCATTTCCTTGACACGCTCTTGTTTGACCTCTCCTCCCAGGGACCCTGAACCACCTGAAGGAGACTTTCACCCACACCCCAAGCTACGACATGAGTCCCGCCATGCTCAGCATGCTGATCCGCATGATGCTGGCTCAGGCTCAGCAGTGTCTGTTTGAGAAGACGGTCCTTCCTGGGATCAGAAACCAGTTCTCATCCCTCATGAAAATGTCTCAGGAGGCAGCAAAGGTAACCAGCAGCACAGACACACACTCCTCACAGCAAAGAGGCCTTTAACTGACACTGTCAGTCACTGTGACTTTCTCCTCGTCTCCCTGCAGGTGTCTGAACTCTACGATCAAGTCCACCAGTCCATGATCCAGACACCAATCAAAGACAACGTGCCATTCTTCTGGTCCACCATGTCACAAGTGAAAACCAACCACTACCCGCTCCATGGCGCACTACTTTGTGGCCTCAGCACTCCTCGACCACCAGTGTAAGAAACTTTTTGTCATATTACTAACAATAGGAAAGGAATCAGACAGAAACAAATAATAAAAGGCACATAACAACTGCAAAGTAAACATTTTTCATTTTCCAAACAAATAACAAATAAGCATCCCCCCATCCCCCAACAAGTGTGAAGAAACTATGTATTTTAATTTACTAATCATACATTTAAAAAAAAAAAGGCTCTTTATTTTTTTTCTTAGCAACCAAGAACATACAGTGGTAAAAATGAAAAATAAATTATTAATACTTATTTAAAGTACATTATGTAATGCCAAAACATATTTGATATTTTTGAATCATGACTTTTTAAGTAAAATTTTATGTATTGTTTGACCTTTATTCATTTCTTCCAGTATATTGTTTTTACCTAATATATGATTCAAGGATCAGGTGTTAAACACGTGAGGCAGATTGAAAAGTTGCCAATTTTTTTTTTTTTTTTAATTCAAATATTTTTAAAGCAATAGCCTGATGAATAATCCAACTACAATGAAAACATTGTGATTATTAGCAAGCTTTTCTATCACAAAGAGTAGGGCTCTTATATATGCCAGGCCTGTCAGCAGTGCTGTGACGCTGCCATAGACAAACACCAAAACCAGAGAAGAAGACATGGAGCATGAATCTTGAGAAATGTGAACAAACTCTGGCGTTAGCTGGTCTCCATGTCCTCTTGTTGCTTACTGTGGTCGTAGAGGAGCAGAAGATTTTACTGTTAAAGCCAAAACAAGCTCAGCTTCTGCAACGCGAACGCAAAACTGTATTCTGCCGTTGTTTCTGCTGTTGTCGGCCTAAGGGCATTCGGTTTAAGGGAGAGGTGGGGCTGTGACGACAACATTTCTAATATATGCTTATTCGTTATACACATGGAAACACAAGGGAGGCGTTTTGAGATTTATTCACTCTGGGACATGTTTTCAAAAATGTGCATTTTCAGGTAAAAATGCCCATATGATAAAAACCATTGGGGATACGCCTAAACTCGTCTCCATGTGGACGACTCCTAAGTTTGCAGTCTTTCTTGTCTTTAATGATATTACCAGATCAATAGGATGTGTGATTATTATCCACTTCCAAATGTCATGGAA
This sequence comes from Cetoscarus ocellatus, assembly GCA_037902135.1. Taxonomy (NCBI): domain Eukaryota; kingdom Metazoa; phylum Chordata; class Actinopteri; order Labriformes; family Labridae; genus Cetoscarus; species Cetoscarus ocellatus. The sequence continues at coordinate 1,692,455 of JBAMNC010000366.1, forward strand.
AAAAAAAAGATCTGATAAACTTAATGCAAAAATGATGACATAGAAAGATCTCAGAAATTAGAATTTTGAAAGTGTCTGAAATTAAGATGACCTAAGTCCACATGTGACTAATATTTATTGTAAAACTAAATCTATAAAGCCTCTCCTTATTTAAAATGAAATGTTGATGACATAATAAATACAGAGAGATTAAGAAAATAAAAACACAGTATGAAGCTTGGCCCACCAGGGGGCTCTTCATCAAAACAATAACTAAATAACATCCCTACTATTCCACCCCTTTGAAAAAAAAAACAACCAAATACAAATAATATACTGTTTTAATGAATAGAATAATTATGTGGCATAACAAGTCAGAGATTTCTTATCATCACATGATGTTGTCACACTGCTGATACTCAGTTACTGTCACTGTTTACTCTCAGCATTATTTTTCAGCCATCACACGCACAGAAGCTCCAGTGTGACAGTTTAACTGGTGCGTCGAGTGATAGTCAAGGCAGATGTTCTTGCAGTGTGGCTTTTCTGTATACCCTGTAAATAACATAAAACGTGCCGCTTGCCTCCATTTTAAGACAATCTATTGGTCCCTATAGAGACTTTAACGTCACAAGGAGCTTTATGGGGTCACAAATGTTGATCAAAGCCATAAATATTCATAAAGTAAACAAAGGTGACTGTGCTGATGCCTGTCAAAAACAATTCAAACAGCAATTTAGACTTGTTAGTGCAAGTCTTTGCACTAACAAGTCATTATATAATAACAAGTCAATATATAATGCACTAACACTGCATTATAGTCCAATATATGAGCCTGGTGACTATGGATTAAAGTGAATAAAAGCTTGGGATAGAAGTTCTATGGTACTTGTTAGTTAACTTTAAATGGTAAATCACCTAAATCACCATAACATTTTCCAGTGTCTTGTGTGACCATGCAAAACCTGTTTCTGCTTCAGTAAAGCTGGACTGTTGAAGCTGGTCTCTTAGTTTTGCATTAATTTGCTTCTAACATCCTCGTCTGCATTTACAGTAATGTTTTCAGGGCCGAATAGTTACTTGTCTGTTGTTCACTGGAAAACTGGAAGATTAAATAGTTTGATTATGTTGTGAAGCATAAAAGTTAATTCATAATCCTGTAGACTGTTGACAATCAAGGTGTGAAAGGATGTGTTTTCCACAGATGATTTTAGCAGCCTGTAAAACCTGATCCTGTTCTCACAGCGGTGTACGGTCCACTGGGTTGGTCTTGCTGGATGGCTGGACTGGTCCACAGGCAGCCACAAAGCTCTTACATAACATCTATTTAGAGAAACACAGACAGGCTCTCAGAGAGGACGGTAAAGATAGGCTTCCCTTCCTGCAATAGATCGACTGAGAAAGTGCAGGAAAAAGAGGCAGACGAATTATTTTGCTCTGAGCTTTGGGGGAAAAAAAGTCTTTGCTAACTTTGCTCCCTTGACCTGAGGTTATTTCTTCATATGGTTGTGATCATCACAGCCCCATGAAGAAATTATTCTTCTTTAGTGTAGAAGAGTAGTTGATACTTTTGCCGTGACTAATGGACATCCAAATAAATACAATGGGAAATTAGAATATATCTAAAAAATCCTGTCCTATTGGATCATTTTTAAGACTTGTTGAGACATTTTAAGTAAACAGTCTTGTTTCCTTGTTTTTCTGTTTTATTTTAATTATCTTTGCCTTTTTTTTGTTTGTATGTCTTATTTTTCTTATTTTACCTTTTTCTCAGGGATTAAAGGGAAAATATAGGCCAAATAAAAAACTGATAATTCCACAGGATAATATATTAAAGCTATGGTTTTTATCTCAGTTTAAATGGTTTGTCATCTAATATAGGAAAACATACGAAACATATACCAATAATTTTTAACTTAATTACTGTATTTATTAATACACTTGAATTCTTTCCTGTGATAAGTAAAGAGCGGTTGAAACAACTTAAGAAATATAAACTTTTATACTTTCCTGGAAAAAAAATCTAACAATAATTGTTTGATTCGATGTCAAATATCAAAAACTGCAAACTCCTCGGGCAGGTCAGGTTTGGGAGCACATGATGGGTTGGTACTCCGTCATTCATCATTCCTGCACCACCAGCAACGTTTACCCTACTTCATTCATAGAGGTTTATGAATAATGAAGTTTGAGAGCACAAGGGTGCAAACCCTGCGCTCTGTGGCTCCAGAGGCAGGGGGATACCAACCCCTGAGCTGCGTTATCAACCGGCCACAGTGCCCCAAACTCCTACATGCTGTCTTAATTTCCCTTAAACCTTAGGGTCATGGTGTGTCTATTAAGATTATCAAAACCTTTTACACTCAAATGTGTTTGAAGACATGGATTTATATCACATCTTGATCTTTTATCTCAAGGATGGACAACACATGTGGCCCCCATCCTCACTTGGTGTGGCCCACCGTTCATTTCCAAAGATTAACAAATTTTCAATACAAAGAAAACATGAACGAATCTGTCAGATGTGATTCAGTCTGAAAAACCAGTACAGCACCATGCGCAACTGGTATATAACCAAAAAATATGTCTGCATAACCATAGATTGTTGATGTATGTTTTCTTTTTACTTTAAATTAAAGAACTTTGTTAGTATTGTTCCCTAAATCTTGTTGGAGGTAAAGGTAAATGTTTTGTTCTTCAAAAACTGTTCACACTTGTTTTTATTGCATTTAAAGAGGCCTTAAATTGGTTTTAATTCTGTATCAGGCGAAGTGAGGCTTGCATTGTTGTCAAGTTAAAAAAATGTATATAAATGTTAGTATTATGTTAGTAAGCTTTTTTTGTTAATTCATTTACATTTAAATTTTACTTCATTGATATTATCTGACAGTTTGTAACAATGTGGCCCACAGGCAGTGAACAAAAAGTTTATGCAGCCCTCTTAGCTTTAGCTGAATGCTAATCCACTAGAAAGATATTGATTCTTCTTTTCTGTTTAGAAATAACAAATGACCATCATGATACCAGAATTATAAACTTTAATTTTTTTTTAATCAAACAGTATTGAAACCTTTTTTTGATACAATGACAACAAATTGGTCTGAGACACCTGATATTTGGATTTACTTTTGGTTTATAATTGTCAAAATATTTTGACAGAAATGCAAAAAACAAACAAACAAAAGAAAATCAATAAATACTAAAAACCTCCAGATTACAATTTATCTTTGCTTAAAGAAAGACATTTGTTCTTTTAAAGTGTTACACAGTCACTTAAATAATGTTCTTTTAAGCTATACATCAGTATTTCGTCCCTTTAACCTAACTGTTGTCCTCTTTTCTTCCACATCTCTTGGAAAATTGAGCAGATTAAATGACCAACCAAAAAGTACAAAACTCTGCACATTTTTTATGCTTTACTGTGGATTTCCCCTCATTTTACTCATTCTCTGTAGGTGGCAAGTTTGAATAGAGGAAGTACGGAGCGATGCAGCATTTGAGTTTGGCAGCTCATTACCAGATTCCTGTGTGAACGAGGAGAATAGAGCAATTAACCACAAGAGCGTAAGGAGAGGACTCAGCCCAGAAACAGGCAGAATAAGAGGCCTGTTGTAAACAGATTTATCCTAAAAATAGCAAATTACCACTCGGTACTGTCCCCATGAAGCTGACCGGTCAGGGGAGGTCTGGAAAGTTCTGATGCTTGAGATTTACATTTTTGTCATTGTTATTTCAGCTAGGTTCAAAGTCTTACGGGTTCATTATATTAACAATGAAAATCCACAGGGAAGTTTTTCCTGATCATTTTTATAACACTGATTATATTGATTGAGGATCCGTTTCCTCTGTGTCTTCAGTGGGTCCCAGTGATGATGAGGACCAGCAGGAGAAGACTTTGTCTCAGGTGTATGACCGCCTTCCTGAGGGACGTTCTCCCCTGGACATCCTGAAGAAGAAAGAGGAACGGGATCGCATCGGTAAGTTTGAGTAGAGATGTTAAGAGTAGCAGAAAACCAGACATGAAAAATAAAGCTTTGATACGCCTCACAAAAGGTGTCTGTCCTCAATTCCAGCCTGACACAGTAGCCTTTTTTACACTCATGCCCACAAGAGTGTTTGTCTTGAAATGACAAGCACAAAGCTGCCACATTCTTGTCTTTTTTCCCCCATTTTTAACTTTTTACCTCTGCAAAGAACATTGGGGTTTTGCTGCAGTTTGCTGTCTGTTAGCAAGATAACTAAAAAAGTTATGATCAGATTTTGATTAACCTCAGAGAATTTAGGTCATGGAACAAAGAAGAGGAGGTTAGATTTTGGTGGTGATCGGTTGGATCCTGTACTTCCTCATGCAGTTGTTCACAAAGTGGAGAATCTCACTCCATCCTGCCTGTGAACGCCTTTCGTGGATGCTCCTTTTATACCCAACCATGACACTCACCGGTTTCTTATTTACTTGTTCACCTGTGGAATGATCCAAACAGGTGTTCTTGAGCATTCCTCCACTTTCAGTCTTTTGTTGCCCCATCCCAGCTTTTTCGTAACATTTTGCAGGCATCAAATTTAAAATGAGTGAATACTAAGGTCAAAAATAATTTGCAAATCATTGTATTTTGTTTTTCGTTACGTCTTACACAATGTCCCAATATCATTGGAATTAGGATTTGTAATGTACCCAGCAGCATATAGAAGCACAGGCTTTTATACTAAAAAGAGCTGAATTTCATGATAATGTCTATATGTAACTATGATCGCTACAGATAGGTACGATCACAGATATAAAAGAAGACTGTCCAGTGTGTTTTATGCTTGCAGTAGTGAATACGGACAAGGATCCCAGTAGAGAAAATAAATGTTATTGAACTTTGTAAACAGAACATTTGAAAACATAGACCTGTTGGATCCTGTAAGTGTGGAGTGAGTTTGGATTTACACTTTTTCCTGTGGAAGTGTTAAATGCATCTTTTTGATCCTTTCTGCTTCAGTGAAATCCAACTTTAATCAGAGCATCACCATATTTTATATTATGTCTTGTGTTTGTTCTGTGCGTTTAATGGTACAGCTAATGAAGAGAAGGCAAGTGAACGAATTGGTTTGACTTATGTTACATCTAAAACACTCTTGTGCATGATCAGAGGACTCAATCCAACCTTGTCAAGCCCTGCCCTCCATTTTCACCCAGACTGTTTGAAGTTTAAACAGAAAAATGTAGACGGATATGTCCCTGAGTCATTTTGCTTTAGACAGAATTAGTGCCATCAGAACAGTGTCCTTAACGCTCCTTCTTTGTCCTTTTCGCTCTCCTCTCTCTGTCTCTCCTACACTGTCCCTCAGGTAAAGCACACATCCGTCGGGCCATCCTGGGTCACGAGGAGGCGCTGAGGATCTACGCTTTGTGCCATCACCTGAACAAGCTGGACAGTCTTCAGGACATCTTGAAAGCCAGTCATCAGCGCTCGCTCAACAAGTTCAGCGAAAACGAGAAAGAGGATGAGTTCACAGACTACACTGAGGCCCCAGATATCATTCGTGAGTCCTGCAGTCACCACCGAGTAGAGTTTGACGACAGAAACAGACAAAAGCATTTCACTAAAGTGTACTGACTTAGTATAATGGCAGAATTTATGAGGAACTTAAAGTCTGTAAGACTGTGGAGTTTAAAGTTGGACCAGTGTACCAAAGCTGAAGTGTTTTTCTTTTTTAATTCTTATTCCGTGAGTGATTAAGTGTTTTTGAGAGACTGAAGCTTTAGATCTGCTATAAGTGACACCAGCTGTGCATAAGTTCAACTGCAGCCTTGTCACCTCCACCATGGATGTTTGTTTTTGACAGCATTTGTTATTTCTTAATTTATGAAAAACTAATGAATGAATTTGGATTAAATTTTCAGGTGATGATGGTCATAGAACAAGTGAGAAGTGAGTTTTGGAACCCTAATGTGGATCCAGGATGTTTTTTGAGGAAACAGTACAAGAAAAGACATTTTTTGGTGGAGGATATTTTCAGAATTAGCTCAGATTATGACTTAAATCTGACACTTCCCTCTGAGTAAAATCCCCCATCAAATATGGTTGCCTGTTGTTTGTAAAGGTGGGATAACATGATGGATGAGGGGGAGCGGAGGGGGAGTGGAGGGTCTCAGAGGCTGTTTTGTATCTGCAGTTTGTTCTCCATGATATATTTTGTCCCTCAAAAATAAATGATGACTTCCTTGCTTGCACTTTTGTTTCCTGTCAAGAGAGATAACAGCAGAAATGCTCATGTATGCAATTTCACTGCATGTTGTTACTGTTTTTATTTTGCTCTGTCTGTAGAGGCCATACGCTTAGTTAGCTGTTATAAAATTATTTAGACATCATTTATAAACATTTCTGTTGCTATATGTTAATTAAGTGCAGTTTCCTCTTAATTCTGAGGCAACAAAAATAAAGTTCAACATCAAATCTCCAACAATATTTTGCTTAGATTAAAAGTTACACTCTGTTAGTTAAGATCAACCTTACATCTCTGCGCGTAGCAACCAATCAAAGACACAACCTAAGTTAAAGCTTAACTAGTATCACTGAGGATTACATTAAGGTAGAATTTGTGCAAAGCTGGTGCAACAGGCTACTGAACTGCAGCAAGTAGGAGAATTCTCTGCTTCTGGAGGCGTTAAAGGCACCTTATCAGGATTAACTCAGGGAACTGACTTGAAAACCTGTAGTTTAATATGCAGAACTGATTTGAATCTGACGAATAAGCTCAATAAAATGTCTTTTTTAGTTTGTGCTGTTTCTAGCTCACTGTCTGTCAGCAGCGTGTTACAGTGCTGTTTGTAGTTTTCAGTAAGACTGATAAGATTGGTTTGACTGCTACTTTTTGGGACAAATTTTGCATTCCATACTGAGTCATTGCAAGCAGTTTGTCGGGAATTTCTCTGGAAACCTCCCTGCAGGCCTGTTGTTTAAATAGGAAACTCATTTTACTTGGAAAGTGTGAGTAGCTACAATAGAGCAGGGATGTCCAAACTTATTACATTGAGGGCAAAAAAAAAAAAAAAAAAGGAAAATATGATGGGGTCACTTTGATCTGCCTGCCTTTAGTTCTTTTCATTTGTGAAGCTGATCAAGTATGAAAAGAATGCCTGTATTAATGTATTTACAAGGCAAACAGTCATTGTTAAAGATTTTGCAATGTCCTATCAGACTTAAGGGGGCAACCACTGGTACACCCCCTGGTCAAGATGAGAATGACCCCCCACGCACCAGAAACAGACGTTGATTGTGGTCGTGTTGGTGCTTGAAGATGATCAGCACTATATTCTTTGTATAATAGACCTTCAAATGGAGCAAACAGTGATGCAACTGATGGCAATTCTAACCCTAACCCTAGCCTTAAGATCTAATGTGGGCCTAATTCCCCTCATTATTTTGGAGCTTACTGTGGAAAGTCATAGTTTGGAAACGCCTGCAATGAAGGAACAAGTCAATTCTAGTACAGGAGAGATTAAAGGGAAAGAAAGGATGTAAACATATTGATTAAAATGAATAAATATTTGCATGTCAGCAAAAATCCAATAACATTCATCCCCAGTTGAGATATGTTTACAGAGGTGGGGGTAAGATTTGAACTGCGAAGTTAAGTTTGTTTGTGTTGCCCTTAAGCATCACTGAGGTGACGACTATTCTTCTCGTAATTTACATAGAAACGAACAAATCTCCTCAGTGTCACCACAACAAACACTTCACTTCACTGAGGAAGCTGAAGTCAAACAGGGCCGTCGTGCTCAGCTGTGTTCTTAAAAAACACACCTGCTGCAGTCACATGTGATAGGTGACATTTATCCAGGTACATATGATGTAATGTTGACACTGCTAACTCGCCGCTTGCCTCTCTGCACAGAAACAGCTGAATGTGGTTGTGACTGTAAACACTGAAGAATGACACCTCTGTTTTCTCCCCGTCTCCTCCAACAGCTAAAACTGAGCACAAAGCAGAGATGGAGGTTCCTGCCACCACAAAGGTGAAAGTCACAGACTTCTTCCAGCGGCTGGTATGTGGGTTACTAATATTTTCCACTCACACGGTTTCACTTCTGTACATGATGGTTGGTTTATTCATTAGATAACATAAACATGGCTCTGGAATTATGTCCAGACTGTCTTTTAAAGTGTTTTATTTGGTGTTATTTTTGAATAAAGCCAACCAAGGATGAGTCTCCTGAAAGCTTTGGCACATTTGAGCAGTCAGTTCAGTCGTCTTTTGTGCTCCCAAAGCCTCCTGGACTTTCATCCAAAACAAGACATGAATAAACTAACACTAACCGCGGACAGACGTGCTCTGATCCTGGGTTGGTTATAATGGTGTTGGCTGGGAGAGCAAAGGCATCCTCTTTGTGTTCATTTCTTGCTTTTGTTTAAAGCTTTACTCATCCAGAAACTCACCAAAGAAAACTTTTTCAATAAAAAACTTTCCAAGACAGCACTGAAGGTACACATTATACGGACATAAAACAAAAGGACATTAAACAAACAAATCTTCACCATGAATTTAAGGTGGTTTTCACACCTACGGCTGGGCTGATTTGTCCTAATTTAGTTGTTAAAAAAACTCACTACAAATGTGCATATTTTCTTTGGATTGTTTCATGTTCACACAGCAGTATTTTGGAGCAGACCGAGTCCCACAAAAGGCCTTAGCTGACGTACGTCACTGTATGACAGCCAGTGTTGCCGTGATTTGAAGTTGCTCTGTGCATTATGGGAAAAAAGCAAGCAGTCTGAACTTCCCACAAAACTACTCACTGACTAATAACAGAGGTTGAAACTCTTCTTTAAGATTATACAGATGAGCATATTTATCAATGTGTGACATGCATTGCAATATAAGCCTAAACAAACTGTGCATGAAGAAAAGGGGCTTTCAATGCTCACCTGGGTCTACAGCGGACCATACAGGACACAAGATAGCATGGTAACTTGTCACAGCATAACACCTGTCTGCAGAGATGTGGTGTGGTGAAGTTGAGAGCAGCTTTGAAAAGGATAATTCTCCTGCTTGAAGGAGCTGGACTAAATTCTGGGAAGTGAGCGTCTTTCTAAATCAACAGTTGAGTCTTTCAATGATCTGCTTTAGAGACGATGAGTCATGTTAACATGTTGATATTTTCATGTATGTTGTGCTTGTGCACAGAAAGTGACTGTGGGATCCAAAACGTCATCATTAAGCCGTACTTTGTTTTCAGTCTGGTTGTTGTAATGTAATTATATTGCAACTACTGCTGCTTATACTACTACAGTAGTGTGATGAGTTAACTCAGCACCCTGTTTGTGTTGGTTGATGGGTCGATTGTGAACGAACTACGAATGAACTGCAGCAGGGGCCAATTGGAAGTGAGGTGAGACCACTTTTTTTTCAGGCGAGCTCATTGCAGTTCTAGTGCCAAAACAGGGATTAATTGCTGAGTTCATACATGCTCGAACTAACCCACGCCAAGCACAGAACACCCACTGTCCGTAACGATCTAGCTGTGAAAATGACCATAATGTTTCAATCACACTTCTACCAGGCACAAAGTTAATAAGTGTTCTGCTCAATTATAAAGTATATTGGGAGAAATTAATTTTCTTAATCAAGAAAGTTTTGGTGGGTAAAAAAAAAACAGGTTTTAACTTAAACTAGCTTTTATTTTGTTAGTCACCATTTCACATTTGCTTTGCTGTTGAATTAGGATCACTTTTTCAATATGAATTTGTTTTATCAGCATTTTTCATACAGCGTCAGACAATATGCCATAAATAAGACACGTTGGAGAGAAAAGGCACTGACCACTAAGTTCATAATGGGAATGTAAAACAATAGTTAAAATAATTAAAAAGCAAGTATGATATAAAATAATGTAGAATAAAAATAATGATTGTGATAATGACCAAAACATGCTAAAATCATGCTAGTTAAACTGAAAAAAGGTAAACTGCTAATAAAATAACAAATGGCAAAATATTATTCATAAAGATATTCTAAGATAAGATGAAATAACTGTAAAAAAAATTACTTTCATTTTTGGCTGAAAACCTTGCTGTGTAAACGGGGCCCAAGTGTCACGGAGGAAACATTAATAAAGAGAACAATAACCAGAGAATGAGACATTTAAAAGTTGCCCTGTTAAGCAATTTCCCTCACTTAAAGTTGAGTCAAACTTTTGTCACTGCAACAGACAATCCTCTGTTAACATCATGTGCAGACATAAATGTGCTCTGAAGTAATGTTTTCATGCAGCACAGTTTTCAGTCACTTTCAATAAAAAAAAAAAATCTTAAGTAAATAACTGACAAGGAGGCGACTGAGTCTGTGTAGCTAAGTAACACCTCGGCTCATGCTTTGAAATCCCTCCCTGCTTTTTATCAACAACGAGCATAATCTGTCCAAACATTCACTAAAGACGGCGACTGTAAGGTTTTTCCATTTACGTGAATTAGAGGTGAATCATAGAGGTCACTTAATTGCTGCCGTCTCAAATGTGAGACATGTTTGTGATCATTTTGACATGGCCAAGTGAAATTATTTAACAAATCTTACATCATGGCTGACCTAAGACAGTGTTTAAAACTTTTCAAATACAACAATAATTTAAGGCAATTTTAGGGATGCAAGATATTTGATTTTTCAGATATTCGATATGCTATAATGAGTTTGGATAAATCCAAACTCATTATCGCCCATACCAATATTTTTTTTTGTCAAGAGCCCAATGCTTCTGCTTTACTAAAATTGACCCTTTTCTTTCATGGTGACACTTTTCTTGTTTTAGAAACAGATGTGATGAAAGAAAAACATGTTATTTTAAAATTAGTTGGATTTTTGACATACAAAAGTGGATATTAAGTGATAATGAAGTAAACCATTATTGTAAATTTGTACATTTTTCCATTATTACAGTTACTAAATGGGGTATATTATGGCCAGTTTGTACGGCAAAAATATCGACTGTAAATACTGACAAAAAATGTCATTTCTGCCAATACATATGATCAAATTTTCAGGCGGACATCTGTCGATACTGATACTGAACCATACAATAATTTCAGCCAGTGCCTAATATTAATCCATTATATTTGGCATTCTTAGCGATTTTTGTTTTGTATATTTGGTGCACTACTACTGCCCATGATTTATGCAGATTTTTTGATGTTTTACTGTTTTATTTCATCAGTTAAATTTTAGATTTTACTATAACACTTCTCTTCATTACCATCTTATTGTGAGCCACATGTTAGAATATTTGCACTGGTTTTTTTATTTTATCTGACTATCTAAAATGTTTTTACTGTTTCAGTTACTTTAGTTTAGGCTGTACCGTTTCCAAGATTCTTTGCATCAGTGAAACATTCAAACAGATGCAAGTTCACAATGTCTTAATGCATAAATCACTTGGTTTAAGGAGTACAGTGAGACTTTTGTTTCTTTCAGACTGTGGCTTGATCCGCCTTTAAGTTAAAAAAAAATAAACCAGGTCTTCTGGAGGAGCAGGTTTAAGAGACTGGCAAAAAAAACATTCTCTCTATGCTCAGGACTGTCCTGTAGTCCTTGGAATAATGTGTGTTGCGTAAGAGAAGAGATTATCACTCATCAGTTTGTAATCCATGTTATTTTCTTTATTTTATACTTTGAAACATTGAGATCAGAGAACGAAACCCGCTCCACTGATCAAACCCAGCAGCCATATTGACCCATTCCCCTCCGTCTGTCTCCTCTCAGGGTCCTCTGTCAGTCTTCTCAGCCAAGCAGCGGTGGACGTCTCCACGGACAGTTCGAGTCTGCCTGGAGGACAGAGACCTGGGCTTCACCCTGAAAGGAGAATCACCTGTTCAGGTGGTTTCATTGGACCCCCTCTGCTCAGCCGCTGTGAGTTCAAGCATCTTATTTCAGTTTTTAAGTAGCCCTCTGTTTGAGTTTGGTGCTGAAACTCAAACTCATATTGAAAATAGAATTTAAAGGAACGCTCCAACATTTTTGTTGTTTTCATGTCTTACCTCACTCCTAAGTCCATGACAAGCAGATAGACACCATTCTTTCGACTGTGCTTTCAGTGACAAGAAAGAGACGGGCCACCGCTAGTTAGCTAAGCTCAAACGCTGGGAGTAAACAGGTAGTGTTAGCCTGCCTCTGCCTACAGTCATCAGATAAACTCTTCAGCAACTCCAAACGGTCCTGTGTGCCTGTTGTGACTCATTTTTTACCCTTTTATGTTAGGTTATCTTTTATTATCCCATATTATCGTCTTCTACTCCTAAACAGAGGCTTTGTTTTGTTGAACTACTTCCGTGGTGGTTTTCAGGAGAGATGTGACTTTAACGAACGAATCGAGTCTTTTGAACAGCTCTTTTAAGTGAATGGTGAGAACCAGTTCACAGTTGTGAGTGAGCCGTTCGTTTTTTGAGCCATTGTTAAATGCAAATTGCCTGCAAATTTAAGAAATTATGTTTTAATTTTTGACAAAAAGATGCTAACTGCACTGTAGCGTCATGTATTTGACATTACTACCTCTGAAATACTATACAGGCCAACTCTCTTTCATCATCCATTATCTATATTTCCTATCCCTTTTGGGGGGGGGCTGTAGCCTATCCTAGCTGACATTGGACAAGAGGTGACATACACCCTGAACCATTCGCCTGCCAATCACAAGGCCACATAGAGAGACAGACAACTGTTCACACTCAAACCTATGGGCAATTTGGAGACAACAATCAACATTATGACCGTGTTTTTGGTCAGTGGGAGAAAGGCAGAGTAAAAGAGAGTGAGAGAGTGAGAGAACCTACACATGCAAGCTCAACGCAGGAAAGCCGTGACTGACACAAGAATAAAATCAGCAACCTTCTTGCCGTGAGGCACGTGCACTACTTGCTATAGACTAACTCTCCCACACAGAAAATCAGCAGGAATCGACATGTGAATTGTATAAGAATCAGATTGATAAGTACAATCATTTATTACTTTTATATCAATAAAATCGTATCAATGCCCATCTCCTGTTTTTTGCATTGTGACACATTTTATACACCCAGCTGATGCCCTAGTGCGGCTAATTGAAGCTAATTGAAGCTAGCGAATCGAACACCACATCACAACCCCAGTGAATCAGAGGCTCATAGCTGCCAGGCGGTACATCTAGTTTTATTTGCAGTTGAACATGTTTCAGTGGCCATGCACCGTTCTTTTCTCTGTCTCTCTTAAATAAAAACAAAGTCCATCATTTGCTCAGCAGCTCAGCAGTATGTCACCATGCTGGAGAAATTATCTCAGGACTGAAAGAGAACACAAATTAGAGGCATGTTTGCTTTGTGATTATAGAATTCCAGCATGCAAATTGAAGTATTTCTCAGAAACTCTTTATAGGATTCAGCTTCAAAGAATGTCTTCAGCCTCTCTCTCTCTCTGCAGTGCTCCAGACATAATTTAATTAAGAATCAGAGAGTATTTAGTCCATGCAATCCTTTTAAGTCTGACAGCTCATTAAGTGGTGCTGACAAAGAGCAGACTCTTATTAGACTCTGCAGGCTATGCGGCCAAAGAGATTAGCTGAGTTATATGAGTCAAACTGGGCCAAACTCTTTATAACTTTTAATTCTACAATCAACAATCCTGCTTCTCCTTTGTTGTTGACCTCGGGTCAACTTATCAGACAGAAATAGCCGAGCTCATGTAGATCAGACAGACTTCCCACTGCTATGACAAAAACGTGGTCCACACACTCACTTTGGTCCTTGTGCATGCAGTATAAAGGATTTGTTTGGGATCAGCCTCAGCGTTTTCTCTACTGATCCTGGCTGTCTTCAGGATGTAGAGGGAAAGTAGGTGAACCTGACTCGGCTGCCATTCAAACAAACCCGCGGCTGTAAATATTTGCTCTGTCTGCCGCTGAATGAGGACAGATCGTACCAGTGGCCTCCTCTCTGACCTCTATTCTTCACTGTGACATATTTTTTTAGGCTGATGGTCTGAAGGAGGGTGACTACATCATTGCTGTGGGTGACACAGACTGTAAATGGATGGGTGTGGGTGAGGTGATGAAGCTGCTGAAGGATATCAACGAGGATGGGGTCGACGTCCAGGTTGTGAGCTTAATGGAGAGCAACCCCCAAATGGTACGCCATGCTCCCCTTTGTCTTCTTTTCTTTCCCTCTGTGTATTTTTAATTCAGATTTCTTTGCTTGAGAGTGCTTCATGGGTGTAAATATTAAATGGAAGGTTGAATAGGCCACACTCACAACATGGCTGCTGTCACATTAAATGTTGGCTGTGTGGCTGGGGGCAGACTCTCCTTTTTAATCAGTCATAACACGTGTTATCTCACGACACTTTACAATAGAGCAGGCTGGAGCCATACTCTTTATTTTATAGATACACATATATACATATATAAAACACACATATACTCATACATATACACAAAACCCAATATGAATCCATCATGAGTGCAGCACTGGGCCAACCAAACTACAGGAAGGTGCATCTTTCGGGGGCTGACAGTAACGGCAGCAAGAATAAACCTCTGTTTAGCAGCTGGAAATCTTGAGTAGATCCAGTCTCATGATGAACAGTCATCCACCAAAGCTGTGTTGGGTGAGTGAGCGAAGGAAGGGAGGTGGGCAGAGACAAGTGGACTAAAGTAAGAATTGAAGGCGGAGACAGATCCATGGGCCAATCATAAATCTGTCTTCGACATATCTGTCTCTGCTGAGTATAAATTTATCAGAGGTCAGCTCCGTGAGATGCAGCATCTCGTTTTCAAGAGGATCCTCATGTTTGTATGATTGCAGTGGTAGGTTTGTCATTAAGAGTAATTAATCTAATATTTACATTAAGATCTATAATGATTATAAGGCAGAAAAGACTTACGTTGAATGTTGAATAATACAACAGCATCAAGATGAGAATTTTTGATAAGTGATGTCTTTTCTGCTGATAATTGGGGAGGTGGGACAAAGGACTGAAAATAAGAATTTATGATTGCTACAAACTTATGAACGCCCAGACAGTAAATCTGTCCTCGTCATATTTGTCTCTGTTGGGTATGATTCATTAAAAGTTAAGCTCCTTGAGATGTGGCATCTCATTTCAAGAGGGTGCTAGAGGCCTTAAGGTGCGTTCACACCGAACACGACTTGGCGACTAAGATCGCGTGGCCTGTCCATCAATAGCTCATTTTGTCAACGTCGTGTTGCTCAGTGACGTCACGTCCACTCGAGTTTCCCCACCATCATATCATATCATATAATAGGATGTATTAGCTGACATTATTCCAGCTGTATCCTCTTCACTCATCTACCAACCACAAAACACTGCAGCTGGCCCTGCAGCAGCATCGTCTGTGAGTTCTCTGCGGTCTCATCTAGGTGGAACTAATGTACTCACTAACTAATGTTTCCCACATGGACATGGATTGTCACTCTGTGAACCGGAATAAAAACAGTCTGTCACTGGTGTCGTCATACACCCACACAACGCTGATTGGCTGTCGCCGCACAACCACACGCGATATCGCGAAGTCGCCCAGACTCTTTCGCATCGCGGGAGGGTTAACTCTGCCCCATCGCGGTTGTACATTGACTTTACGTGGAAAATGGTCGCCTAGGTCGCCCAGGTTGCCCAGGTCACCCAAGTCGCGTTCGGTGTGAACGCACCTCTAGACCAAGTGTCCTGTTGTCAGTAGAACCTCTCTGTGGAAGACAGATTCATTTTGTTACTTTATTCCAGTATCATGCAGCCCTGCTGTGGTGCTTTTTCCTCTTTTCTTTCACTAAACGTCTCCTTCCATCTCTCTGTAGCCTACAAAGAGCGCCACCTTCTGTGGAAACCTGCCTAAGACTTACTCCATGATCTGCCTCGCCCTTGATGACGATGACAAGAAATCTCGCAAAGTGACCAAGAAGTCATCCTTCATCAGCTGGGGCCTGAAGAACAAACTGAAGAGTGCCAGCACCCTCAGCCTGCCCACAGCAGACCACTCCGGCGCTCTTCCCTGGAACAAACCCACTCCCACCTTCCCCAGCTCAAGCTCCTACAACAACGACAGCACCCTCTACTGAGCAGGCTGCAGACTGAATACTGTCTGCAGACATTACAGGGTGCACAGATGAGGCTCTGTTTGGCTGTGTACTGTACTGTGCTGGACTGGCTGCGGTTCAGTAGCTTTGTCTCACTGAGCTGGAGTGTGAAGCTGGTATGTCACCAGTGTAATGACAACATTACAGCCACAGTGAGCTTTGAAAGTGACTGTGCCAAACACTGTTTATATGTAGGTGCCTGTGTTGGTACATGGGTGCCTTTACTGTTAAGTTTAGTAAACTGGATTGTTCACCAAAAATAAGAAAATCAGTCTACACCATGCTAGTATGCCTAAAATCATAGACTGTGTAAAAGAAGTAACCATGGCACACAAATTGGTTTGAGAATCCAACATTTAAAGCCAAAAGTTTAGAGATTTTAACATCAGTTTTGTCATTTTTGGGTCATTGGTGACCATGTTTGAGAGAAGGGGGAGTCCTGGTTTACAGGTCTCTTTTGTGCCCACTTCACAGTCACTGGGGGCATATTCCTGTCCAGATTTTTGTCACAGGAAGGAGGCAGGTCTTACCGGGAAGATTAAAGCAGACAGTTATTATCAAGCCAACTTCACAAAGTTTAATTTCTGTGCCACACATTCCTCTTCTGACCTCTGGCCTTTCAGTTGTTAAAAGCTGATCTTTATACAACAATATTTACTATAAATACATGACTGGCAGACAGAAATGAATGCCTGTGGTCTCCTTTAAAATCACCTTTAGTTAATACTCAGTGTTGCACCTTTGGGTTGTAAACAGATCCAACCACTCGTCTACTGCTGCTCAGTCATCCTCTTAAAGAAACTGAAAGAATCCTCATGACTTTGTTCTCAGTCCTGTTGGTGAAAATATGTTATCTCAGTATTTAAATCAGTGTCAAAATCCAAGAGCAGACTAACAGGATAAATGTTAATCAATTTGTTAAACAAGCTACACAACAGCAAAATGTGTGCTGTGATGCATTTGAGGTCCAGTTGGATACATTATAGTGCGTTTAGTTTGGCTCGGAATAGCACATTTTTGACAAAAATTAGAACATGATGTGTTCAAATGTACTTTAAAAAGAAGGAAATTTAGGTTTTTGCCCAGAACTAAATGTTGTTTAGGTGTGAAATTAGTTTGTTTCTTAAAAAATATGAATTTAGTATATCAGTTACATGATGTAACCGAGTAAATATTCGTAGACCCATTTCCTTTTTGTTACTGCACTATTTGCACTGTGTAACCATTTCAATAGACTTAATAATCCATTTTAATAATTTGTTAATGAATTCATATATGAACATATGATTGATAGATCGTCACATTTTGTAACTCAGTTGCAGGATACTCCTGTATTTGCTCCTTAAGAGCTTTCTGTGTTTCTCTGTTGTGCAAACACACAGACAGTTGTTCTGACAAAATTTATTAACAGGGTCTGTATCAGTATCTGTTAAAGCTTCACTTCCAGGCAATCCAGGATCGGCAAAAAGCCGAATCTGGGCATCCATACATTTTAGTGTCAGCTTTAAATGCTTGGAACCTCATTAGAGGTGAAAGAACTGAGCCATAACTATTGAAATGAGTCAAGCTCTGACACACCAGATCGACCATTCAGTATATTTCTCTTGTTCATCAGAGTAACAGCCCATAGGAAGTGTTTGGGATTTGGCAGAACCTTACAAGGCAAATCTTGCAGGTGATTGGATGATCAGTCAATCATTTTCACAATCAGATAATGTAGAAGGCGGGTGAGACTACATTGTTGGCTGTGGAGTAGGTCAGTTTTAATCTTGGTAGGCATGTTATCATGTCAGAGCTTTCAGACTGCCCATGTGAGATGCACACGAGATGTGTGGCTGAAAAAATCTGGAGAATTAGAGGCTCGCCTGATTTTACAATGAGTAAGTCACATGCAGTATCTCAGCTAAAATACACAGGAAAATAAAAACAGAGCCATATTTACCTGTATTAGCAGACGTGTGTCTACACTGGGAGAATATATCATACTTCCTGATTGTGCCTTTCAAAGTAAAAGCTCAGTTTCTGTGGAGAAACTCCTGTTGTTCATATCAAAATCAGTTTTCCTAAAGTTTTCTCAGGCCACCTTCACAATGAATCAGGTCACTTGTTTGGACTTTTGTGGTTTGACCTAAACATTTGCTTGAAACTCTTTATTGAAGTAAAATTTAAAAAGAGACAGCAAAGCCAAATTGTAGCACACATGCACCTGGTCTGAAAGCCATAGTGTTGTGTGTCAGCTGTCATGCATCCAGTGTGCTTGAGCTGTCAAAGTGTGGGGTTCTGACACAGCAGAGGTGAAAAGAGGCAGGGAGATGTATAAATACAGAGATAAACTCTTGAGAGGACTTGAAGAAAAGGATAAAATAGGCAAATCAGACATTTTGATTAAAAAAATGTAAAAGAAAAAAAAAGTAAGAGGGCAGAAGATAAGAAGCTGATTTTTAAGTCAGTTTCCAATCCCACAAAAGCTTACATGCACTTCTTTTATACAGTCTATATGTGTACGGCACAGTACAGCTGCTCTCAGAATCATTCCAGTCTGTAAATACAGAGACGGTTAAAACTGTCTCTTCAGCAAGAAACGCTCCAGACAATTGAAGGACAAAAACAAAGCCGTACAAACACACCCAGAATCAGGCACAGCTCTACTGCAAAGGGGTAATTTAACTTTGGCATTAAGAGGCCGTTTGTGTCTTTGTTTTACTTCTTATGTCATGTATTTTCTAAATTCATGTAATGCAGTATACTACACATCTATGGAGGGATCACCGATTGGTCTGTACAGTTTTTACTTTGTCGGGGCGAGATGATGAATGCGATGTTAAAATAAGCTGCTAAATCAGACATGTACCTTAGCTATGTATTAATGTCACTTTGTATTTGTGAGAAAGCCTTTGAAATGATGTTTCTGACGAGTCTTAAGGACGGGGACGGAGTGTAAATGGAAGTTTGGGTGTTTTCGGTTTGCTCGTTGTGCCAGTAATGCCTCAGACCAAAATGCCTCCATGTTACTGTCTACCATCCTGACTCATGTTTTCCTGTTCTGTCCCGCTCTCATATGTCTGCCAGAAGAGGACGCGCTGTGTCTCTGTTAATGTGAATCTAAATGTAGTCAAAGGTTGTTTTGTCTCCTGAAGGGAAGAATGTGGACAGATCAGTGCCAGCCGGTCACCCATCAGTGACTCCGATCAAAGTCCACAGTCAGGTGTCTCCTCTTTGTCTGATCAGTCTAAGCCCACATTTAACTGACACCATGCAGTGTTGGACTATCTCTTTATCTACAAAGTAGATTCCTATACACATTTGATAATCAAATTATTTATGTAATAAAAAATACACATAAAAATATAAATATTTGCATGTAAAGTTGTAGGATTATTTTGTGAACGGTGATGTGAATATTTGCACGTTGGATTTCTGGGTTGGTCTCTTGAAGGAATGTATTTTACTAGCCTTGCTTAATCCTTTGGTGAACACATGGATATTTTTTGGTGCATTTTGTCTTTGTAAAGATGTTTTAAAATGTAAAAACTGAGAACATGTACACTCTTTACCATCTCTGTTTACCCATTGTAGTGTCTTAAGTGCCATGTGTGCTAATCATGAAGGAGAATATCACAGTTTAAATTAAAAAGTGCTAATAAGTTTGCTAACAATGGAGTACATACAGACTTTGCTGTCTGAGGTCTTTTCATGCAGATCAGTGCACCTGATCACAGAGGCTTTGGTTTTTCTGCAGAGGGTTGTAGTACCTTTTGATTTTCCTTGGCTTGTTTTTTTGTACTATTCGAAGCACAGCAACTGTGGTATGGACGCAATTTTGTGTGATGTACTTAAACAAATATCTCAATAAAGAAGGGGTCAAACACTTCTCTGTTTTTGTGTGTGTGTGTGTGTGTGTGTGTGTGTGTGCGCCGAAATGAAAATCAGTCATGTGACTGACAAGCAGAGTGGTGCAGCATCTGCAAAGTTGGCAACGTTGAACTGGGCAAGTGTGGTAAGGAGGGAGTTTAGCAGGAAGGAAAAACTATCAACTTTTCCAGTCTATCTTCATTTCAGTTAACCTTGGTGCAGCTGGATCCACCTGATTCAAAGTCTGTAATCAGGCAGACCCATCCTCCAAAGCTCCAATCTACAACTAAGCGGCCCGTGGCACAGCTGAATCTGAGTCCTTTTAAGCAGGAAGAGGTGGGAGCAACAGCAGGACAACAGCAGGAAGTGACTTCTCATACAGAGATTAGCATAGATGCTAACAGGTTCAGTTGCAGCGTTGACCGAAAATGTATATATATGTACATATTAGGGCTGAACAATATATCGTTATCTTATCGATATCGAGATATGAACATTCAAGATATTAATATCGAAAAGCAACGATATAAACAATACAGATTTCCCTCACGCTAAAACTGAACTTCCCACATTCTTTTGTATTATGATGTTTTTATTTTTCTGAAAAATGCTTAGTTTCCACCGAACCTGTAGTCATATCGTATCGTATCGATATCGAGATATCTGGCATGAATATCGATATATGAAACTTTATCCATATTGTTCAGCCCTAGTACATATATATATATATATATATATATATATATATATATATATATATATATATATATATATTATATATATATATATATTATATGACAATATCATTATTATTGTTTATTTTGAAAAAAATAATACTAACAGGAATAATGAAAACAAAAATCAGGACAGAAATGTTGTGGATGAACATAGTTACAATAAAAATATTACTGAAGACAATCAGAACACTAATATTTGGTAGTAAAAGTGTTATAAAGTCATCATCCAAATGTTTGTCGATTTTAATGGTTTGATTATTTTTCTGTCACTTTGTATATGGTGTTGAAAGGTGCACTGATTTAAAAATGTCATTGTAACCTGAAATAATGCATGTAGGCTCACCATAATGTTAATAAAGTAATAGTTTTCCTTTTTTTAAAAATTCTGGATATCTGGTCACCATAGTTTTAACGGAGTATTCCTCTTCTTAATTTCTTTTAATTTTGCTTTTTTCTGTACCTCAACGTCATTTTACCCTTTAAAGCCTGAAAACACAAATTATAACCAGAAAATTCTAATATTTTGGAGCTGAAATGTTTATTTCACTTCCTACTAAAATCCAACAAAATCAAGATTTCCATAAATTTGACATATATATTTTTTGGATTTCATTTGATACATTAGATGCTTTTGGCAACGGATAATCCATTTGAGGAAATTTTTATCACTTTTCTGATTGTATTTAGATGTTTTTTTTAGTAATTTGTTGATCATATTGATTAGATAGGGGTATCATAAAAGTATGTATCAAATATGATACAACAGGCTTTAAGGGGTTAAATAAGGAAAACCTGAAAGGTTATCAAGACTTAAATGAAGATTTAATGATGATAGTAACAACAATAAGAGTAATAAAAGTCTTTTATAGGAGCATTTTAGTCAGTTAGAATCATACCTGCCTCTAAAGAGACACAGCGATGTGTTGTGTTGTTTGGCTGTAGTTGGACATATCCGATATTTAACATTTCATTGAAGAAAAACCTGGGAGGCAGAGCGGAATAGGCAGACGGTAACATGGCGCCTCCCAGCGGTCCAATCGTTGGTTGTCAAGGACCTTCGTTGCTAGGGAAACAATATCAGCCACTGATTGGCTGCTCGCTTCATCTCAACCAATCAGCACTGCCTTTGTTCCGAGGTGTCATTTTGTGGTGAAGCGTCTAGATACGAGGAACTGCTAACAACCAGCCTGTTGAATGTCCTTTACCCTGAAATATTAATTTAAAAAGGGCAGAAAATTAACCTTCTGAGGCAGTGACCAGGTCACCGGGTTACCGCACATTCACCGGAGGAGCGGGCCGCTAAAATGTCGGTCCGTGGAGCGGAGGCGGAACATTAATTTCAGCTAAAAGTGACAAAAAGGTTCACACCATGCTAAAATTCAACTTCAGGAGGGAGAAAGACCAGCAGTTTGTGAGTTTAAGTTGTTTTATTCAAGTGTGTGAGATTTGTTTCAAGCTAATGCGACGGCACTTACTTTATTTAACCTGGCTGTTATTTAAGTTACATAAATATTCGGAAATGGAAAAGCACAGTCTGGCTATCTTAACGTTTGGGATGTTGACACCCGCTTGAGCTGTCTGTTTATCTCTTAGAGCATGAATGACAAATATTGTGCTTTTTAATCCGTGGATTCAATAATCAATACTTGACTTGTGACTCCAAACGAATCAATGCCACCGCATTTCAGCATGCAACAAACAAAGCACACAAACTAGAAGTGCTCTGAAAGCACTAACCTCTGCCAGGGCATTTTCAACATTGCCGGGAAGTTATTGTCAAACATGTGGAAAACTGTCCTGCCTCACACTGTTAACAAATTCTTGAAAAAAATCCTGGATCTCATCCGGATTTGGGTGTCCATCAAAATCTAACCAGACCTCCCATGACTAACCTTCTCTGAAAGTGTCATCAAAATCTTGGTTGTCCATGAAATATTAAATATCATTAAAAGTTGATAAGTCAATGCACCAAAACTGAGGCCTGTTGAAGAATTAGAAAGTCTGTTTGTGTTTTAATGTCTGTGAGATACCAACCCTCTCCCTGAACTCCCTCTTGGTGTGTTCTGTAGAAACATATAGCTCCTGGTCTGATCCCTGCTGCCTCCATCGCTCCCAAACCTGCTGTTCCCCGTACCCCTCCTCCACGCAGCCCAGACCCCTCACCTGAGAGACCCAGGTACCTTTCCCTTCCCTTCACCTGTATCTACCAGCATCCTTTGATTTAACTGTGTTTCTGTGATGGTGCTTTCTGCATGATTTTGCATATTTTTTTCTGCATAATTATTTTGCATGAGTTTCTTAATTTCCTTGAAGGAGTCTTCCCAAGGGATTAATGAAGTTATATGTAATTTGATCTAATCTAATCTAATTATTATATCAATATTAGATCAAATGTGTTGTGTTTAATTGATAGAGAGGATTAAACTAAGATTGTTTGGTTTAGTAACAGATCATTTTTTCTTGTGAGAAGAATTTACTTAACTTCTGAATCATTTAAAGGAAACGGTCACATCTTTTCTTTATTATTCACCACAATGTCACATTTGTCAGCCATTTATTTTTGACACCTTATGGACAACTTTCTCTTCATATTAGTCAGTCCTTTCAATGTCAGTTCTTAAGAGTTTCCACATTTTGGGTGAAGGTGATTTCTCTCTTTCACCATTAATATTTATCACCAACCAAATCTGTCCCTCGCAGGGCAGGACAGCGTAGGCAGTAAAATTTTTTAACTTTGATATTGTTTTATTTTATAATTAATTTTTTTCTTATGTTACTAAGATTTAATATTTTTTTTGTTAATTTACTCTGTGTTTACTCTTAAGTCGAGGTTTGTAAATAAGCCCCCACTGGGTTTCTACTTCACCTGCACGTGTGACTTAATCGCTGTTTTCTTTGACTTTTCTTTTAAATATTTGCAAAAAAGTAAATAACATAAATGAATAAATACATTTATAAAATATATTTAAACATTATCAAACAAAACATATGTCAAAACAGTGTAAGTTATATCAACATAGTTTTGTTTATCCAAAGAAA
This sequence comes from Cetoscarus ocellatus, assembly GCA_037902135.1. Lineage (NCBI taxonomy): Eukaryota > Metazoa > Chordata > Actinopteri > Labriformes > Labridae > Cetoscarus > Cetoscarus ocellatus. Next base: position 1,716,153 of record JBAMNC010000366.1, read on the forward strand.
AATAAATGTCAGGTCTGATCCTCTGTAAGCATTTTCTTTACACTAAGTCCTGTTAAGAGTAATTTGCTAATCAACCATACGATAATCCATTTGAAATGTTTAGTCTAAAAGGGAATTATCGTTTCACTTATATTGCTGCAGGAGCATTTTGATTGGATTATGTCCCCGACACATGTGTAGCTTATTTTCATGTTATTTCCCATTCACACATGTCAACATTGTGCACCTGGCTGTTCAAAATGTGCTTGTGTGACAGTAAGTATGTGACTTACGGAGTCGACTTAGAACAGACTTTATTTTTGTTGATTCTTTAGAGATAATATGACATACAGTTTATTGCAGTTTAGTTAAATAATAATTACATTTTAGTTTTGGTCCATATTTGCCTGCCTTAGCCTCTGAGTTAAAACTCATCATTAGTAAAATGTAAAAGATGACAGTCATAGTTTTAAATTTAAAGACATTATTTCCAATCACATGTGAAATTTGAGCCTGTTATTTGTAATCATGAATCCAAAACACGCATAAGTTTCTTGTTCTAATATTACAGTTTCTGTTCATCTCCTCATAAATCATGTTTTTCTGTGCACAGGTCAGCCTTAGCAGCAGCCATCTTGTCTTCGTCTCTCACTGGACAGACATGGGCCATCCCTCCAGTCAGACCAAGGTCTTTCTCTGAGAGTGACCAATCAGAGTCGTTGATATCTGAACCAAACATCAGTACAGCACTTTACACCAGGTAAACTACCTCTTGGTCAATCACTAGGACAGGGTAATAGGGACCATAAGTAATATTGATGTTTTTGGTTGGTTGGCAATAACAATAAATATCCCGATATATTTTTCTGTAAAGTTAAAAAAAAAAAAACTGGTTAACACAATACCAGAATTATAATCTTTAATATCATTCTAGTGAAAAATTCAACAACAAAAATATTGATTTTTCAACTCTCATTTACGCTCAAGAGAACACTGGAAAACTGCATTGTGCAGCGGTGTAGAAGAGTGTCTGGCAGGCATGCTGTTACATAATGGGTGTGTCCCAGTGTGATCGTCCACTTAGGCCTGCACAATATGAGAAAAACGTGATGTGTGATAATGTTGTTCAATACTGTGCTTACAATATTATTTGTGATAAAATGACAAAAGATAAAGCATTCATATGAGTTATATTTAAGGGGGTTCTTGCCTATGCCACTCTTCTTGTTTGAAATAAGATTCGTAGTTGCAGCCTCTGTCCTCTAAATGTGGAAGAAATACAAAAAAAAATTGTTTCATCAATTTATTGGCACAAGTAAAACCCAAGGAAGCTTAAGCTTTGACAACCACAAAGAGTGAGAAAACAGGGCCGTTAAATCACGTTTCTTAAAACATTGCTTCAACATAATAATTACAAATGTTTAAAATTATTAGGATTAATCCAGACTGCGACAATCTGTTTTGTTGTGAAGGGTCATACTGCAATAAAGATGAAATTGCAATAAATTTTACAACCTGGTCAGCAACTGTTCTGATTAACTTTTATTTTTCTGGACATTAGACCAAACATCTTTCAAACCAGTTTATTTAACCTTACACTCACCAATGGCTAGTTGAGTTGTAAAAAAATGTCTTTCTGTTGTAACAAAATAAGGGATGCATATGAACAAAATTGTCCTGCCCTTTATCTCTTAAAGATTAAACACACTGCTTTAGCTTTAATTATCACAAACATGGGGAACAAAAGTAAAGCAAATGTGTCAATAAGAAATACATATATATTTCTTTTTTTAAGATGACAGTCAAAAGGTATGGCATTTTGGTTTAACTGATGTTTAACTGAATAATTTGTTGTTTTGTTTCAATTTCTATTCTTGCTTGCTTATTCTGTAAACTGCAGAAGTCTTTGAGGATTAATTGGGATTTTTTTTAAGTTGCTAAATCAGCATTTTTATACAGAAATGAAACTATAAGAAGTACTGATAGATTTGATTAAAAAGGAAGTCATCAGCTGCTGTAAAACTCTAGTAATGACACATGACTGTAAAAGTTCCCAAGGCACACGTGGACTTGTCTCAAAACAGACCGGTGTGCCCTGTCACACCATCAGAGAACCAGTTATGAGAGTTGTATTACCCCGTATTGTAGATCTTAGTATACATTCCTTAAGATTTATTTTTTGAGCTTTTAGTCCTTTATTTAATACGCAGGACAGTTGACAGAGAGAGTGAAGGAGCCAGGCCAGATCAGACCTGTTGTGGTCTCTGCATGTAGAGTGCAGACATAATCACCAGATCATCGGAGCCCCAACAATAAACTTTCCCTCAGTTACTCAGTTTCTCAATACCCACAGAGGCAGATGGTCAGAAGATTGGACCAGCCGCCCCCGCCTGTCCTCCCCTGAACACTCAGAGGAAGAGCTGAAGGATAATGCAGAGGAGGTGGAGGATGAAGAGGACAAAGAAGAACATGTTTACCAAACTCTGGACCGACAAGAGAACTGTCCTGCCATGGAGCCTGTCTATGCTGTGTCATTAAAACTCCAGGTAAGAGATACACAACCATGTCAAGCTTAATTTCACCGAGAATTACTGGATTTACTCCTGATGTGTATATATATATATATGTATACGGTATGTATCAGTAAAACACCATTTTATAATGACATGCATCATGACATGCATTACATTTGTCTGGGGTAATTTTAGGGCACTGTGATATTGTACAGCATCACTTATGACTTTATCAGTGAAACCTGTGCTTTTCCTTCTAAGACGAGGGACAGAGTCTGATGTGAGAAGATAAAATGTTCTTTGATTGAGTACGTTAGTGGATGGTTTCTATATCCTGTATTTTTAGCATACTCGGTTCAGTTTGTGAATTAACTGAAGCACAAGTACCAGTCTGGTCCACAGGGAGGCACAATTGCACTTAAACTGAAGACGTATCATGCACCTCAGGCATCCTTCTCATCTTAAAACAGCTTTTTATGCCCACTGTTTCATTGTATGGGGTTCCTTCAAATCCTTGGTAAGTTTAAAAGGTCCTGAATTCTATCTTTTTAAATTTTAGGTCATTAAAAAGTCTCACCAAGTCTTACTTTTACCTGACAAAGGTCTTAAATTGTATTTGTTTATTTTACCTTTGTTTAGCCAAGTCTCTTTTTTAAGGGAGACCTGACCAAGAAAATCAGTGACTTAGTTACAGCAACAAATACACACTCATACAGAGCATAGTAAATACTAGGATCAGTCAGAGTAAGGCATCAGTTTGAACAGCTGCATACAGAGAGCCTGGATTCAAGACTTTTCACCAGGGATTTATAATGATTCTGGGTAACTAAGCTTGGCAGTTTAAAATCAGTCTGAAGATTGTTCCAAGCAAAGGCAACAGAGAAGCCAAAAGCTTTCTCCCCTACTCGGTCCTGACTTTGGGAACCATTAATTATCTGATGATTGCAGGTTATTTATCTCATCCTTCAAAAGGGAGGAAAGGCATTCTAGGATCTAAATGAAACTTCGAGGATAGACCTCCTAATCTGTACAAATCCATGCAGTTTTTGTGTTTGGATTTTATGCACCCAAAGGAATGTTTGTGAAGTTTAGGACTCTAGCAGTTCATTTTTTGGGTTTATTACTAAACACCTGTTCATCTGCATTAAAGAATGTTCCCTATTTAACGGACTTTTTCAGTTACATGCACTTTAATGTAAAGTATATTAATTTATATTTTCTATTCAAGTTTTTGGGCTGTTGGCAAAACTCTTTGGTTTCACATTGATTTAAGAAATGATTTTTCTTTACCATTTGATGTTCTGTTGCATTTAAATCAAACACGTCTTATGTTGTGTAATAATAAAGATATAGAGGTCAAAATATTGAGCTAGGTTTTTGAGCCACATTGCCCAGCGCTCTGTAAACCTAGTTTAAGTGTACAAGTGTCCCTGTATGGATTAAAATCAGCTAAATGTCAGAGTTACGTCTCTGTGGCAATGAAGTTTAACAACATTCATAACCTTCAAATATCTGCACTTTTAGGTGAACACTTCCTAAACCAAAAAAATTAAGATCATGGTTGCATGAAGATAACGAGTGTTTTTTCCTTCCATTTTATTAAACGTGTTTTATAGTAATATTTAAAGCTAGGATTTTCCAATAAACTAGCAACTAAGTTTTAAGATTAGAATATTAAACACAGGCTTTAAATGTTTTTTATTTTTAAGTTAAATCAGATTTTTACCTCATTTACATTTATTTACTGGCTCTCTAAAAATTCACACAATAAAGACCCTGACAGATTGTATTGGCATCATGTTGACAACGGCCAGTGCTGTTTGAAATAGTTCATAAAGGGATCCAGGCAGTGAGACCTCAGAAGTGTCTCAGAAAACATGTCATTACACAACTGACAGCCTGTTGCTTCTGTATGCCTGCTTTCCAGAGCAACACAACCCAGCCGCCACAGATGTCTTCAGGAAGAGAACCTTCTCCAGGTACAGACTTCACACTGATGGAAGAGAGATGGACATCATTATTCTCACTCGGCATGCTGTTTCTGAGTGAACAAAGTTGAAGCTGACGCCCTCTATGTCAGCCAGGGCAGAGAAAGTACACATAAGCAGGATAAAATGTGCATTGTTTAAAAGTGCAGTTAATGTTAACACATATTTATGTGTGAAAGGGCTTTTGTAGTAGTAGTAGTAGTTTATTTATACAATGTAAAAAAAAAAAAAAAGATTCTATGTATATATACCTAGTAAAATAATAATACAAAATTGAACAAACAAAGACCACTTTATGAAGAAAACTTAATAATTTCAGTTTCATACATGCCCGAAAAGGAGTGAGAAGAAGTACAAACTTATTAAATCCCACCCCTTCTCCTTTAAGTATCAGTATATATTATTCCACTACCTCATTGATATGTAAGTATAAAATCATTGCATGTTGTAAAAAGATAATATAGTTATCTTTGCCTGATAAACATACGTTTTTCAAAAATATCATTTTTAATAAATCCTAACTTCCCTGATACAAACGTATTTCAAAGTTTACAATTCCATCCTGAAATAGTAGTTTGTATTGAAACATAAACTAATATTTGATCCTTATGAAATCAGTACAAACAAAAAATAAATAAACAAATAAATTCTAAGCACGTAGTTAGAAACCTTATTTGTCTCTGTGCCTTGTGAAAATAATTTTCTGAACCTTTGTTTTAACTGGTTGATGTTTGGACATCCCATCAGCTCCACATTCAGACTGTCCCACAGTTTCACAACACAAACACAAAAACAAAAACTTTTCCTCGCTGTGTGCACCCTCATGACTTTAAAATAAAAATTTCCCCTTAAATTAACCCCCCCCTTCTCTTTCAGTGACCAACTTTTGAATATTTGCAGGCAGTAGATTGTTTCTAGCTCTGAAAGTCCACAAGATCTTTTTAATAACTTTGAATGTAAGAACAATGAATCAGTGTGATCCTTGTATCTAACCCTGTGATTGATCCTTACCGCTTTCTGTTGCAGAATGAATTGTTGATGTAATATAGCATTTTAATTGTTGCCCTAGATGTCTGCACAGAAATTGAGATATGGAAGAACTATTGTACAGTTGAGAATGTGGAGTGATTTGTGGCTCAGAACCTGTTTTCTTCTCTTTGATACTGTTATGCTTTTTGAAACTTTGGTTTGAACTTTAATATCTCATTTCCAGTCGATTTCATCATCTATTGTCACGCCTCAAAATTTGATTTCATTAACCCTTTCAATGCCCCCCATCCAGTTTAATCTATTGTGTATTAGTTTTGCAGTTTCCAAACAGTATGATTTTTTTCCCCAAGTTGAGTGATAGTTTATTTCTGTCCAACCATAGCTTCACTTTTCGCAGTTCTGTATTGATCTCCTGTGATCAACTGATGATCATTACCAGAACAATATTGGTGTCATCAGCTAATGAAACCAGTTTTAACACATTTGACACTTTTCATAAGTCATTCATACACAGAATGAATAATATGGGTCCCAACACTGACCCCTGGGGGACACCACAAGAAATGTCCAAACATGTTGACCAATGTTTGGACATTTAATTTTGTCTGAGACATGTTGATATACTCGTGCAAATCAACACTGCTTATAAGCTTTGTTTTTTTATTATTCTTTATGTTGATTTCCCTTAACATGTGACGTGTGTGTTTTGATGTACCTAGAAAAATCTAAACTTCACCCTTTAATAACTTAATGGGTGGTGGGGGGTGGAGATCATGACAGAAAGACTCCAGTCCTCCTGCTACCCTGAAATGGATAAAGTGGATTAGATAATATACTCCTAAAAAAGTTTGCAAATGTTATTTGGGTCAGTTATTTCTCCTCTTTAGTAATTCCACTTGGTGTTGTGTTTTATATTGTTGGAAAGCCTGAGGAGTCACCAGTTGCAGCTTGTAAGGACTGTGCATTTGAGGGGCAAGCAGAAAGGCCCCTCTTTACCTTGAAGAAAGCCTACAGTTCCTCAGTGAGGCAAGGGTGTGGACCCGTCCTCTTGGGGGGTTGTCTTCCTGGGATGTCCACCTCACAGTCAGTCAGTTGACTTCACCAGTCTAAGTTTGCAAATGGCACCCGGGCTGACACCAAATAAGGCTGCTACTCTGCGTACAGCTACACCAGCTTCAAGTGGTGAGGAATTTTTGCGCATTTTTGAGGGGGTACCCGCATGTTTAGCTGTGTGGACATTCCAGGGATGCATGGTCCTTACAAGTTGTACCTCGTTACAGAGGTGATTAATCAGGCTTTCCAAGGATGTAAAATACAATACCAGTTTGTATTATTAAAGAAGAGAAATAACTAACCAAGCGTCATTTCCAAACTTTTTTTAGAGTATGGATATTGGACATCAACATGAATTTGATAAACAAAATTGCCTTCCCCTGTATCTTGTTTGAAAATCTGAACTTGTACTGTATTTGATTTTTTTATATTTGTGAGAGCTTTTTATATAAAGAAAAGGGAAAGAAGAGTAAGATACTTCCTGCCACCACGAGTGTCGACCCTTTAACAAAGGGAGAAGATGAGGTCTTTATTCAACCAACACTCATTAACGTGGCCTTTCATCATTACAGCTAAATGGAGTTCCTCATTACTGCTGTTATTACCAGAGCTGACTCCAGGCTCATCGTGCTGCTAAATTAGAATCACTGATGTCTCCCTTAAAGGCTCTTACCTCTATCGCCAACACGCTGGCTGCATGCTAGCTGTCTTAATAAAACAGAAAGTCTCATGTAAGGGTCAGTATGCTGCTCATGATGAAAATGGCTCATATTGTACACCCAGGGACCCCTGCTTCCCCTAGAGCTGTGTTCATCTATGATTGAATTTGATTGCAGAGAGCAGTGTGCAGTCACCTGAAGCCAGCTGCGTTTCTTCCAAGAAAGTATCAGTCAGGACGAGACGAGAGTGTCAGAGAGAAGAACGGCCAGGTAACCGTGAGACCTAAAGAGACCAGCTGTGTTTCTGCTTTATTACTAATATTATTGTTTTATTAAAAACTCAGTGTGCATGGTACCTTTGATTTTATTGATCTTTTTAGAGGAAAACCAATCATCTTGTCCTGCCCCCCCCAGAAAAGGTTTGCTATGGACTAGGGTATTTACCACTGAGATAAAGAGTTAGACAGTATTGTTCATCATAATCTATTTTGCTTTAAAATTATTTCAGATGTTTGTTCTGACTTTTTCAGACCATTGGTGAGTTAATTATGAATGGACCTGATTTATCAGCACACAAGTCTATTTCATTAAAAACTATTTATAAGCCACATTATGTTTTGACGACAAGATGATCTATTTGAAAAGTTAAGCCTGCATGTAGTCTTGTTGTTTTATTTATTTTATTTTACTTGAAGGATAAAATTTATTGTCATTCTGTTAATACCTAAGTAGCAACAAAACGAGAAGGTGTTTGTCAGGATCACAACAAAAGTACATTCATTCATTTATACATCACACTTTAAAATTAAAAGGATAAATAGATAAAGTGCAACAGTTAAAAATAGTGAAAGTGACACTGTGGCGGAGATTTGAGACACTGGTGTGTTTAACTGCCAGACAGCTTGTGGCAGGAAGCTGTTCAGCAGCCTGGTGGTGGAGCATCTTATGCTGCGGTAGCGCTTCTGGGAGGGTAGGAGCTGAAAGAAGCTGTTCATTATGATAATTGGTGAGCTTCAAGTAATGTTGATGCCTTAATACCACAGCAACTCAGCAACTAGACCTGTCCTGAAAAAATGCTATGACAGTGTATCATGACATATTCCTTACCGATATGTAGATAAATGCAGAACTGATATGGCCTGTAGTGGTGTAACAGCAGTTACAAAATACCCTATAAGTGATGACGCCTTAGTGGCCACAAAGTTATTCTCTTTGAAATGTTTTGTCCAAAATGGTAATCATCTTTTCATCTGTTTTCTTTTAGAAGTGCATGTGTGACTATCAAAGTCATTAAAAATAGACATCTTTTCTATTTCAGCTACACCACCAGTCCCAAACTACGACCACATCAGCCAGTCCAGCAGAGCCAAAACCCCCAAACACCAGGCCAAGTCTCCAGAGCCCAGGAGAGCATACAGTGAAGTCCAGAGGGAGGCAGTGCGGGCGCTGCCAGAGAAAAGCACGAGGGCGGTGGATGATCAAAAACTTCTAGAGGAGAGACTACAACGCCTCGAACAAGAGATCAGTCTCAGTCGGGCCTCCTCAAACCTGAGATCATCTTCAGGTAGAGTCCGGGAGTGAGTGGAGATGTACGGGGAGATGAATAACAGAGTTAAAGAGAAAGAAACAAGTGAAAGAAGCTTTATTTCATTTTTTCTTTTTGCAAAAATGTATGTCTTAGATTTTTCTGGTAATAGCCTATTGAACATAATCAGCAAGGCATGTGTCTTACCTGGCTTTTGTGTTTAGTTTCTTAGGCCACAATCTAACGACTCCTGATAAAAATATCATATAAAGATATAAAAGTAAGAATTAAGTCCATAATTGTTGTCATTTAACTTGTGAAGTATCGTGACGAGAACTTTTTTCTTAATTAGTTGGTACTTCTCATTTTTAAAATACAGCCAAAGCACTTACCAGTAGTTAATGTGTGCTTTTTCTATCTCAAAATAATGTTATTGGACTCAATAGGTAAATGTGGCTTTAACATTTTCGTGACTTAAAATTGGACAAAACCCTTTTTTTTTTTTTTTTTTTCTTTGCATTGTGGTTATTCAAATTATAACTGTTGCCTAACACTGTTTAAGTCACAATTATGTGTTTGAAAGATTGGCATATTGTAAAAGACAGGGCCCGTCAGTACAGAGATACAGCACTTTTCTGTGCAACCAAATAAAAGAGGTCAAAAAATTCATTAAGTGTTTTCTTTAAGTGACTTTTCGAGACTATTCAAACTACTTGAATATAACTATAATACAAGCCAACAACAACTTTTTGGCACTTTTTATTCTTATTTTTAGTAATTCTGAAGAGGTACATCTAGCCCCAGTGCATCTTGTCAAAGTCATAGTCCTCTTAACAAGGGCACAATACAGTTTCTCAAAAATATCTACAACTGAATGTTCTTTTCTTGTAGGTAGCCAAGCAGAGCTGCAGAATCTGAGGCAGCACGCTCAGGAGCTGGTGGATGAAAATGACGCCCTCAAACTGACAGTTCATCGTCTAAATGTGGAGCTGAGCTGCTACCAAACCCGCTTCAGACCCTTGTCCAAACAGGAGGTATGACAAGCTCTGAGGGATCTCTTCTGCTTTTAGAAACCGTTGCCTAATGTTTGAATCCATTGGTGTTCTGGCTCAGACTGTGTAGAGCATGGTTTGTGGGAACAGAGTCATGACTATGAATCAGTAGCTCTTATAATAATCTGCACAGAAGATGAACTCGTATAATCTGGTTGGAGCCCTTGTGATTATAATGGCTTCATGCGATCTCTGAGTGGAGTGTCTCAAGGTTGATATGACTGACCTCAAGAGCTTACATGCAGAAGAGTGCATACATCAAGAGAAGGCTGGATACTGTAGACCACTCACAGCACATTTTTTTACATAACTGATTTTTTTAAGTAAAGATATAACAAATGGTTGTAACAGTATGAATTCTTGAAATATGAAATAATTGTAGTAATAAAGATTTTTGATTACACACCATAGACAAGATATTTAATGTTCAAACCGATAAAGTTCTTTATTTTTATTTTGTTGCAAATATTCCAATATTCAGTGTCTAGAGAAACACTATTCATGCTCAAAGCCAAAAATATTGGCTCTGCAGATGCAGACAATGATGTCTACTGTATATCTAATTGAAAAATACATTGGTGAAGCATATATAGTTCAGCTCTTCATCAGGCATAATGAACCTTTTTAATAAATGAGCTGATAAGATTTTGATATTCAGGCATGTGTGAGTGTTTTTCTGCGAATTCAGGCAAATGTGGAGTGTTTTTGTCCTCATTTGTTGTTTTCACAAACAGAATACCCCCTGTGTTGTGTTATACTGAAGACCTTGCCTAACCTTGGCATAGTTTAATGAGCTTACAAAACTCAACAACTTATAACCTTATTTGTACAGCTTTAGTGTAAAAACAAATTACTTTTCTACAAAGCCTTCCCAATAGAAATTCAGCTTTGATTCAGACCCCTGCTGTGAGAGGAATAATGTTTCTTTTTGTTTGATCTGTTGCTCTGAATGCGTTTCTTGCTCCTGCTTGTGTTAACCAGTGGAAAAAAAGCTGGCCTGTGTTTTTCACTCATGGCTACATCATGCTGCAGCTTCACACCATGACATACTTCCTCTGTTTCTCATTACTGACAGTGTGGCTTCTGTGAGGAAGATTGAAGAAGAGATTACAGAGAAGTTTGGTTGTAAGAAAATAATATAACAGGAGCTATATTTGCAGAACACATCAGTTTGTCCAATCATTTTAGCTGGAATATCACTTAGTCAACTTTTACATTTTATTTCCCATGTGTTTAGAGGTTTTATAACTGTACAGTATTGCCCATAGGAAATTGTCAGGGTGGTGGGTTGGTGTTGAGTTTGGGAGCAGTGGGCATGCTCTGTTCGCCCCATTCAAAGGTAACTGTCCTTCACTTCTCCCAGTGCGTGCTGGATAAAATACCGCAGAGATGTGTCGGATCTAAGAGAAATGTACTCCGACATAAGGATTAAAATGTTTTTATTTTTGACAATTGCAGCTAATGTCACACATGTATATTTGCATACAAACCACAGCTGCCTCTGGCCAAAATGACGCCCTCATTAGTAGAGATACACCGATGCGACGGTTCAACATCGGTGTCTGCCCTTTCTGCTAACAGCCTGATGCCAGCAACTGAATGCTGGCGTAAAGCACACCTAGCTGCTGGATCAGAAAAGTTCTTTTTATTGGGTAAAGACGTTAACTGTTTGACACAGACTGCCTGAAATACCTTCCTGTTCACTTTGTATATGAGCTATCTTTGTAATGAACATGCAGTTTTGTTGTGGTGTCCAAAATCGAAGTGAGAATAACACAGTGGTGCAGGGATGACGTCTTCCTGGTAACCAGGAAGTGCTAAATGCTAACTCACGTCCTCGTTTTTTGACTCATTCCTGCACCACTATGTATAGTGCAGTCATTGCATAATTACAATGGTAGGTTATTTGATTGTACATTAGGCCTGACTATCAAAAGACCATGCTTAGAAAAATCTTGTTTCAGCCCCCTAATGTTGAATACTGATCACTGCAACATCTCAGATAATTCCAGCCTCATATTTTTGTTTTCCATTTATTTTTATAATGTAAATATTATATAAGCTGTTAAAATCACCACAGTGGCAGCTTTAATAATTCAAGTGTTCAAGGTCCTTTATGGACAATTGCCATGATATTATGTCAACTTAATCTGTTTTACTCTCTTTTTTTGTCTCCTTCAGAGCTCCAAAGTCAGTGGCTTGCCAAAGACGGGGTCACCTCCTCCCTGGCTGGTCAGTATTTGCACATTTATATACATTATAATTTCATAATGCCAGTAGTATTTTTTTTCTATGTTGCTTGTTCACAGGGATTGGAATCCAAGTTGAGAATCGAAAACAACTAACGCAACTAATTAACACCATTTCCATTATCAAGTCCTTCCACTTTGTCTCACTCTCGTATGAGGCAGTCACCAGAGACAATAACAAAGATCTTAAAGATGTGTTGATGGCAGACAGGAAACAGAGGTAGTCAAAATTTAACTAATTTTAAACAAAATGGCGCTGACTTTTCATCGATCACCTTTATCTGTGTCTTTTCAAGCAGGGATGGAAACACCAGCAATGTGCACACACGTTCAGCTATGCAGCGTGATAATTGATGCTATTGCCATGTGTTTGACATTGGTGCATTTAAAGGCTTGTGTAAGCAACACAGAAAATCCTCAGGAATCAGACAAGGTGTCAGTTAGAATTAGATTGATAAGCATAACCAAATAATGGCATTAGTGTTGATAAAATCTTTTCAATTCCGATCCCTTCCTGTTAGTAATTTGAGTTGAATTTTATAGTACAAACGTATGGTTTGCAGACAACTATGGCTCGTTCTCTTAAATCCTTATCTCATTATTACGAAACCTTTAACATGCTGACAGAACTGAACAAGTTTCTTTGAATCAGGTTTAAAGCCAAATAAGGGTTTGATAATTACAACGGTGTTTATATGGGTCTAAATAAAAAATCCATCAGGCAGCTGCAGCTCATCCGTGTCGCTACTGCTCGAGTCCTCACATCACCAGTAAAGTAGATCACATCACACCAGTCCTTCACTAAAGTGACTTCTTGTGAATCAAAGGATAGATTTTAAAATCTTCCTCCTGGTTTATAAAGCACTTAACGGTCTTGAGCCTAAATAACTATCAGATGTTTTAGTCCTCTGGGACAGGTTTACTCGCTGTTCCCAGGGTCAGGACTAAACAGTCAGTTTTGGTTTCTATGCTCGTAACCTGAGGAACAAACTACAGGAGAAACATTTGTATTAACCGCAGCCTTCACATACGTTCAGATTCTTCTTTTTTTCCCTCTTTTATTATCTCATCTGTACTTTTAATTATAGAAAAACAAATTTCCCTTTAAACTTGAAATTCTCCAATGTTTTATATTGATATGTCCAATTTTACTGATTTTCTTGTCTTAATGCTCTTAATATCTTTGTTTGGAACTCAGTAAAGCACTGTTATGAAGTGCTGTATGTATGAATGTGACACTGCCTGGCCAAAAAAAGTCACCACCTGGATTTAACTAAGCAAATAGGTACATGCCTCCTATTGGATAATTACTGCATGGGCGATTATCTTTCAGCTGGCAACAAGTTATTCAACCCCAGCGGATGCAATGAGTAGCTTCTCATTTCTTAAACAACCATGTGGAAAGACACATCCTGTGGTCATGGAAAAGATGTTAGTCTGTTTAAGAAGGGTCAAATCATTGGCATGCATCAAGCAGAGAAAACATCTAAGGAGATGGCAGAAATTACTAAATTGGGTTAAGAACTGTCCAACACATTGTTAAAAACTGGAAGGATAGTGGGGAACCATCGTCTTCAAGAAAGAAATGAGATCAGAAAAAAATCCTGAATGATCGTGATCGGCGATCACTTAAATGTTTGGTCAAATCATATCGAAGAAAAACAAAAGTAGAACTCAGCGGTATGTTCAGTAGTGAAAGTAAGAGCATTTCCACACACAATGTGAAGGGAACTCAAGGGATTGGGACTGAACAGCTGTGTGGCCTTAAGAAAACCACTAATCAGTAAGGCTAACCATTAAAAAGGCTTCAGTTTGCTAGTGAGCATAAAGATTGGACTCTGGAGGACTGGAAGAAGGTCCTGTGGTCTGATGAGTCCAGATTTACCCTGTTCCAGAGTGATGGGCACATCAGGGTAAGAAGAGAGGCAGGTGAAGTGATGCACCCATCATGCCTAGTGCCTACTGTACAAGCCTGAGGGGGCAGTGCTATGATCTGGGGCTGCTGCAGTTGGTCAGGTCTAGGTTCAGCAACATTATGGCCCAAAGAATGAGGTCAGCTGACTACATGAATATACTGAATGACCAGGTTATTCCATCAATGGATTTTTTTCTTCCCTAATTGCACGGGCATAGTCCAAGATGACAATGCCAGGATTCATCGGGCTCAATTTGTGAAAGAGTGGTTCAGGGAGCATGAGACATCATTTTCACACATGGATTGGCCACCACAGAGTCCAGACCTTAACCCCACTGAGAATCTTTGGGATGTGCTGGAGAAGGCTTTGCACAGTGGTCAGACTCTCCCATCATCAATACAAGATCTTAGTGAAAATTAATGCAACACTAGATGGAAATTAAATCTTGTGACATTACAAAAGCTTATCGAAACAATGCCACAGTGATTGTGTGCTGTAATCAAAGCTAAAGGCGGTCCAACAAAATATTAGAGTGTGTGACCTTTTTTTTTGGTGGTGACTTTTTTTTGTCCAGGCGGTGTATTCAATCAATTAATCAAACTTATTTGTATAGCACTTTTCATACAAGGTCTTGTAGCACAAAGTGCTTTGCATAAAAACAAGGAAATGAATAAAATAACACTAACACACTCACTTACGCACACACAAGGATACACAGAAAACAGAATTAGAGGACTGAGGAAATGCTGTCTTGAATTAAAAATGAGGAAACACAGGAGCTAAGACTAAAATGACAATAAAAAATCATGATAAGAAGTAAGATAAAAATACTAAAAGAAAATTAATAAATAAGTAAATAAAATAAAACTTTAAATTATATGGCAAAATGAGATAGCCAAATACCAAATGCGTAATAAAATCTACTAAAGTAGGATAATGGAAAGAAAATTGATTAACAGAGAATAAAATTCCAAACAATAACTCTGAGCTGAAATTGGGAAATAAAAAATATTAAGAGGGTTAAAATAAATAAGATTAAATAATAAAAATAAATATAATCAGCTATTAGTAAAGTAGCTTTTTTATGTCCTTGAAACCAATGATTTATAATAGTTTTCTGTGTCCATGGTAGTTCACAAAGAGAAAAGTGTTAATGTTTGTTATATCTGGTTGTTTAAGTCTGATCCTGTGTCCTTTAGGGGGAGTCAGAGCTGTCTATTTTTATCTGTAATTACATCCACGAACATTACAATGTCAAAAATGACAAGCAAGGTCATAAGCCTGCAATAAATGGAAATATTTTGAGAATAAAGCACTCTTGAGAAACATCTTTGGTGTCATTTGTGTTATTTTTAAGGTCCTTGACCAGTCAAGCTAATTTGGATCACCTCTCATTGTCCTTGTTTGCAGCTTGACATGAAGCATTTATCTCCTCTGCTGCTGGCCTATGAGGACAGGATGAATGAGAAGGATGCACTTCTGCAAATTACTGAGGTAAAGTATGAGTGGGAGATGTACTATGGTGGACCACCACTCTGAAAGAATGTCAAACTCTGTGGTAAGACGAGGTGTTAGTAGCAGATACACTGGCTGTTGTTATTAGAGGTAATTTGTATTTTGAGCTATTCCTTCTTCTTTGTACCGAAATTGTTAATCCTTCAACCACACTGATTAAACCCAAAGCACTTGTGTATCTCTGTTTGCATGCCACAGGAGGAAGTGAAGAGGCTGCGAATCCATGTAGAGGAGGTAATCAAAGAAAATGAAAGACTCCATGATGAAATTGCAAAGATCGGAGGGGTCAGCCAGAAGGACTGGTAAGAAGCAATAAACTCTGCGTGTATTGATTCTGCACTGTCAGCACTTGCTCAGCCGTCATCGCTCATTCCCATGATGGGGGAAAATGAAAAACTACCTTCACCCCCTTCTGCTTGACTGCCTGCCTGCCTCTGTTGCTTACGCTAATAAAGGGTGAAATAAAATAGATAAAACCATAACTTACTCATCATGCATCATCATGGTGTGATGCAAAGATGTCTTTCTGTAGGCCAACATAGAAGCCGGTGGGTTCAGTAGACAAAAGGTTTTTGATTTTTGCTGAAAATAGTCTTTTTGGTGAATGAAAAGACTATGACGGATTGTTCAATATTTGCATGTAACAATACTTTATTTTTTAAAAAGCTAATGTCAGGCTGTTATTGGTCTAAAACATTGTTGACTGATGTAACATCGCCACCATTATGCTTCCAACTTGTACTTGTTATGGATCAGCCTCCAGGTCCAAAGAAGGTAAACAAATAACTCACAAGACAACCCTTACCTGAAGAGGTAATAAATAAATCAAAAGAGAAGAGATGGAAGATGGTCCCTGAGGAACAAGGGACTGGTTTTCACGAGGACAACAAAAGAATTGGGATACGTTCGTCGGCACGTCCCCAGTGAGGAAAGCTCTGGTTGGCATTGCGGAGAGCGATGAGCCCAGTCGTCTTCTTTCAGCTCAGTTTTATTTTGTCCAGTGGCGTCTCTGTCTCCATGGCTGCAGACACTTTACCTGCTTCACTGTGTTGTCTTTTAAAGGAGATGAAACATTCGCTCCATGTGCACCTGGGTCATGATGCGTTCAAGTCTGTCAGACAATGCGGGTACATCTCAACACAGCTTAAGTACACACTTTATTTCCAACAGTCAGAAGTAATCTAGAAGACAAAACAGAAAGAACTAAGAAAAGAAGAGGAAACGTGATCTTTCCTGTCATTCCTAACATATTACACACTCTTACCTCTTTTACAACAGACTCTCCTCTTAGCGTGACGATTAAATATTCCATTGTCCTAGTCAGGCTCTTGTAAGTAACCACCTTTTGTCTCATGTAAATAAACTTTAAAATTCACTATGAAGCAATTCCAGATGTACTTTTTGTTGTTGAAAAATATGTATTCTGCTTCTCACGGTGTATGACAGTTTGAAATAGCTCCATAATATTTCTATCAGTCATGGAAATATCACCCAGAAAACATAAAAACAAAGTCAAGACAACATGTCCTGCCATTGACAGAAGCTGAGGACAAGGAAGTAGTTCCCTTGTGAATAAAAGGCTGCTCATTATCACCCCTGCCATTGCTGTTAACAAGCAAACAGCAGAAGTCTTGCTTCCTCTTTATTTTGATTGGTCGGTGCAGAAGAAGGAACATTGAAGAGAGCAGCACTGCCCAGGGTGCTGAACAGTGAAAACTCTGGACTATGGTTTTGAATTTAAAACAAGTGCTGCCAGTGCAACAAACAGACTGTGGACACTGGTCCCAAACTGTGTTCGGGACTTCCTCATGTTTGTAGTTCTGTTGTTTATTTGAAATGAAGGATGCACAATATTATCGGTACAATATCGGTATTGGCAGATATTGGCCAAAAAAGTTGAATATCGGTGTTCCAATACTGAAATTTTTCTAATATTTACAACCCGTATATCAGCCATTTATATGTGCTGCTGCCTGTCTTGGCCAGGACACTCTTGTAAATGAGATTTTTAATCTCAATGAGGTTTTTCTGGTTAAATAAAGTTCATAATAATAATGATAATAATATCCCATATATTGGCAAAAAACAATCATGCACCATATTTCTTCACCTTATCATCACTGCATGGGTACATTTAAAAATCAAGAGTTTCATTTTTTTAAGAGGAAAGTGGTTGTTTTCTTGTTTTACATCTGTTCCTTACCAAAAACTGTCACATTGGAAGCAACATGTCAATTATGTTTACGTTTAAAGACTTAATGCTCTTGATGGAAAAATGTCAGTCTCGGTGATAATGCATTGAAAATATTGTCATATTGGCAAAAATCCAATATTGTGTATCCCTTATTGAAAATGTTCTTGGTTGTTCTGCCCTCAGTTTTGTTGACATATCACAGACCATCTCTCTTTTTTCCTTCATGTTTCTCCACAGCCAGCAACTGCAACAGCAGGCCTTTCTGGTTTTGCAGGAGAACCAGATTCTGATTGATCAGCTTGAAGCTCGGCATGTTAAAGCCAAAGCCAATCACAGCAAACACCAGTCTGAAGGTACGGGGTCAGAAAGAGTAAAATGAAAGACATATTGGTTTAGGATGGGCCGGACTAATCCACAACCCTTTCAACTGAGCCAGCACCAGAATTAATTGTCAATTAAAGATGTTTCTGTGTGCAAAATCTGAATGCCATTTAAATGTATTTAGAGCTGTGAGTTGGCCACATGGCACTAACTGTGAAAGGAGCTATAGAAGGTATGTACTTTAACTCACATTAAGATCGAGCCACTGCAGTTCCACCTGCTTAGAAACACAGACCGAGGGCGGGAATCAGAGCAGAACCGCGTGTTGGTTTAATTACTGTACATTATTTTCTCCCTGGACTGCATGGGGGTGCATTGAATAGAGCTTTTCCTCACAGCACAAAAGTTTCTGCTTTGAATCCCTCATTGAAAAAAGCACTTCTGTGTGGAGGCAGAGTTCTACACTTTTCTTCCACAGACCAAAATAAACTAATCAGTGACCATAAATTTCAAGTAGGTGTTTGTGAGTGTGCCTGTTGTCAGTCTCTAAATGTCAGCCTAGTGATTGACTGGGTGTGCTCTGCCACTTGCCCAATGACAGATAATCACAGCTGGGATAGGCCCCAGCGAATGTGTGCTGAATGTGGTTAAACAACCTTTCCAGTGGTTTAAATCTGCTCTGCAATCACACATGGCTCTCAGTCTTTTCACAAAGTTGTGCCTCTCCACCTCTTTTCCCTCCCTCTGTAGTTGTCAAGCTGTCTAAGCAGCTGATGCTGTTGGAAGCTGAAAAGCAACTTTTGACACAGGACCTGGAAGAGAGCAGGAGTGAGCTGGAGAAAAATGTGAGGGAGGTTCAAGTTTTAAAGAGCCGCCTGAAGGATTCAGTCACCTGGGATGAGCATTGCAGCATCGTAGGGAAACTAAGACGGTACTGCAACAAATGTTTTAATTGATTCTTCGCTAGAAAACATATTAAACCATATATAAGACAGTTCCACAGATTAATCCTTAAGTGTCTGCTTTTTTCATAGTGAACTGAATGGGTTAAATGATTCCAACATGAATCAGTTTAAGATAATAATTAACATGACTAAAGTTAAATGAAACTTTGAAGTCACTTTCATGAAAAAAACAGATGCAAATATGCCACAATTTTTGGCTTTTTACCTTGACCTGCCCACTTTTTCAAAATAAAATGCCTTCTAACCAGCTTTGGTGGCAACCATAAAATGTACCAGGCTGTATTATTCAGCAAAAAGAATTTATTTGATCATCTAATGAATTAAATAGTTTAATTTTCTTTTGAATCATACATGTTCACAGGAATTGGTATAGTATACATTGCAAAGGATACTTCCAGAGTGATCCCTCCCTTTAGTTTATTACATTAAAGTTCACAAAAATAATGTATCAGGCACTTAATAACAAACAGAAACTAAAGTGCATATAGTAAGTGTATAGGATTTCTATTTTTCTTTCCATAGCTCGTGATGTTTTTTCCTGCAGCCTCAATGAAAACATGTGCTCCAGTACTTAACTTTCATAAATTACCTGTCCTCTAGAGATGGAGCTGCTGGCTTGAACGATTCATTTGTAATTGCCCTCTTCGCAGCAATACTCAGTAATGCAAAATGGTACTTATGGTACCAGGCAAAGATGTTTGACCCAAATCTGATGTTCAGTTCCTTGTGAATGTCGATCCAGAACAATATTTTTGAATAGGCCAAAAACAGGTACAAGCGATTAACTTTTTGAGAGCCACGACTCCTCCAGAAGCAGGGGAGCCAGTTTCGTAGGACTGAATAGAAATGGGGCAGAAATGAGTCCCAAAGCCCAGGAGTCAGTTAGCTTTTTAGCAGTTGCGGTTCCCACTTCCTATAGCCTATGGGATTTTAGAATAGCCCTGCTGTTAAATACCTGAAATAAGGTTTGTGATAAACATTCATATGAGACTCGAATGTTATATTTACAACGTGAAATGCTTGTGACATAGCCCTAATTTTGAATTTTGAAGCGTTGTTTTCTTTTTAAGTGGTTGCCAACAAACTGCTAACAAGGACTACAAAAATTGTTGGAGACACTAATGAAGTCATCAGTGATCATTAAATGATCATCTCGACGACAATGAAAACAAGGGAAACCTCAGTGTCTTTTTGAGAATAAGTAAAGGTTTGAATGAATTTCTTAATAAATACACCATAGCTGAGGCCATGGGCACTAACTTGATCAGATCATTGATGAGGAGATTATTCTCAAACAAGACGTTACAACATGACGTTTTATGATGGATGTGTAGTTGTTGCTTTTAAGTAAAACTGCCGTGTTGTAGATTCAGAATATCGTCATAATAGCTTTTTACTCCTGCCAACTACATTTAATTTGTGAAAGTAAAGTTTGTCTGTGAGGACTGACAGAAAATGGAAGTTTCATGAGTTTTAGTTTGCCGTGAAACTTTGATCTGCAATGATCCAAGAACACTTTGAAAATCTCCATTGGCTTTTAGTATCTATATATCTGACTATTTATCTATATATCTGACTATTTATATATATATGGATACTTATGTTTTTATGTATATAGGTATGTATAAATGGAGATATGTATATGTATACCTTTTGCCTTTCCTTGCATTCTTAACTACGTCTATGCGCAAAAACTATAAATGAATGAGTTTGCAATTACTATTATAACTATACTATTACTATTTTATTACCATTTACTATCCACTATTACTATACTACTATATTGATATCTATATAAAACTTTGTTTAATAAATTATATTATGTAGATACCCATATATCCAACTATTTATATAAATGTTTATGTTTTTATATATATACATTTCATCAGAAATATGTCATATTGTCCTGTTGCAATCCTTGTTTTATCTTGGTAGTATTGTCTAGTTGGAGCTCTTGATGCCCTCTGTTTAACCTCAAAGGTACCTTAAGGTATTTTCCCATTTGAAAAAAGAAATAGGGGGTACAGTCTATTTTGGTGGTACTAAAAAGACTGAAAGGGGAAAAAATGACAGTTATAGTCAGGACTGGAGTAAGTTGGCTGATTTAAGTCACTTTTGCTGGAAAGTATTTTAATTAATAATTATTGGTGTATTTGCTGATATGTCCTCTTTAGCCTACACGTGCTACAGAGCGCATTTATTTCACTTAAATGTTGCACACGTGCTTTTTAAGAAAAATGACAACATCTAAGTGTGTACCTAGGTTTAGAATTCAAATGAGCTTTTTTCTAGTGGGGCATGTGTCCGTGATTGTGAAGCTGATAGTATGAGATGTTTCATGCTTACATACATGGTAACAGTAACCTTAGACAACGGAGTATGTATGTGTGTGCTGGTCAACTATTTCTGAGTGAGAGCAAGACTCTCTGTCTCTCTCTGTACCATAATTCATACATGGATACAGAAACTGAAATAATATCTTGATACTAATATTAATAATAATATATAATAATACTTTATTAATCCCTTGGGAAACCTTCCACAGGGAAATTTGGAATCAGTAGCAGTTCAGTATTGCAGATTCAAATATATATATTAAAAAAAAGATGTATGGTATGTAAACAAAACTATAAATGAAATAAAATATAATAAAAAAATAAATAAAATATGGTAGATTTAAATATATAGATTCACAGACAACTGTAGGAAATATGGAAGGACAGATAAATTGAAAGAATATATTATTACCTCATTACCTAAAAAAATAATACTAACAGAAACAAGAGGCTGTCTGACAGTCTTGCAGAGAGTGGCTGAAATATCCCAGAGAGTCTGCAGGAAAATGACAGTTTGACATCATGTTATCGCCAGCAGGTTTACCAGGAGTTCATCACAGTTCAGGTTTAGTTCAGTCTAGTGTATTTTTGCTTTAACAGTACAATATTGATCTGTCAAGGATAAAACAAGAACAAAACAAGTGAAGCGCAAAGAGAAGGGAGCTGGGTTGTGGGGAATAAATTGATGTGCCAAGAGTGGATTTGGAACTGTGATTTCTTTTGATATTTCACAGAGGAAGCAAAGAAAGCCAGTGGGAGTGGACAGAAAACACAGATTTCCATTAAACTGACCAAAATGAGAAGTAAAAGGATTCAACTGGATTTATTTTTTTACTCGTAGCAAATCTCTGTTGTGAAAACACTTTGTTCAGAAGTTCTCTTCCCTGATGTTGTGATTTAATGTGCTGTACGATATGATCTTTCCTCAAAGGCAACTGGAGCAACAGGAGAGTAGGACTAAGAGTGAGATGGAGGAGATTTTGATCAGACTGTCCAGCCTGCAGGAGGAGAAGAGGAGTCTGGCTGTGGACAAAGCCAACCTGTCAGCTGATCTACGTAGGATGGAGGCTGAGCTAGAGCTCACCAAACAAGCCAACAGGTGACAATCAGTATATTTGGTTTTTATCTAAAACATTGAGGTATTTCAACTGTCAGATGGTTTATTAGAGTGTGTTTGAAGATACTGAGCCATTTTAAAGCAGGGCACACAGTAAAAGATAATTGGCCAAACTTTTGGCTAGGATCCCTTGCCGTTGACCAAAGTCAGCAAAAGCCTGATCAGATTCAAATTTATTGTCAGTGTTTAATTGTCAATGAATTTGTGCATTTGGGCAGTCCTCTCAGTCATCAGTTTGTTGTAGTTTTTGGATAAAATATGACCCAAGATAAGTTATTTATTTGGTATACAATGTTTTGCTAAAAAGTATGTGGAATTAGAAAAAAGAGTATCGGAAGTTTTGAAAATTTTAATGTGAACACTTAGTTTAGTACAAAACATAAAGACTCTGATATGAGATGTAAAAGGGTCAACAGTGGTGCAGGAATAAGTCAAAAACACAGAAGTGAATTAGCATTTAGCACTACCTGGTTCCTAGGGCTGAAAGCTGATGGGCTTTAGAGCACCAGTTTTGGATAAGTGTCTGAAATAAGGTTTATGATGAAACACATTCAGGCGAGATTCTTATGTTTAATCTGAAACAATAAAAGTGCATCTGATACTGCCTGCTTTTGAATTTTAAAGCATTGCTGTAACAAAAATGGCTGGGGACCTTATTTTAAAGCTTTTCTGATTGTTTTGTAATTAACATTAATTCATACAGAGCTACAACTATGAGAACCAATTTGATAAGGTCATTTGATCAAGAAGAACTTCTCAAACAGAAGGTCACAAGAAGACATACGTCATAAATATTGTGGTTGCCTCTAAGTCAAGACGCCATTTTGTAGTTTCATAGTAGATCAATAATAGCTATTTACTCTCGCTGATTATGTTTAAGCTTAAAACAGACGTTATTATCAGCAATGATCCAGGCCTTTTAGTCACGAGAACCAGCATGTTGGTAACCTCTGCATTGACCATCATCCCTGCACCACCCTGTTGACCCTTTGTCAGCTTTCTCATTGGTTGAGTGACAACCAATCAGAGAGCCCCTTCTCATAGCAACCGTTGCTAACCTACTTTGGTTTTGACAATCTTAAGCCTGAGCCGAGTTTTTTGAGTGAGTTGCGATGTATTTGTGGCCTCTATTTGGTGCTTTAACGTGATTTAAAGGTGTGCTTGGAGTGTCCGGAGGAGCGACTCAAAATTTCTACATTATCATCTAGTAGTTTTTAATCCTGTTCCCTGAACTGAAAGTTGATTGAGAAAATTGTTACCTCTGGACATTTCAATTCAAGTGGAAGTCATTAAATATTGATGCTGCTGAGCACAAACCTATCTCTATTTTTTACGGTTTTCATTTTTTTCATAAAACAGTGCTATTGGTCACCTTCCATGTTGATGAGTGGGTTTAATAAATGTTTAATCAAATTACAGTACAAATTGGAAGCCGAGGCTGAGGACAGAAATTAGACCTTTACAGTATTCATTCATTTAGTAGTAGAGTGTTTTTCACATTTCCTTAAAAGTAGCAAATTTGGGGATGGGAGGTTTGTGTCCCAACAAATTATGCTTTAAGGTAAGAGAAAATACTTGTAATAATGTTTAGGATAGTTGATGCTCTGGTAATGTTAAAAGCAACTTGCCAACATATTACTAGTTAGAGCATGTTATATCATTCACTGCTCCTCTCGAACATCTGCTGACTACCGCTAACATCAACTAATGATCAGTGCTGGTCCAGTCAGACAAATCAAAATATATAACACAACTCAGTTGTCTTTTTTTTATTTTGCTAAAGAAGCACTTTGTTGATGTTGTGCTGGAAAAGACTCACCTCAGCTAGCATCACTAACATCATACAATGGTTATATTTTTAACAGTTTGAACAAGTTTTCAGAGATTCTTAGATATTCTCATACACCTCACTGTATCTTTGCCATTATTCCCTCACCATGGGCTAGTTAATAACACCATGGGTGAGTTGATAAAGAATTAAAGTCAATCAAAAGTCAATTAAAGTTAAATTAAATTTAAGTTGAAGCGAGGATCACCTTCAGTGTATTTAAATGGAAAGAAGCCTCATGACAGGAGAATTTGACTAACCTAACAACAGTAACCAAGGAGGGTGGGGCTTGACACAGGGTCAATTGACGTTGCATGGATATTAGCTGTAAAAGATTATTTCTGCATAATTTCTCACCACACTGCAGTTCAGATCAGGTTATCATCCTGCAGCTGCTCTGAAATCTGCTCTGGTGTGTGCGTTCCCTCTCCACTCCCTGTAGACCAGAGCTGACATTAACACTGTCTCCTCTCATTCTGAAGTGTGAGGATTTTTAGGAGATGTTTCATTAACCAACCCTGTCTCCTCCTGTCTCACTGTGAGATGATGTGCTCTCATGACACCGTTCAGTTAAATCCATACAAACCATTTTGAGTCATGATTCCTTTCCTTTCCTTTTCTTGTTTGTCTTTCCTTCTCCTCTTAGGTCCATCTCCTCTCTGCCATTTTGGTTGTATCTTTATCTGAATCCCTTCTCTCTCTGTATTCCAGGAAGGCTGAGAGGAAGATGAGCATGCTGAAGCAGCAGAAGGATGTGTGTGTGCTAAATGAGGAAAAAACACGTCACTACATGGAGGCCGTTGTTTCCGTGGCGAAGCACATTTCCCAGGAAAGAGACCAACTGCAACAGATGGTACTATTGGTGCTGCTGATGCCTGTGAAATATTTTGTGTCACACATGTCATACATGGAACATACGTGTGGTGCTGATAACACCCTTGGGATGTCAGGTCTGAAAACGTACCTCATACTTCTGTCATTGCACAAATTCACACCGTGCTTTGGAGACTGCAGATGGACTGTCAGTATCCCAAGACAGAACTGACATACTGTACATAAAATCTCCAAGGCATTAAATATTCAGAAGAACAAGGCAAGTGGAAAAATTAGTAAACCAATGGGACGCTGATACAAATTCAAGTCCAATAAAGCTGGGACGTTGTGTAAAACGTAGATAAAAACAGAATGCAATGATTGCCAAATATTCAATTGAATAAACTAAAAAGACAAGATATTTATTGTTTTAACAATCAAGCTTGTTTTTTTATGTTAACTCATTTTGAACTTGATGCCTGCATTATGTTCCAATAGAGCTGGGACAGGAACATGTTTACCACTGTTTTACATCACCTTTCCTTTTAACACTCAACAAGTGTTTGGAAACTGAGGACACTAATTAAAGTTTTGTAGGTGGAATTCTTTCCCATTCTTGCTTAATGGTATTGGGTCCCTATTGTCATATTTTGTGCTTCATAATGTGCCACATGTTTTCAGTGGGAGAAAGGTCTGGACTGCAGGCAGGTCAGTCTAGTACCTGCACTCTTAAACTATGAAACCACGCTGTTGTAACACATACAGGTTGTGGCTTGGCTTTGTCTTGCTGAAATAAGCAGGGACGTCCCTGTAAATTATGTCGCTTAGATGGCAGCACATGTTGCTCTAAAAACTTGTTTCAACATAATGACGCCTTCACAGATGTGCATGTTGCCCATGCCAAGGGCACCAACTCCTCATACCACCACAGATGCTGGATTTTGAACTTTGCTCTGGTAACAGTCTAGATGGTCCTTTTCCGTAGACTCGTCAGACCACAGGACACTTTTCAAATAAATTATACATGTTCAAGTAGGTGTAAAGAGGCTAAATTTTAGCTTTGAGCCGTTGCAGGTCCCTCTGTTTTGTTTCATTTTTATGTAGGACCTTTAATTTTAAGGAGTTATATCAGGAAATGGGATGTATTTAGCCTCAGCAATTGATCGACATTTATCTTAATCAGAAAGTGCTAAATGCTAACTCAATTCTGTATTTTTGGACTCATTCCTGCACCACTATTGCAATACGTATTGTTATGCCAGATTCTTGTCAATACAAGCCCTTGCTGTCTAAACTGATTGTGCTTCTTTTCCTTTGCCCTCCTTACCATTACCCTCTTCCACTTCATCCAACTGTGTTTCATTCCCTCGTCTGTGTTTGTCTTAGCTCAGTAACCTCCCATCTTCCCTTTCTGCCTCCTCAGGCCTCCGTGCTCCAGCAGGAGAAGCAGGGATTCATCGGCAAGATCCTGAAAAGCACGGTCCAATTTGGAAAACTAGAGGAAGACATCAAAGTAAGTTTCTTATGTGATAAAGCTCTGTTACTGAAAAACCAAACTTCCATGAAAGGCCATTTTTATCTACAAAAAAAAAAAAAAAAAAAAGGTTGGTTTTCTAAGATGGGTAAATACAGTGTTACTCAGAGATCTACAGGGAGTGGAATTTATATTCTGGTCAACATTTTGGTATCTGTCTTCAAATATTCACAGATATTCTGTACACTCTTGGCAAAAATAGAGAGACTCTTCACTTGTGTGAGATGTAGAGGCAAAACCAGAAATTGTGGACCCTTGGAAAATTCATTACATTTTGTCTCACCACAACAGTCTAACCAGGTTAGACAACTGACCCTTTGTCAAGTCTCCGCCCTTTACAGGAAGTGTTCCTTTATCAAGCCCTGCCCTCCTCGGTCACTGTTGTTAGGTCAGACAAAATCTGTTGTTGCTGGCCTCTCTCCCATTTGACACAATAGAAACTAACTCACGTTTTGAATAAGTTTTAATCATATAAAATTAATTTGATTCTTTAAAAAGACAGCCTAAGAGTTTGAAAAAAGACAAAACTACTGCAAGATGTATGACATTACCAACAAATCTTCATGAATCTATTAAAATAATCAAAAGTATATCTGATGAACTACCCCTCAGTGGGAGAATAAAGGCAAAGATACAGTGAGGTGTATGAGAATATCTTAAAATCTCTCATCTTTTTTTACCGATTCTCAAGTGGGATTGGTTTTCACATCTTTACTATTTCAACAGTGGTACTTCTGCCTTCAGATATTGTGAGTGAAACGTTGGCACATGTCTGCAGGTGGTCTGAAATTTGACTTGTGTGCAATTTGTCCACCACTGATTATTACTAACACACAGCTGTTTGTCATAAGGAATAGTCAGGTGTCATCATATTTAAGAAAACTGATTCGCTCAACATATCATTTGTAAAGACATTCTTTCATCAAGTGAGAGTGTCACAGTGTTAGTGTGTGATTTTGGGTTTTTCCCGTCAATATTTGATGGATTTGGTATGAAGCTCCCTCAGGATTCACAAGTTTTGCCAGTAGCTTAAGTCTGCTGTCTTTCTGTGCTGCACTGAGCCGTGTCTGCGAGTGGGTCACACAGACACAACAGTTTTCATATTTTTTGTAGATGAAGAGACAGTCAATCTTCTTCCACGTTTATTCTGTGAAAATAAACATCATTTCCATATCTTCATGAAAGAAAATTGAATCTACGCCAGCAAGTCACCATGGTAACCTGCCCTGCATCTGCACACACTATCATCTTGATCCGCTGGCTCATACTTAAATCCACCGATGTCCTGCGGGATGCTTGGACAGACCGTTGACCGTCAGTTTGCTTGTTGTGCTGAATGTGTACAAAGCACCAGTCTGCCGTTACTCGGGCCTTCCTCCAAGACGAGCACACACGGTTTGATCTGGCTGTCAGCAGCTCCTTTCACTCAAACCAAAGGGGGGAAAACATCTCAGCAGTTCTGACAATGTTATTAGTGTCTCTATAGCAACTGGCAGGAGAGACAGAGGTGTATAGTTTTGTGTGTGACTGTGGTATTGGTGGTGATCAGACTGATAAAAGAGCAGGGCCGTAAATGTTTGGTGAACTGGAGGTTAACACTCCATCTTCTGATACTTTATTATTTCAGGTTACTTCTCTGCCAGCCTTTGTTTGTTTGTATGTCTGTTTGCAACTTAAAATGTCATTCTCAGATTTTGATGAAATTTTCAGGGGGTGTTGGTCATGGCTCAAAGACAAAGTGATTAGATTTTGGTGGATATCTGAATCTGAACTCAAGATTTTTTAAAGGATCTGTTAATAATACAAGATTGGGCAGTTTTGCACATTTGTGCTTATAACTCCGCTAATAAATGCTTTGGTGAAGGTTTGTACTCTCTGGCCACTTTGACTTCACTTTCCCATTTCCTGGCAGTAAATTTGATATTTAACAGTGATGCCATTTTTTTGTCTGTTTTTAGATGTTTTAGATCAGTGGCCCCAAACCTTTTTTGCTTAAAGGTCCCATGCCCTGCAAAGTCAAGTTTCTTTGCTGTTAGAAGGGGCTTGGGGAGCAAAAGAACATGACACTTTTAACTAAAATCTCAGTTCACAAAGAAATGCTGTGTAACTCTTAAAAGAAAATGCCCCTTAAAATGCCCTGTTTTTTACTTCCTGGGGTTGATTATGTAATAGCTATACAGCCCCTACCTATGTGTGTGTTTTCTGCTTTTCACAGGCAGACGCCATGACTGTTTTGAAAGTCTGCTCCTGGGCCTGTGGCCCCTCCTGCCCCTCCCATTAGGCATTGTTTGGGCAGCCAGTCATTGCAGACCTGAATATGATAGCTTCCTGTAGCTTTCCCACCCCCTCAGATGCAAGTGTTTCCAAAGGGGAGGGGAAAAGAGCTGCATCTGATCCTCTACAGAGACAATTCTTTTCGTTTTATTATTAAACTTCAACCAAATCCTTGCTTAATAGACAACCAGGACTTGATGTAACTGGTCAAACACACCAGGACATGGAACCTTTAATGGACTGTGTCATGTAAGACAGTATTTTCACTGACAGGCTGTTGCAAACAAACACATATATATCTGATCAGTACACTTTTAAGTTATATTCAAACTAAAGAGACAGTCTTATAGACTCGTCCTGTTTTCCACAGCTGCTGCAGCAGCATCTAATAAGGCAGTCTTGTGTTGGTCATTACACAAGCTCTTCCCAGTGCATTTGTTCTAAAGAGTTACAATAAAGCTTTGTCATTTTTTAGACTTAGTATTAAACATTTTGTCCATTAATACATCCCACACCCAGAAATTTTCCATGACTAGATATTTTTTTTCGATATAGAGAAAAATTAAATAAATAAGAGGCTAAAACAAAGCAAACTTATTTCAGATAAGACAAAATGTAAATAACCCATTTTGTGGCCTGTTACAAACCTTCCTTTTGTCATTTGTTTAAAACAAGGTGTAATCTTCTGTGTGATGATAAAATCACGCTTCAAAAACAAAACAAGAAACTAGGACAGTGGTCTCCAGCCTCTTTTGCAGTATAATATGGTCATGGACTTGCCTACGCAGAGAAGCGGGGGGGCTGACAGAAACACAAACACAAGAGCTCACCATAATGCAGGATCAGAGAGATCCATGGGCTTTTTTCTGTTCCCAAACAGAGACACATAGACACATCCAGGAGCACTCACTCTATTTTTATCAGCTGCTTGACAATAGCATTTAGGACCCAGCTGACTGAAAGCCACCTGTTGGCACAGTAACTGAACCACTGCACTTTTTGAGCCTGGAGGAAAATGCTGTAAAAACTGTGTGCATGTGGTGCTTACAGTGTGCGTTTCATTTATTGGTCATCAAGCCGAGCTCATCTGATGTTTCTAGTTGTTGATTCTTCCCTCTGTGTTGAACTCTTCCACATCAGGAAGTCGAGTGCTCTCGTGTGCAGTGGCTGTCCTCTAGCTACACACATCATGCAGAGTCAAAAACATTTACACCTCTGCCCAAAGCACATGTGGACAAGTACATGAGCACAAGGTTTAACCACGAGTTCGTGTCAAGTTGTACTTTTTCATTCATCACAGCGGTGACAGAGACAGAGCGCCCCCAGTGTAAAGTCGGCACAGTGGATGTGTGATGATCCAGTCATCCTTTCAAGATTAAACACCCTTCTAGATCTTATTCAAAAAACATTAATCAAGTTAATTATTTTTGTTTCCCCATGGCCTGAAGTAAATGTTCTACAGCCTGGTACCTGTCTGCAGTCTGGTGGTTAGGGACCTCTGATCTAGAACGTTTCTCGTTCTGCTTTCTTGTTTCAACTTTTCTCAGATTTTGCACAGAACCGTTTGTTTTGTATTTCACTGAAGTTTAGAGTGCTGCTGTCCTTGATAAGACACTCATCTTCACAGCAGCAGCTGATCAATTCTTGAAGCAAATGTTCACTCGAGTGTTTTTCTTGGTTCCACTTTTGTTACTGACTTGAAATGCTTGTCAATTTCAACAGCTGCTCCTTTATAACAACAAACTAGGTCTTCAACTCAAAACTCAAGCTTTTATTCATAGTGGATGTAATATATGCCTCTACCATCAGTTAAAACTAGAGGGACATTTGGTGGTGTGGCAGTAAGACAGCACAGAATGTCATTACATTATTCATGTGTAATTAAAATTCATGCCATTCCATTTCCCTGAAACACCTGAAGATGATGAATTTTTTAGTTGTGCACAAACAGCCAGCTGACACGTCTGCATGATCCATGATGCTCACCCTTAGTGTAAGATTACTTTTCCTCCTTAGAAGTCTCCTGGCTCCTACTTTTCATTTCTTAATGTAAAGGCTTACCATGACAGTGATGGCTCACCATCATAGGCTTGACTGTTTGTGTCATCATGAAACTAAACTATTCAGACTAACTCAAAGGCAAAGCAGCCTGGCATGCAGCAGAGATGTCTGTATTATTTTCTACTAGCAGTTGCAGTTTTTATGCTCACAAATCTTCAATAGCAAATGGTCTTGTGCCTTTGTCTTAAAATGAGAATAGGCAGGCGTGAGGCTGGCATGTTCCTATCTTGAGGGCACAGATGAATACTGCACCTTAGGCCATGGTCAGACTGCACAATTTAGGCACAATTTTTGCCTAACCCAACTGTCATAGGGTATGGGAAAAATCAGCCATGAAAATCTGTCATTTCATCTTGTGTAGTGTTTCACAGTAAACAACAGTAAGGATCCAATGTCTCATGATGGCTCAAAAGAAATTTGAGCATATTTAATTTTTGTCCTTCCTCCTTTGGATTATTCCATCATGTCAGAGAAGTTGTCGAATGATGTGCGGCAGTCAATGACGTAAACAAACCAAAGTTTCAACATTACATTGGACGTGGTGTGTATTCACTTACAACCATGTAGCGTAATGTGCTTATGGCTCCATGACTGTCTCATCTAACATAGTGGCTAACATAACAGACAAAAATAATGTGAGGTTTCACCTCAGCATTAGACCATCTAAAACCTAGTCTAAGCTAACCTGACACGCCAGACGGACAGTTCCATATATCCACCACGGAAATATTTCACTAGTCCATCTGGAGAAGAGCCCACATAAAATGTTTCCAGAGGGCAGAACCTTCAAAAACAACTGCATCTGGTGTACATTAAACTTTACCACACAGATGCATCATTTACCACTTATATGTGACGTGAATCTCGTCAACGGCAGTCCCCACTAAGTTCCCCCGGTAAACTTCTGAGGAGAGCATATTTCGCCAGGTATCATTGAGTAACCATGACTACCATAGACTAACTGGCATCGTCCATGGGGAATTTTCATATTCTCTCCCAGTTCCCCAGCAGTGATCCCCAGCTTCCCGACTTCTCTGATTTCATCATCCATGAGGGCAACCGTTAGACACGATTATCACAATGGGGTTTGGAGTCCTTCCCATCTTTTTCACGACCAGAGGAACCAGTTGGTAGATCAAACTCTTACCAAAACCGATTGGGAGAAGAGCAAAAACATCTCTGATAAAACTGCAGATATTGCCGCATCCACAGAGACCGCTTCAGAAGCCGCTGTCAACACGTCTGCAGCTCCCTCCTCTTTCCCCTGATTGGGTTGTTCAGCTTTTAGCCAGGTGAAGTTATAAAGGATTGGAGCTTGACATGATGGACTTGCATTTCAGACAATGAATCAGGCAGGTCCATCTGCTCTGCAAGGTTAAGTCTAAGCCTTTAATCTGTAGTGAATGTATTGTGATGACTAGAAATGCTCAGAGAGACCTCCATGAGTTTTTTTTAAAGCATTATTGACATCATCAGCCAAGTTATTGGTGGAAATGTCGAAGACTGACGTATTTCACATTTCCTTAATCTGGATTTGGATCACCCACAGAATCAACAAAATCTGCTGAGAACTTTTTGAGTTATCTTGCACACTGATTGACAAACAGATGAACAAGTGGACAAACATCTGCAAAAAATGCAGCCTACTTTTGCAGAGGTAATTTGAGGACATGTTTGAATCATGGGTGTAAAGTTTGTTAAACAGAATGCACAAGTTCACCCAATCAAGAGTTTAATATCAGTGCATTTACTGATGAATTCATATTGGACAGAAGGCTGAGAGAAGATGTGCCCCTGTTTGTTATCAAGCTTTTGAAGCTTAAAGAAAATTAGTTAACATGAACATGTCTGACCCTGTGGCCAATACTTTTTGATTTAATTACAATTTTTCACCATCACTTTATTAAGGGTGTTGTGAAAGCTCACATTAAATCAGGTGAGGACCAATGAATTCAAGCCTGCTTGAAAACTGGGGTCTGTGTTCAGCTCCAAGTGAACCAGAGTTCAGTTTGTTACAGGTGTGAAAGCCAACAGATCCAAACAAGGACCAGACAAATGAAGCAAATCAATAGAAGGTGATTTGTGGCCTATATTTGGCAGAATATCACAATGCAGTGATAACAGACAATATCAGGCAGAGTATGGCTATTATTAGCACTACTAGATCTGCCAGACTCAGGCCCTCATAACAGAGTAACATCTTCAAGTCTGGGCTGAAAGTGGTTACGCTTCGTTCTGACACAAGACGGACCTGCACCAAAAATGCTCCTGGGAAAAAAAAACCCAGGGAGTGCCTGAAGGGAGGGTCTACATCTGCGTACTGCTGAATTAGTTAAAGTGGATTTGAGCAAACTTAACATCTCAGCCCTGCTTTGCTCCTTGAAGGAGACAGTTTAAAATCAGGTTTTGGGCACATGACGTTTTAAACACACAAACACTACGTGAAGTGTGTAACCACTCAGAGGCGTAGCACTGGAAACTTTTTCTCCCTTGTTCAACTGCAATCAAAGCAGTGTATAATATTCCTTACCTGTGCCATCAACACTCCTCTACACTAGTCTCTTTGCCTTCTCCCTACTTGATTTGTGCCTCAGCTAAAAGTGATATTAATGTGCACCGAGACTCAGTGTCTTGAGCAGAAAAGATAATAAAAAAAACTGCATGTCCAAAAACTGCCAGAAAAACATGTTGTGTAGCATCAGAGGCAAACGCATGGCAGTGTGCTGCAACACAAGAAAAACAGGTTTTACTGGTGACTCTGTTTTTTACTGACACATCTCTGTGATCAGAGCATCCTTATTTGATGACCTGTGACTGAAATGGTTTGAACTAGACTGTGGTTTTCTCACAGGGTTGTCTTTTATTTCGCTGCAGAGGATAAAAAATTTCTTTATGTAACCTCTCTGTGGTTGTAGAGGAATAAAGGACAAGGTCCTGAAGTCCTGCCAGACATGCAATCATCAGGACAAAAGCTCTCTGTCAAACAACACTGACAACAAAGAAAAGAAAAACTGTATCCTGTATGACCTGCTGCCTTTATCTGTCTACCATCTCTCTTTTCTTTGTCTTTTTCTGTTTTTTTTTTTTTTTTTTTTCTCTTTGTCCAGCAAGTCGATCTCACAAACCATTCAGTGCTTTGTACTAAGACAAGCGTGGATCTTTTGCCGTCTGTCCTCTTAAAACCTCATTTCATTTGCAAAAGAAAGTAATGGTGTGCTCCAACAGACCTTTGAGAGAATAGGACCAAAATTTAGAACTTGATTATTTTAAATTTATTTTTATTTTGGAAATATTCAATAGCTGTATATTAAAACTGTTCTGTCAAAGCCATGTGACATCAGTTGTTTGATTATCGAAGGAGGCCCTCTCAATTCAGATTTGGATCAACCTTCTTAGCTGAGTTGAGGCTGAATTTAAGGCCATTTGACTAATAACATCATAGTCATATCCCCAAGTATCCAAAACTGGAAATCCATCATAAAAAAAGGGGGCATTATGAAAAATATCACAGTGTAGTGAGAAGCATGAGATTTGTTAAATACTTTGACTAAAACTTTTTGTTGAAGCGGGCTGGAAAGATGCTGTACAGTTGGTCTGTTCCCCTCAAACAATCATGTAACTTACATTTTTATTCTAGAGCCTGCCTCAAGTGGACACCTTGGGAACTGCAGCTATTTCAGTGAAGACGTTGATGCTTGATATGATTAAAGTTAAAACACACAAACATATAAACATGTATATCAATTAGCACTGTTGAAACTATTGCAATAAACGTGTTAACTTCAAAGTACTTTTAATGCCATTAACTTTTTTTAACGTACAACTAATGTCCACGTCTTGATTTTTTTTACCTTGACTCCATCCGTACATCAGGAAGTGAGGGAGAGACACAGCAGTAATTTCAACAGCATAGACTGTAAAAGAACTGGACAAAGCCATGTGACATCAGCTGTTTGATTATCAAACACTGTTGTGACCTCTTTTTGATGCTGCAATGCTGCACACATCATCTCAAATGATCTTTAGCTCAACCTACTCACAGACAGAGAGGCCATATTGAGTTCGGACATAAGGCCATATGACTAATAGCGACTCTGCATTTCCAAAACTGGAAATCCTCAATTAATTATCAACAAAAGAAAAACAAGCATGATCAAAAAAATTAACCCCCTCACAGTGAGAGTGCATAGATGCTTTTTTTATATTTAGACTGAAGTCAGTTTTTAAACAAGACTGTAAAGATGTGCATCAAGGCCGTAAAAAAATTATTTCACCTGCACACAATCGTTTGGGTGTCAGGTTTCTGCAGCCAGCCTCAAGTGGACACTTGGAGTACTACAGGTTTTCTGCATGGGCCTCCATTTTCAGCCCCAGAGGTTGCTGCCCAGTCAACAGATGGCACACAGAGTTGGATAAAGAAAGGGGTTCTATATATGACAGGAGAAGCTTACGCCACTACTTACTCGAGCCAAAGAGGAGATTTTTTTTACAATAGTGAAGCAGTGAGTATTCACCCATAGAGAGGACACTCTTACTCTGTCTTCAAATAAAAAAAGTCACAGAAAGTTCAGTGGGTGAGTCAAAGGTAATCTGTATCTTGTTGAGTCAATCATTTCAGCCTTTTCTGCTTTTGTTTACTGTTGTAATCTACTGTTTAAACCCTTTTTTACTTAGCGGTTAAGCTAACATTGCTAACTACAGAACCTTTTTAGTAACTCATTGATGCAGTACAGTCAACATGTTTCAATTATGTTAAGTACATTTAATGCTTTATTGACTGATTGATTAGTCTTGTAATTCATATAACTGATTCTCTGTGTGTATTTAGCGGTATTCAGTCCAAATCATCACTTTGCGACACCAGAGCAGCCCCAGACACTCCATCACTGTTTCCTTTGTACCCGCCTCTTGTGAAATATATTGGAAGAAACGCACCTTTTCTCTTTTCCCAATAAAGTTACTTCCAGAATTGGACTCATCATCTCTCTGTAATTTTCCTTACACTCTGCTCCATAGTTCATAATAATAATAATAAAAAAAGACCTTTTTTGGTTTTGAAAAGGACAACTTAAGCTGGACTTTTAGGGCTGTTGATTGGCACCCAAAAATTAAACTGCACGAAGCTCAAGGTATGGAAAATAGTTCTCCATTTATTTCACGGTGTCATAACTTCTGTCATTATTTGTGTGGCACTAAGCTGATAGTTGCTGTCAACAGGTCATAGACAGAAACAGGAATACACAGAGGGCGTGCGTACAAACAGAGGAGGAGACGACGAGAAACAATACCTGAAACCCAAACATACAGAAGAAAGAACAGGACTGTCATTTCAAAACTTTCAGTTAATACACAAGATGTCTTTTTTCTCATAAATGCTACATTTTTAATAGAATACAAAAACCTGAATTTGAGGCTAAATACATCCAACAGTTATGAGCCCAGAACCCTCAGTTATCAATAATGTGCAGATTAGTATATAAATATTCCCTTTGGAGGGATATGGGGAGTGCTTCTGAGTTCAGGAAAGATGAAAATGTTAAATGCTCATGATTGCCCCAAGCACCCGCTGAAGTATTCAAACTCACTGATCAGATACAAAAAATCTTCTTATATTATTCAACACTTTAAAGATCTTGTTTTCCAGAACATCCTCTGAGAGCTGCTGCAGGAAGTTTTTAATTTGTTGTGAAAATGATGATAATGATATAACATTAGTAATGCTGGCACCTCTTTTTGACTGACGAAAGCAAACCAAATCATCACTATGACAATTTAGGCTGTGCAGACTTTGTTTGACCATGTATGAAACCACTGCTGGGGGTTCCATCGATGAGTGGATGGCAGAGGCACAGTTGTTTATGATAGACTTCAATGCATTTTAACCAGTAATTCTAGCCATTAAGTAACATCCTCGCCATACCCCTTGAGAAAAAGTTCATTAAAATGTTTTAATGTGCTGATCAGGCATGTATTTAGTGAAAAACTAAACAAAGAGGCATTATTTCTCTGATGGTAGCTTGTTGGTAGTTTGGAAGATGCCATTAAACAGGGTCATACCAGCG
This sequence comes from Cetoscarus ocellatus, assembly GCA_037902135.1. NCBI lineage: Eukaryota > Metazoa > Chordata > Actinopteri > Labriformes > Labridae > Cetoscarus > Cetoscarus ocellatus. Next base: position 1,753,097 of record JBAMNC010000366.1, read on the forward strand.
ATCACTGGCATTTGTGATAAGAGAAATAATAATAATAAATAATAATACATTTTTTGGTTGCAAATGAGACTTCTCAGTGTCATACCCTTCATAAAAAGATTAGCAGGTATTTTATACTTACTTTTATGTCTTCTCAGAATAGTATACTGTCGAATTGGAAGAAAACTCTGAATTTATAAATAACAATTTTATCACAAGGACAAAAGTATCCATTCAACATAGAAATCCAGTAAATAACGGGGGTCTTCTGCTGTCCAGGTACAGATGTGTGATGCCACATGCAAAACATCTTTAGCTCAATTCTTGATGAGTAAAACATTTGTCTTAACATGGAAGCAGGTAGATTTTTTGTCCATCCTGCATGTATTAATGTGCTTTGTGTGTTCTGTAGAAAGTCAATCATCTAACGGTATGAAATATTGATTTCTGCACTTTAATCTTATATGTGCTTAAAGATTATTTTACGGGTTTATACGTGAATGATGGACAGAACCCCATCATTTTTAAGAAATGCAAAGTCAGACTTTACTTTGTCACTAATGACTGTTTGTAAAATGCTGGTATAGTTTTTCCACATGGATTGTGTTATAAAAACAAGACAATATTTTGTTTGTGATGGTCATAAAGTTGTTGTTATTCAGAAACTGGATTTATTTCCTGTGTTTAAAGCTTTTGTTGTTAGCTACTACTCAGTTTTTTCACATTTTAAATCCATTATGTTTGAAGCATTGATAAAAGGATCAATGCCTGTGCTTAAGAAATCAATTTGGCAAAGTATCCTCACTTACTCCTTGCTGATACGGGTATTGATACAGATTATACAGCATTGTACGGCCCCAAATGCTGTGAAAGAAGTTGTAAAATACACCTTAGATGATGTGGTTGAGAGTGTGGCTCAAAAGATGGCAGTAGAAGCCAAACCACAGGATGCAGCACATGCTCAGATGTGAGAATAACTTATAAGATCGTTGAGGAACTGAAATGTAAGTGTCTTTAGTTTTACTATCGTTTAAACCTTGTACTTGCTCTTTTGTACTTGCAAAAAAGAGCAAAAGTTATTCCGTTGAAGGCATAGTCACTGTTCATAATTTACACATATGGCTAAATGCATCGTATTGGGGCCTCATTATCGGGATATGTATTGCATTGTGAGGTTGCTGAAAGAAGCTAACAGGTTTAAGAAAATGTTTGGAAAGTTGGCTTTAAAATGTTAAGGGAATTAGAAGTATTTGAAAATAAATATACCATAGATGGGCAGTTTATCAAGGCAGATGTAGGCAGTTAATTGGTAAGTAAATGTCTTAATAATGACAAATCTTCTCTAAGCCTAAATACACTGGTGAATTGCAATTTGTCCATCCATTTCCTTTATGTTTGTACTTGTCCGTATCACCTGAGAGAAAAAAGGGTCCACAGAGGGAAACAAGGGTAACACAAGTGCTGCAGTAGATGTCACATCCCTCTGGGTGTTATAGAAGCATTTAAAGATGTATGACAACACAATAAAATATTCCCCCAGCTCACAGAGCTAATGTTGATGATATATTTCCATCCACATTCAATGACAGGGTATCTAAAAACCTGAGAAGTGGATCTGTTTTTTTTCACTTGTTATGCATCACCACAGCCTGAACGCTTTGTTTCTGAGGCAGAGAGAGAAGCTGAGGTGAACGTTCAGTAAGTGAGGCTAATAACCTCATCTCTTGTACTCCCAAGGCAACGGCTTTGATGGTAAAATGGATCAGAAGCAGTGTTGTGTCTGAATCACAGTTAATGTGGTCATTTTATGTGCTGCTGGCTGAAATGTGCAGTGCATAAAGATATCCTTTTTCTTCATTACTGAGAATTTTATTGTTGAAAAGTGAAATCATTTCCTGTCCTTTCGATAACCTCATTTATTATTTGGAAATTCAAAACAACCTGGGCTTTCACATTTCTTTCATTAGAGGTGCAGGAGTGATATCATTGCAAAAGCCAATCAGATAGTCAGCATTACAGTAGTGCCATTGACATCGCCTGTTCTTTCATGGGTTCGTTGTTAAAGATGAGCTCTTGGTAAAATCTTTCTGAACAGACGTGGAGAATGCAGACAGGAGGTTGAAGGAAGAAGGAGGTAGAGCCAAAGAAAAGTTTGTTTTAGTCAGGGTGACCGGCTGTAAAGGGTGACATCAGCGGACATTTTCTCTGAAAGTTGAATATAGCATCTTAAACTTGACTGTGAAAGATGAACCATATGATACAGAATAAAGTTCACTCTGGTATGTAAGCAGCAGCTGGACATAAGGAGTTTATGAGACCATGATTATCAACTGGCAGCCCGGGGGCCACATCAGGTCCCCCACAGCCTCCCATCTGGCCCCTGGAGTGTTATCAAATTGTGAATATGCGAGGGGACTTTTTTTTTTTTTTTTTTAGTTTTAAGGATATCTTTTTGTTGTCTTGTCCCCACAAGTATTTACATAACCCCCAAAATAACCGCAGTTGAACCAGTTTGGTCAGGAATGACTTAGTGCTTGATCAGTCTCACAAGAATCTACAAATCAGCCAATATTCAACCAGGACTGTGAGTGTTTTCAGAGTCTAATTCAATGATGGACAACATTAGAGCCCCAAAGTGAAGAAGCCAAGATATCTCTATGGTCTGGCAGCTGTGGGGGTGATAGGGACCAATCTAACTTTTAAACACAAAGATAAATTCAATTTTTAAAAAACAAACAAAACAAAACTAATCATATGTTAATTTTACCAAAGTATTTTTTATCCCTTTTTTTAAAAAACGGCCCCTTTAGCACATGTCAAGAAACAAACTGTCCCTTGTTCAAATGTAGTTGATGAAGCCTGATGTTTGAGGTCCATGTGGTTTGACCTGCTGTCTTGCTTGATGATTTTTCTGTTGTGGTTTATGTTGTGTTTGGTAAAGTCGACAGTGTAGTTTCTGTGGATTTTTGCCACTCTTTTTGTGCTTTTGCCACATGGAGTTGCACTTCTGCTGGTTTAAGTACAGTTGAGCTTTTAGCTTGCTGGGACTGTTATGAAGTACAGGCCAACAACCTGACGGAAGTCCTGCCCACCCTCTCACTCATCACACACTGTAATTAAGCAGCATTATGAAGGAATTTGGTTTTGTGATTCTCTAATAGCCTCTAGAGACCAATGAACATAGCTATGGTCAAAAACGGTCATAAAATGCAGCTCTGTCACCTCCTCAGCAGCATGCATTCATTGGCATGTAGAGGATGGTGAGGTCAATGAACCATATCAACTAATATGGAAGGATTATAATTTCTTTGTAAGTAAAAATATGAATTTCCTTGTGTCAACTGCCCATTTTTGCAGTCTGTTTGCATGTAGACTATTGCCTCATTTCCATTTAGGTATATTTATGGTGGCAAGGCAACCAGGAGTCCAGTTATTTCTATGGGAATATCATGATGTCCTTTGTGCTTGCAAGACTCCTTTTCTTATCGATCCAATTGTTTAAACAATTCTCTTATGGATTCCTGTGAATTTCCTGCTTGGGAAGAAGTCACAGGTTTTCAGTGTCAACAATGTCAAACACATGAGAGTCCTGATGTTGATTGCTATGCTTCATTGGTGAAGCCACCACCCTTGCGTGCTTAAATCAAACAGACACTAGATGTGCATTTTTGACCACGTCCATTTCCTGTCAGTCATGACGTGCCATCTTTAACTTTTCTATCATTTCTGCCTCTGATGGCAGCGTGATGTCCTTGATATGGCATGCAGGGCAAAGTTGAAGGAACTGATAAGGGAACTGTTAGGCATAAAGACTAATTGTATAGATAGCTTTAGCTAACTGTAATCAATTCTCTGTTGAAGTTAGGTTTGATTCCTGCCCCTAGCCACAAACCAAATGCTGAGGTTTTTGTGCAGTGCCAGATGAATTAGGTCAACCTACCAGCCACAGTAGCAGGTTAAAACTAAGTTGCAAAGAAGAGTGATGTGTGACAGAAAACAACACGACATGAGCTCTACCATTATTCTTTTAGACTGTTATGGCCACCTTCACATACTATAAAATATGGCACTTTTAATCCTATAAATTTAGAATCTTGGCTCTCAGTAAGTCACATAACTAAAATTAACTTTGTTGTTGTTTATGAACATTTAGCTTTATAAAATGACATATTACTTCAAATTAATTATCCCTTCATTATGTAATGCAGTGATTCCCAAACTGGGGTACTTGTACCCCTAGGGGTACGCGAAGTGACGTAGGGGGTATGCGAATACCTGTCAGGTTTCAATCAGTTGTTTCAGTATTAAATTCAAACTGGCAAATATTTGTATAGTGAGCTTTGATAAAGGCCTGAAGTGTTGGCAGAGAGGCTGGAGGCTGGTTAGTGAAGAGGAAGTCTGTCCTGAATTGTCTAAGATTCTTATAGTAACATGAGTTCGGTCAGACACCCTTCACGTTAAAGCTGTGGTGAGTTTGTACTTTACAGTTTCAAGTTCATTAATGAATATTTTCCAGAAATGTAAACTTCTTGTTACCCACTGAAATTGCTGGTAAATAAATCTATTTTGAAGAGATTTTTTTTGTATGTCATGCATGTTAAATGTGGGAGGTGGGGGTGGCGGCAGGCTTACAGAAACATTTCTTTTTGTAGCTGCTATAAGTGCGTGACAGTAGGGGGTACATGGCTGGAGGTCGAGTGTCTGAAGGGGAACAGGCTGTGAAAAGTTTGGGAACCACTGATGTAATGCATCATTCCATCATGCTGACTGCATAGATAAAGCAGCTGGGGGTAAAGATGAGGGTCTGGTAGATTTATAGACCAACCTGCCACAGTGGCAAGTAGGCAGAAAGTTGTTATCAAACACTGGTGTTTAAAGGGACAGGGGTGCTCTAAGGGGGTGGGATGGACAGCATTCTCTCTGTAAGAGTCCTCCTTAGATTAGTCCTCCATTAGATTGATATTGGAGCTGTTTACTGATGGAAAAGTTTCATATTGTTGCTTTAATTATAAAGCCTCATTTAACAAATTAGAGCTACACATGGTTTCTTTACTGCACATATACAGTCTTATTTAAATGCAGAATCATGACATACTGATGGGGGAGCTATTAAAAAGGGGTTCTGACCCCAATTTCAAACAGCTTTGTCTGCATCCCTCTGCTTGCATTGCTGTTTCCCTGCATGCTTGAAATAATGAAGCAGCCATTGGAACTTTACAATAAATAAGAGCAAACTCTAAATACCATCAGGTTGTCTGCAAGTAGACTGTCACCTTATTTGATATTTGAACATTCATGCAAATTTGAGGGTAAAAATCAAGATTCGAACAATAGTGAGTCATTCAAACTAAATAGTATGCAGTATAGCAGCTCAACGGGTGCCTGGAGCTGTGAACTGTTTGATCCAACAGAGCACGCTCTCAGCACAACTTGACAGATCATCGACTCATGATGCTGTCTTTACCTCAGTGAATTAAAATTGAAGATTTGAAAACAGAGGACAAGAGGTAAAGCCACTCTGAGCACACAATAACGACAGAAACAGCTGAGGAGAGCTGTGTGGAAATATTTGGGCTCTACACCACTGATGGCAAAATTGAAAACATAGAATGGGATGTGTGTTGAATATGTGTATAGCAGTTGGCTTACTCTTCAATAACATTAAATCTGCAGGCTCACCTGTTGGCTTTTCACTTAAGTGAGGCAGCAGAGGTTGCACCAGGTGTCTGTGGTGCTGCAGGGCAGGTGGTGGAGAAAAAAATGTTGGAAGATGTGCGTGTTATGTTCAAAAACCATTCAAGGTCAAATATTGGGAAAAGTGACAGCCCTTGTGTGCAGTATGTTTTGATGGCTGCTACACTTGCACTTGCATGCTGGTCGCATTGGTAAACAGGATGCAGCAACACTTTGATAAAAAGTAGCTGCTAGAGGTGAAGCTTGCACAGCTGATTTTATCATAATAACTGAGGGTCCTGGACAATCTGTTCTGTTGACTCATTAGACAAAATAAAACATTTAAACATTTGTTGTTTTGTCAAAGCCATACTCACATTTAGGAACAAAAACAGACAAATATTGCAGAATGACATACGAGATATGGCTATTAAAAAATGAGACTGGGCTTATTAGGTCTTACACAGTCTTTAGTTCACTGGAAGCTACTGACTGAAGTGCATGTGTTTTCGCTAAGGTGGCGAAAAACTTTCGCTTAAAAGTTGTGCAACGCATTAAAAAAACAGCACCCCAGTCTTTTGAACATCCTCTCTGCCTTCACAAAATATTTTGTGCCGATCAAACACGTGCTCTGTCATGCAGTGATACACCTGAATTAATGTATGAAAAGATTCAGCTGCTGTTTCTTGCTCAACTTTTAAGCTGATTATTTTCCGCCATTTTAGCAAAAACACATGCACCTCAATCAGTAGCTGGCAATGAACCAAAGACGTCACTTAATTGGAACTTACAGCAGTTGTGTGTAAATAACAAACCTTTAATACTTCCAGTGGTGGACAAAGTACTCACCTCCATAACTTGAGTGAAAGTATAGATACTCCTGGTCAATATTACTCCAATACAAGTAAAAGTTGTTCAGTCGAATTTTAAGCATTTTAAGTATTAAAAGTACATTTTCATTTTAATGTCAACATGTTATTGTATTGTTGCCACAATGAATGTATAGAACCTGACTGAAACAACCTACTGAATGCATTATAAACCCTATAGAATAAAAAGCGTGTAAAATATGCTACAAAGCCTATAGAAATGTCTATTGAAACACGACTGAATCGACAAAAGGACAACCATTGCTGCATTTAAAACAGTATAAATCATTCTTCATTTCGACAATCTCAAACATGGACATCTGATATGGCCATGGGAGCCCTGGTCGTCTGCATCTGCCGTAGCCATCATCACTGCCAAGATGAACTGTTATCTGAGCAACGTTAGCTCAACGTTTCCCTGCGCGATCTGAGGTACACAAACAGCATCACCACTTGAACAAATCACATGCAGATCGCATTTTAGAAGGGAAAAGAAATTTCATCCACTGACTTCAAAGCTTTACTTACAAGTAACAAGAACCTTCATAGACATGTTGTGGAGTTAATTGTACAGTATTTGTTTAAGATGTAGTGGAATAAAAGTCATAAGTTTCCAAAAAAAATATGCTCAAGTAAAGAAAAGATACTCAAAAAATGTACTTAAGTAGATGTACTTCATTACTGTCCACCCCTGAATACTTCACACTGGATGTGATTTGTGAACCACATGGTTTTTATTCTCATAAGCAGTCTCGTTATTTAATAACCATGTCTCATATGTTCTGCTTCTTCATGAACTTTTTTTCTGTGCTCAGACTTACAGTGGTCAACCCAACAAAAGAAAAGACCAGCACTAAGCCAGCTCTAATACTCTCCCATAAAATCCATGAAGGTTGTTGAGTTGTAAAGCTTCTGTGAGAGCTGGCTTCATCTAGACCTATGAGCCCCCTATCTCTCAACAAAACAGACCAAATACTGTGATCTACCCAGCCAAGGAACAACAGTTACCTCCTCTCAGCTTCTGGAGGAGCAGTCACACATGCCCTGGCACAGACACTGACAGAACCCATAAACAAGGCAAACTGTCAGGCTTGATGGGACCAAGCTAACACAAACAATTCCCAGAGTCACTCTCTGGATCACCAACAAGTAGATTCCTAGTGGTAGGGAGCCAAAGTACAAGAAGCCCAGCAGCCATACCAGAATACGGGGGACATGATTACAGAGCTTGGACAGGGCGTCCTGGTGAGTCAGCCCATTGGAGCCCATGGACACAGAGTCCAGGCTCTGCTCCGCATAGATTTCAGAGCTACCGTTTCTGCTCGGAGAGTCTCTCTGAACCTCCATTATAGTTATGACCAGGCAGTTTGATGAGTCGTGGGACAGGCTGGAGGAGGAGAAGCTCTTTGGAGTCAGGACCACCTCTTTGTTGTGGTCAGAGCTCCAGGACTTGTCCCGCATCGCCAAATGGCACATGATGTTGGCATCATCTGGCAGGGCAGACACCTCATACTCCGTGATCTCAGTTTGGTGTCGGCAGAAGGGGCAGCAGATGAAGCCCACTCCGTCACCGATGTCCAGGATCTTGACCAGGCAGCGGGCGCAGACCCGGTGCATGCAGTCCAGGATCTTAGGCTTGCGGTTGTGTGCATTGTAGCGCTGATAGCAGATCTTACACTCCAGTTCCTCTGGTGGAGGATGGTCCTTTTCCTCTAATTCAGCTTGAGGACTGCTCATCTTCAGGACATGTTCTGAGGATGACAGAAAATATTAAGGTTATAGGTACAGTATGTAGAATCATATGGTAAAAATAAATAATCACATGTTAAATTAAAGGTCCCATCATTACAGATCCACTTAGATATCAAAATTTGGCTTGTCTAGGAATCACTGTTTGTCCCTGCTCACAAAAGCCTTTTTTAGTTTAATTTCTCATGAGCTGTGTCTTCCCATGCCCCTCTCAAGAAGAAGATCTGTCTTTTTCCCTCTAAGGCTGAGCTCTAATGTTTACTGTGGCTGCATAGACACACCAATGCCATTTTTTCCCACTGGAGTCAGTTGTGGGCTGAACAAACATCTTCCTCAGGTAGTGTCTTCCATCTAGGGAAGGTGGCAGTGTCCCCTATTGACATCAGATAGGCTGTTCGATCACTGACTTTTTAGTCAGGTGGAGCAAGTAACAGAACTAGAGGAGGGATTTTTCTCCTGTTGTGGAGTTTGTTGAAAGAACATGTACACATATTTTTGTATAAAACTAATGATTATGTTTATTTTGCATAATGCTGGAATTTTAAGTACTCAACCTCAAATATTTTCAAATGTTATTAAAGCCAGAAAATTCTCCATGTTTAGAGGTGTAATGGCCCCTGTAACACAGCCGCTATAACAAGACAGGACATGTTTCCTGATGCTGTGAAAGCGACACGTGTTTGTGTGTTTGCCAAAACATCCCATCACTGCATGGAAGCTGTTTTTTATGTAGCAAAGCAGGTTTTCAGTGAGATAACAACAGATAGTGATTTTAATTCGACCAATACACGTGCTACACATGTCACATGAAACATGTGGTACTAATGACACCATTAGGAAACCAGGCATGTGTGTGCAGGCACACCAGAAACACAGTGTGCTTTTAGGACTGCACATGTTCATTTCTCATAACAAAACATTAATAAAATTAACAAAAACAAGAGTAAATCCTTGTTTAAATAAGTGTAACTGCTACTGAAAGCCGTCGTCCCAAATTTTTGTATTACAATAGCAGGGGACAAACAAGGGACATACAGTCTTAAATACACAGAAAGCACTGAAATAAACTTTAAGGATTATGTGCATGATATCAGTCAGCGAGTGCAATTGAAGGCACAGAGTGGCAAGAAGCACAGACTGACGACAGCAATTATAGGGAAGTAAGTCGTCAGATACTTTCATATTCAGCAGAAAAGTATCATGTCTTTTGTCATTATTCCATTATGTTCACTAAGGGTATAGTGTAGATCCTCAGTTGATGTTGGAATATTTGGAGCTGTAACGTAAGTTTTATAATGACAAAGAAACAGTGTTGTCACAGCAACTGGTATCACATCACTGGGCATTCAGGTAATGATGAATATGAACCTCACTTCTATCTCTGTCCCCTAGCTTTTACTTTAAAGAACACTAAAGACATAAGATTGAAGCAAATCATTCATTCGATTAAACTTAAGTATCATAAATGAGAGGCAGCACGGTGGTGCAGCAGGTAGGTTGCTGGTTTCAAACCTTGAGTCAGTCAGGGCCTTTTTATTTGTGGCGTTTTCCCCCACGACCCGAAAGGGATAAGCAGTATGGATCGTGGAAGGATGGATCTGAAATGACGAGGCACTGAGGACATTGGATCATGTTTACATACTTGTTTCCTACTGTACATTAATCCCTGATAAGTTCAATTACAATGCCTAGTTCAACAATAAACAGTCCAAAAATAGTTAAGTCCATAGATTTGACCAAAAATTAATGAAATAATGACATTAATGTGACCTGGGGAGAGTATATTCAGAAGGCCAAAGGTTGTACTCTGTATGGATGAATATTACAGTCAGACAGTATTGCCTGTCCTTCTCTTGAGGTTCTTGCAGATAAATCTATATATTTATATATTTATATATTGCGTATAGAAGAGCATGTTCTACAACAATATTGCTGTTAATATAGCTGCACGTTCTCACATTGTGACATGTGATATTTTATCTTCTACATCATCATATTATCTTTTTCTACTCATAAACAGGGGCTTTGTTTTGTTGACCTACTTCCGCAGTGGTTTGCGAATGAGTCGTGTCTTTGGAACAGCTCTTTTAAGTGAACGATGACAACCAATTCGCAAGTATGAGTGGGTCGTTCGTTTGTGAGCTATTATTAAATTTGCAGGTAATTTGCATTTGAAGAGTTTATCTGATGACTGTAGACAGAGGAAAGACTAGCTATACCTGTTGACTCCCAGTGTTTGAGCTAAGCTAAAAAGTGGTGGGCGAGCTTTGGCCATCTCTTCCTTGTTACTGGACGCACAGACGAAAGAATGGTGTCAATCTGCTTGTCATGGACTCGGAGTGAGGCAAGACAGGAAAAGACAAAAAGTTGGCATATCCCTTTTACATTCAGTGTTTCAATGGAAATGATAAACATAATGTGTGTTGTTGTAACGGCTCTGTCTCGGCATGATAGTTGCCATGACAAGCAAGACTTTTACAGCTATAAAAACTTCAGATTTCTCTTACAGTTGTCGGAAATATGGGGTTTGTTACTTCTTTCCAGAATGTTGTTTCCTTGTCCCTCTCTTCCAAGTTCCTGATGTTGGCTTTAGCCAGCATGCAACAGTAGTAGTTAACTTTTGAGTAATTGTGTCCTTTCATTAGAGACAAGTTAGCCCAAATAAACTAGTCAAATTATGTTATTGTTTTAATTGAGGGTCCCCTGCTGATGGAAATAAAAAGGTGATCTTAAGATACATTGCCAGTAGCTGTTCAGCATTTGGACTTTGGCTGCATCGTTAAAGTCTAACTGCAGCCCGCTGATATTTCTGAGTATCATTATCTGCTGTATTGCTGTCCATCAGAAAAAGGTCAGGGCTCTGGCTGCTTCTATTTTCTGTACCTGCTGCTGATGAATGATTTATGGTTTGGGAGTTGGATCAGTGTTTTGTCCCAGAGGCCTTTGTAACAGAGCAAGAGCCAGAGCCAGTGTTTCTATTGATATTTGGAGGAGGTGGATAGGACAGCTGCTTCCTCAGAAAGTGTGAACTTTCTAAAGCTGCACCTTTTAAAAAAAAAAAAAAACTGGGATCTGGCAACCTGGATCAAGTCTTTAATAATGATACACGAGGCTGCATTGATTGTGCATTATTATGCTGTTCTCTTATATATTTATGATTTTTACTGATTATTTCACGTATTATTGAGATCTTGTGCAACATGAGTAATGAGCAATACGCTTTGTGTTCTTCCTTCGGTTGTGTTTTACTGTTGACATGAAGTTTTGTTTGTTTTGATTGTTTTTAGGGGTTTGAAAAAACTATATAAATACACCAATATGTTGAGATATTTTGAGGGGTAATAATGTATTGATATTTTTGATGCAGTATCGTGATATATTATTTTCAAGTAATTTTTAGAAATTCTGAACATTTGTTTTGCATTTCAGTGCAGCCTCTGGTGGCTTTTTGGCAGTAGACGTTCAGCCATTTGACTCCCTCTCTGTTACATTACTGTTCCTTCACTGGTACAGACAACAAAGTTTATCCATTTTGCAGGGACCATGGTTATATAAATAACAGCAATCACAAAGCGATTAAAACTGTATTTTTCAGTTTTACATTATTATGGGTTCTTATAGCTATGAAAATAATATAATATAAAAATTGTTGGTGGAAACATTTTAGATTTATTGCCCTGTTTATGGTAACGCAATATATCCTGACATATCATATCATATCATCACCTATGTACTGCAAGATTCTTGCCAATACACACCTCTCATTGTTTTTGTTAATTAGCTGTGCAGTAGAGGCAGATCATTTTTGCTTATAAAGGGTCAGTTAGAGAATTATATTGTAGGGCTGAACAATATTACCTAAATATCATATAGTGCCAGTTATGGCAGTTGGTAACGCAGCTGAAGGGGTTGTTATCCCTTGCCTCTGGAGACTTTGGCGTAGAGTTTGCCTCTCTGTACCGTTAAACTTCATCACAAATGAACTATAAACTATCGTTAACGTTGCTGGAGGTGCAGACGGGGTGCCAGGAACGATGAATGGTTCCCAAACCTTAAAAGAGACTGTGTTACTCAATGTGTGTATGTGCATAAAAACAAAAGAAAGATGTTTTTAAGTCTTTCTGCATTCATATCTTAATTTTTTAGCTGTAATTGTGAGTGTTTTGTGTTTTTTCCAAGGTTGTATCAAGCTGAAAATAAACCCTCAGCGGGATATGTTGACATTTTCCGAGTGGAGTTGAATGAGGTTAGTGCCATAAACCTGAATGTTAGCCACAGTGATGGAGATCAGCTCTGCATCTGTACAGAAAGAATGGGCAGGAAAACTAGGGCTGATTATTGCTGCAAATGGTGCCACCAACTCTGCTAATGATAAAGCATCTTATTAGCCTTCTATGAGTGCAGTTACAAACTGTATGTGTTTAAAGTGGTGATGGTCACATTCATAAAATCCATACAATGGCACCAAAGAAAGAAAAAATACTGCTGACACTTTTAACAAAACAGTTTACTGCCAAGTTAATCCTTTTGTCTTTGTTAGGATTGAAATGTTTTTTATCTCACCATAACGTGGTGTTTCTCAAATTTTGGGGTGCGACCTTCAAGGGGCACGTTGCGAACTGCCAAGGAGAGTGTTATAAAGTATTGCAATTTTTTATTATAGCCAAATACTTAATCTGTTTTTTTTTGTTTTTGTTTTTTTTTTTAATCAAATCAACAGTCTGCTTGTATACGTGTTATCTGAATGTTAGGATTTCTTTTGTTAAAGAAATATGACACCAAACAAACTCATACCATGATTTTTTTTTCAGGATATCTCAGTACTTTCATAAAATAATAGTAACAAATTATAAATGCTGGTTAAGCTGAACAAATCAGATAAAGAAGAAGAAAAGGAATCAGAAGTGACTCACAATGTCCATCCTCTTAAGTTAGCACATAACTCCTGAGTTGCATGCCTTAAACACTGAGCTTACCTGCCCTTACCTCCTGCAAATTAAATCACTTTTAAAAGTTTCGATGTATGCCAGAGGTGAAGACCGATGGAGATCTCCTTGTTAACTCCTGTGTAATTTATCTTAATTGCTGACAGCTATTGAAGTCTAAAATGGCTTAGATGATAAGGTTCAATTAACAGCTTTGTCCATGGATAACTGTAAGAAACTGTCAGTCACTGATTAGAATAGCTGTAAGGATGAATTCATAGGCACTGAGGATGAATAGAAACAAGATTAAGAAGCACTGATCTTCTCTGCTCCTCCACAATCTTTACTGCAACTAATTATTGTCATCTGAAGGTGAAAAAAACTCATTTAATTGGCTGTATCTCCATTACGTATCTAGTTAACTTTATTTAATTTCTCATACCTCTTTGTTTAAAATTTCAATCCAATAAACAGTACCAGTCACAAAATAAGCACAAGGCAGCATATAAACATCAAACATTAAACTGTGATACATGAATCTTCTTTAACTGTTTTTGTATGCCTTTATTTGAGAAACAATTGTCCATTTACAGCTTTCTGCTGGAGCTCCAGAAGACACATACACACCCCAATTCAAAAAGCAGATTTTGAGATGTAGTCATGTTGACAGCATAGTTCAAAAAGCATATGGTCTGAATAGTTTGTGTCTTTATGGGCTGGTGCTTTCAACCTCAATGTCAGAACACTTCTCATCAGCTCTCAATGTTGCAAGGATACAAGAGTTGACTTTCCCGAATATCCACATAGTCCACCGGCGTAGAATTGCACATGCGCTGGCATTTGCCCTCAGCCTTTTCAGTTTCTTGGTTTCCACAGCCTTTGCCATGATCCGTCTCTGGCACGTGACAGCAGTGCATCTCTAGACTGATTCCCTGAGAATACGCAGCAAGAATGTTTTTTTTTTTTTAGATGGAGCCACTACAACCCTGCATCAATCTCTGCGAAGTACATCAAGCCAACACAAAATACAAGTGCTCAGGGTTTCTGGATGATTTTAAAATATAGTGGAACTAGTGTAAATAGTATCGATCCAGACATCAGTACAACGTCAGGCAGGCACTGTAACCTGTTGTTCACCTGTAACTCTTCCTACTATCTTGTAATCTCACAATTACCTCATGAAGTTATAGTTCTCTTGTGATTTTATGATCTTGTGCTTCAAGCTGTTTCTGCTTTTTTGTGTTTTAAATACACTCCCAGTGGGCAAGGACGAGCACCGATGGGATGCTACAGAGGCGGACTATATGGAAATTGCAGATTCCACTTCCCTAGGTGCTAGGGCTGAACGATTTGAAACCGCAAAATCTGCCACAAAAATCGCATTTAGATCTTTTCTTAAAATCGTTCAGGACTACTAGGTGCTATCCAAAAGAACATTTAAAATAGCTTAATGCCTCAACTCCGCCTCTTTGTCGATCAGTGATTTGACCAAATGTTAGTTTGAAGCACTGTTTTCAAATGCAGTCGCCATGGACTGGACTGAAAGAGATGGTTAGAATCCACCTGCACACAGCCTGTTGCATCAGAGAATTTAAAAATACCATGGGTACGGTACCTTCACTTTATAAAAGAGTGTGTGCTTATGTAGTGCTGCTGGTATTAATTGCTTTCATGTATTATACAGCTTATTAATCGATTGTCACAGATTTTCATGAAAAGAAAGCATAATAATACTAGTCTGGAATTCTCATTAAGTTCAGCTATCTTGGCAACAATACTTAAAACACTAAAAATAGAGAAAGTGAATTTTATTAATGTACTTGTTCCTGTGATGTCAGTAAAATAACGAAAACCTTAAAGCATTTCATTTTTTGCCACTTTTTCAAAATATCTGCAACAAAATCTGACACTTGATGCCAATAAAAGCACAATAGTCCTGTGAAATGTAAGAAAGACTAAATATGAGTGATTCAATAAGACATTTTCATGTCATGTGGTAACTACAGTCTTTATGCTTTAAGAACAACAAATGCAGAAAATACACAGTGAATAATTAACCGTATCGTATTCATATATTTTAGCATAACACTTGTAAAAGAATGGCTTTTATATAAATTCATTATCATTGCTGTTGATCTATAAAATAATGTGTGATTGTATCACTCAGTATTCTCTGTCAAGCAGTCAAAACAGGTCCTGATCTTTTTGAGGCAAATGGTTACCCATGGAAATCTGCCTTAAAATTCTCAGTTATTGTTTTTGCAAGGCTAGGACCTAAAATCAGCCTTGCAAAAACGGTGTTGCAAGAAAATACTTGATATTTTAGCTATGACAGATTTCTTCGTATTGGACTAGAGATTAGGTCTGACAGTTCTTTACTCTAACGATCACTTCTGTCAGTATCTTAAAATGTCCCTGAGGTCTGTGTGATCACCAGAAGAGAACACATCTACAGCTTGTAAGAATCCCCTTCCTTTCCTATCCCCAGATGAACTCTGACAGTGTTAGGCAGGAGACTGAGTGAGAAACACTCTCTGCTGCAGCTGCTGACATTGAGCATTACCCAGAATGCACTGATGGTGTGCAGTGCCAAACATAAATCTAACAGAAATGAGGCTGGTACCTGATAAAGCTGTTTATTTCTTTTTAGTTCAAGCAGCACACCGTGTGCCTGCATACTAATGCCTACATACTGTGTTTGATTGACTTTCTTTGAAAAAACACGGTTGTGGAGCTGGTTTGTTTACCTTTTAAATGGTGCCACATTTGTAAAGAACAAGCATTTGAGCAGCAGAGCTGAGTTTGGGGGTTTGTGCCCATGAAAAATTTGCC
This sequence comes from Cetoscarus ocellatus, assembly GCA_037902135.1. NCBI lineage: Eukaryota > Metazoa > Chordata > Actinopteri > Labriformes > Labridae > Cetoscarus > Cetoscarus ocellatus. Next base: position 1,769,124 of record JBAMNC010000366.1, read on the forward strand.
TGCTTTACTGATGCCAAACAGCTTGTGCTGCTATTGACTTGTGTTTGGTGTTTTTTGGTGGATTGGATGATTGAAGTCTGAAGAAACAAGACTTGTGGGGATTTACAATTATTTGTTTAACAAGCAGGAGTCTCAGTAGCATGTGTAAAAACTACATAGCCAAAACAGCCTGACATCTCCTCCTCATGCTGGTCACATTCTGCTGTGGGATGGCATCCCATCTTCAACCAGCATTTGTCCCAAATCAGGCACGTGTGGCACGTCCAAGCTGATCCCAGAAGTGTTCAATGGAGTTGAGGCCTGCTAATCAGGCTCCTGGTTGTCAGTACGTGGGGGTACCAGATGCTCAAAACAAGAGTCAACAGCAAAAGCAAATCAGCCGTTGGGACTGGTAGAAAAGATTTGGTGAAACCCACAGCAGCGCGCTCATCCCATAAATGCATGCTCCTTTCAAATATGACTCCATTAAAAGGGGAATAATCAGGCTTTCCAATGGTATAAGATTTCATTGCAAAGAAGCATTGTTACAACAAAGAAATAGTCTACCACATTGCCTTTGAACTTTTTGTACTAAGTTTGTGTATGTGTGCTAAGTTTTTATATTTATATAGTATATATCAGAGGGTTGCTCTGATACAAGGGACGTGGTGTGCTTGTTGGTTCCCTGCAAGCCCACCACCCATAATGAGGGAGGGTCCCACATGAATCAGAATCGTATTTATTCCTAATTACATTTGCACATACAAGGAATTTGACTTTGCAGTTTACCAAGCCAAATTCCTTGTATATGCTAATGTACTTGGCAATAAATACAAATTCTGATTCTGATTCATGTGGGACCCTCCCGCATTGTGGGTGGCGGGCTTGTAGGGATTTATTATTTTATGCAGGATTCATTCCCGAAGCTATCAAGTATCCTCTGTTTTCCACTGTTGACCTTACCTCAGCTGAATCAGAACAATGCAACTAAGCTGTCCTGTAGGACCTTTGTCCTCTTAATTTGTTTTATTTGTCCAAAATTGTTGTACATTTGGTAAAGCAGTATCTCAAGTTGTTTCAATGTTTGCACGCTGACACTGAAACTTTTGTCCGTCTGTTTTTTTGGAACAGGTCAAAGTTTCAAAGTGTCTTCCAAGTCATCCAAGTCTTTTACTTTTGAGAGATAATTGACTGTTCAGAGCTGCAGCTCTCTCTTTCCCTCTTGCCCTTTCCCTCACACCAAAATTTACTTTAAGCTCTGCTGTGCCCTTTCTGTGTATTTGAACCATGGACCATGACGAAGGACAGAATATGTGCCTGCAGCCTCAAAATACATGGCTGACTAAACCGAAAAGACAAATCCTTTCTCCTCAAAAACTTTTTTAATATTTGACTCATTGCTGTTGGACACAAGCCCAACACATTCAAAGAACTCTTTCAGGAGAGAATGGACTGAGACATATACCTAATGGCCACTTTATTAGGAACACCTCACAAGCACTGGGCTGGCCCTGCCCTCTGAACTGCCTTAGTGCTTTGTGGCATAGATTCAACAAGTTGCAGGAATCATTCCTCAGAGATTTGATTCATATTGACACGATGGCATCACACTGTTGCTGCAGATTTGTCGGCTGCTCAGCCATGACCTTCCCATTCCACCACTTCCCTAAGGAGTTTTACTGGATTGAGATCTGGTGACTGTTTTAGAAACCAGTCTGAGATGATTTGAGCTTTGTGACACGGTGGTTTATCCTGCTGGGAGAGGCCGTCAGAGGAAGGGTACACCGTGGTCATGAAGGGATGGACAAGGTCAGCAGCAACAATCAGGCAGGTGGTGGGGATTAAATGAAGTGAACTGGTACAAATTAATTGGGTGTAATCTGTGCCAAGAAAATATCCCCCACACCATTACACCTCTACCACCAGCCTGAGTTGTAGATACAAGGCAGGATGGATCCATGTTGTCATGTTGTTTTTACGCCAAATTCTGAAGCTCAGTTTGAACTATGTCTACGTACTTGATTGCACTGAGTTGCTGCCATGTGTTTGGTTAATGGTGTTAACAGGCTGTTACACCTAATAAAAAGTCCAGCAAGAAAAGGCCAACATCCAGATTTATCATTTTGGTGTTTCAGTCTGAGAGGAGATTTTTTTTTTCCAATTTTAATCGAAACTGTTGATGTCAAAGAAGTTTCATGTAAACAGCAGCACCACATCTATTCACCCTTTTATAAATCGCAGTGAAACAACCACTTCTGCTCTCTGAAATGTGATCAAGTTTAAAATTGGGCTTGGAGAAAATGAAGTGATCCCTTTAAGGTGCATTTCTGAAGCTTTACTAGCAGTAACCTCACTCCTGTATGCCTGATTACTCTCTACTTTACCTACCTTTGGCCATCAACAAGTCCCCCTCCCCTCAGAAAGATGCTATATAAAGAAAAGCTACCTATTCATTTATTCATGACCATGAAATATAGATTAAATAGGTGCATGTTGGGCTGGTAATTGCCCAGCAGGCCGCTCTGTGACTCGCTGACTGTTAAATATTTCAGTCACCAGTCTGTTGCATTAAAAAGCCTTCTGGAACATGTCAAAAGATGTCAGAGAGAAACAGTGCTGTCTGCATCATGCCTGAGGCAGGGTGAACACTCTGCCCCCAGGTTCTGTGAAAGTAAATGCTGTGTTGTGATGAAAGGACATGATATTAGTACATGTCAAAACAGACATTATTGGATTAGTCACAACAGTGTTGAATATTCCTCTTGGACAAAAAATGAAAAAAAAAAAACATCACAACAAATTCGAAGTTTGAAGACTTTGTGTATCAGTTTACTTATTCACGAGTTTCTTATAGGAAAATCACTGAAGCTACTGAAGTGCTTTATGACATTCTGAATATCTGGTTCAAGAACTTTTTGACAGGCTGAATGACTAATTATTAGTCCCAAGTGCAAACATTTTAAATGTGTAAGGTTTATTTTTAAAGTGAAACAAAAGGAGGAGCAAAATCAAAGAGGGATGGAAAATTGCTCTAGATGGGATACACACTTTAAGGTGATTGGACCAGTTTTTGTCCAGTTTTCCACAGTCGCCTAACATTAGCAGAGACCAGACCTTCTGGTGGTCCTAAAGATATCAGATCAGATCAGATTGTCCTGCGTTGTGAGGTGTATTAGGAGTGATTTTCTTCCTCCTGCTCTGCTCGGATGACAGTCAGAGCTGCTCTCATTTGCAGATGTAAGTATTAATAAATCCTATAATGTGGGGTGAAAGCAAGGACAGCCAAGCAAGCAGCCTGTGGATTACTACATGGAGCAGAACAATAGTCAATCAGGGAGCAGGATAATTCATGGAAGAAGCCCAACAGCCACTTTAAAAAAGACTGTTTGCCAGTAGAGGGTTGGACTCTCTTTTACCTTCAGAACTGACTTAGTTCTTTGTGGCATGGATTCAGCTGCTGGAAACATTCTTCAGAAATGTTGGTCCACACTGACATGCTATCATTCCATCACTTCACAAATGTGCTCTGTTGCATTGAGATCTGGAGACTGTTTAGGCCACAGGAGTACATCGAACTCATTGTCCTGAGATTTTTTGAGCTTTGTGATTGGCATGTTATGTGCTGAAAGAAGCCAACAGAAATGGGTGCATTGTGGTCATGAAGGGATGGACATGACCAGCAGCAATACAGGCAGGCTGTAGCATTTGAACAATGCTTGATAAGTACAAAGGGTCCCAAAGTGTGCCGGGAAGACATCCCCCTCCATGCTTTCATGGTGTTTATGCCAAATGATGATCCTACCATCTGAATGTTTTTGTATAAATCAAGACTCATCAGACCAAGCCACTTTTTCCAATGTTCTGTTTTCCTGTTCTTAGCACCCTTAACAGGAGTGGCACTCAGTGTGGTCTATTACTGCTGTAACAAGATTCAAGATTCTATGTGCTGTGCGTTCAGAAATGATCTGCGTACCTTGGTTTCAAGGTATAAGGGTAATTTGAGTTATTGTTGCCTTTTAATCATCTCAAACCACTCCAGCCATTCTCCTATGACATCAGTAAGGAAGCTTTGCCTTAACAACTGCCACTCACTGGATATTTTCACTTTTTTGGACCATTTTCTGTAAACTGAGATGGTGGTGTTTGAAAAGCCCTGTAGATTCTCCACCCAGTCTGTCTGGCAAATACAACCATGCCACATACTGTGTTGTAGCTGTCTGTCTGTCTGACACAACAAACACAGCCATGGCAATGACTGTAAACATTAGGGCTGAACGATTTCAGGAAAAGATCTAATTGCGATTTTTCTGGCTGATATCGCAGTTTCAATGTGATTCACAATTTTCTTCAAATCAAGCTTCAGTGCAATATTCACTATGTTTACAGCTTAGACAACAGTAAGGAAATCAATGATCAAAAGAACGTAACACATTATTCATCATCCAATATTGATGATAAATAATCTGTTTTCATTATTTAAGGGATACTCCAACTTCTACCCCTAAACAGAGGCTTTGCATTGTTGACATGCTCACCAGCACTTCCGTAAGTGCAAATCACCTGCAAATTTGTGAAATAGTATGTGTAAAATAGTTGACACAACAGATCCTGGGTCAGTCAGGAGCGCTGCAAAAAACTGCAGCTTTGGCGATCACATGATTGTGTTGTCTGAAATTGTGATTTAGATCCAAAATGATAAGTCTTTAGGCCCTAGTAAGCATGTTGTGTTAGAGGAGCATAGGGTAATAACACAGGTGTTCAAGGAAATAGTCCTTAATGTACACGACAATCAAACTCAGGAGAGGAGTTGGACTAAAATTGATACAGCCACAGATGGACCGGGAGCAAACAGCTTAGTTCTCAGGGTGCTAATGTATAATTTAACTTCGAATCAGATTTCATTTTTGTTATTTTTTTCTTTTAAACAATTAGAAAGCAGAAAATCATTCTTTAGTACCCTGAGCATAGCCATGTTTAGCTTGTTTGCATTAAAGTGGTGTTTGACCATGTTAAATTACAAGCTTACAGGTTACAGGACAAATACATGGATGTATGACGGTTCAGATTCACAGGCTTGTGTGTGTAACACTTTTTTCTGTGTCTCCGTGATCCTCATCTCGGTCTCGCTTTCAAGTTTTACTTCATTAAAAGGTCATGAAGGGTATATTTTCTATTTTCTTGGCCACAAGTATGAACTATTATATACAGGAAACGGCTAAAAGCCACATGCTCAACAGTAAATTAGATAAAAGAAAGCTCAGGTGTATCATGATAAATCTCTCCTCTTATAACTTGATTTAAAAATCTTGTAGTCTGTACCAAGCTTGACTTCTGATGGAAACAAGTTCAGTTCTAGTCTATTAAATAACACCAGGATACAAACTGTCTTCTGACCTCACAAACATTAAATAAAACCCCATGTGCCACTCTTGAATAATTGAGAAACTCAAACTGTAGTTTTGCATCCAGGATAATAATTTATTAGGACATCATGTAAACTTAAGACTTAAGAAAGTTCTACAACATTTAATGAATTAATTAAGAAGATAAACAGTTTTTCTAAAAGGCAATTTCATATAAGACGAATGATAACAGATTTGAATGCTGGAATAATTACTTCCACTGCTTACCTCTTCTAAATCCATTAGATTTCTGTTCGGGCTGTGTAATATCCCTCTCTTTGCTCTCAGAAGTCAACCAGAGGTGAATTTCCCATGAAGAAAAATCAATAAAGAATTGCTTGAAGTTATCCAGACCTCAAACACTCACACCAGTATTTTAAAAGCAAAGAGGTGTTTGATCCACAAGTAACTTCACATAATGTGAACAACTCTGGACTCTCAGAAAAAGGAAACATCGGAGCTGTGTTTTCTCAGCCAAAGAGTCTGACCCACTCTCAGCTCCAGACTGTCAGATCTAATCATTTCAGTTTCATATATCAGTGAACACTTTGTAGAGACCATGGTGAGGGAATTTACATCAAATTAAGCATTTTCCTGTTTTTTTTTTTCTGAGTATTTGTGCTCTCCTCTCAAAATAACTATCTGCTTGAAGGGTCCTTGTAATCAGAGTGAGGAATTTCCTCGTGTTAGGGGGGAGTATAGATGGGCCTTGGACACATATTTTTGGTAGAAAAACCATTAAAAGGGTATTTTGCATAATGTGGGACCTCGACGGTTAAATTCAGTCTGAAAGCAGAGAATGTTTTTGTTATATCTTTTAAATTCTGATCAACTTAAATCCCCTGAGATGAGTCCTTAAAAACGCTTTGACATTATTCAGGGATGGGCAACACAGGTTACCAGCAGGACCACATTAATGTTGTTCTTTCTTCCAGAGATGTTAAAATTGAAGCAGGTGCTGAATAAGTCAATTAAAACAATTGTAAACAAACAAAACTAGAAAAGCACTCTGAGAGCGCAGACCTCCGTCAAGCAGCTCAGTTCCACCATTAAATTGTGATTTCCAGCCAACATTATAGTCCTATATTTATTTTATACGCACATTGTGGAATGAAAAATATCAGTCTGCAAGAAGTGTGATTATTGTTGATATAAATATCATCCAGTAGAGTGACCTAGTTAGTAGTGGGTCTTATAACTTGTTGACTGAACCAATGTGCTGCTGCTTGTATAGATGTGGTTGTGCGTGTGGAATTTGGGGGTTAGGTTTTTACACTCACACACACATAGACTTCTGCTATGATGGACTATTTCCGTGTCGACATTATCAGCAGCCTTGTTTTGAGTGATTAAAGGGCACGTTTGAGGGACTGCGAGCGAGCAGAGCTGCTGGGTATGTTTCTATAACGTTAATGAGCTAACAGAAATGTTACTAGTAGTTGTGAGTTGTAGAGGACCAAGATGTTTATTACAAGGAGAGTCTGCTGCCTTAATTTATCTTAGAAACCAAGGCTCCAGGAACAACGCCGGGCTTTCTCCATCGGCAAAACGTTTCCTCCTCTTCACTGTGTCTGTGAGCAGAACTGCATGCACAGCTTTCACTGCTGATTGGCTGTTCAGCATGCCGTGGCCCTGCGTGTAACCAGAGCGTGTAACCAATTGGATGATGCTTTGGGTGGGACAAAATACGGCCCAGTGTTAAGTTATGGGATTTTTGGAAAATTTGGGGAATTTTTTGCGTCCAGACAAATATGCGGATCACCACCAAAAGGTAAAAACTCATTTGAAATCACTTCTTACAACTCACTTTCATAGACTTGCTTTTACATGATGCTAGCTTTGTTTACTTTATTTGCCAAAAGGTCATGAAGGGTATATTTTCTATTTTCTTCTTACAACTCACTTTCATAGACTTGCTTTTACATGATGCTAGCTTTGTTTACTTTATTTGCCAAAAAGTCATGAAGGGTATATTTTCTATTTTCTTGGCCACAAGTTTGCCAAAAGGTCATGAAGGGTATATTTTCTATTTATTTATTTTTTTTTCATTTATCTATTTTCTTCACTTCAAATTCTCTTTACTAGTCTCGTACCCTTCTTAGACCTGTTTTCACCCCCGTCTTCGTTAATTCATATACATCTCTTTGTATTTGTTTCTACCTTCTCACCTTTGTTCTATCTCTGTCTTGATCTGATGCTGTCCTACATTTTTTACATCATTTGAGACATGATGATCATCCAGTCACCTGCCAGATATGTGTCTGAAAGGTTCTACTTTCCTAAATGCAATTACAAAAGCCCTTCACATAAAAGCATTACAACAAACTACATCTGCTGATTTCTTGTAAATCACAAACATATACAAGTAATTCAAGATTATTAAAGAAATGTTTGCATGTTATGTGGAATTGCATGTTGCTTTAGTACATAGTCATGGTATAAGCAAATCAGATTGTACCATTTGGCAGATTTTACATGTTTTTGTTTGTTTTTTACAATTTCTGAAGTTTGAAATTGACTTGCAGGTGGCATAGGGCAGCTTGAGTACCAGTTTCCCACCCTTAATCTAATTCAAGTAGCATTTTTTAGTCTTTTTTCCCTACTGAACCCCTCTTGTTCAATAGGCAGGACTAGCATTTGATCTTTCATGTATTATAACAAGTCTTCACAGTGAATATTTTTCTTGATATTCATCCTTCAAAATGCATCCCCTGTGGATTCTTCTGTGGATTTGCTGCATATCCCATGGTGACATAACAAAGTGGTACCTCTCACTACTTCCTCTTAAATGGCAGAAACAGCAGACAGCAAAAGTGACAGAAGCCATTTGCAGATGTCTGTGGGGAGTTTTACAGTCTGCATGGTAGGCCATTAGCTGATCCAGCCACTTCATCTAGCTCTTATTCTAATTTATTTTCAGGAACTTTTCTGATCAATCAACATCACAGTTTATGTGCCAGTGTTTGCCAAAGGCCAATTTTCATCAGCTGTGCTCCAGCCTGAAGTTCTATTAACAATAAAAAACACACATTAACACGTGAGAAACACAACTGATGGATAGATTAAGGTTAAAAGATGGCAAGCAACATTGTAATAAGAAATCCTTCAGGGAAATACACAAACACAGTGACTGCCAAGCAACTAGTAAAGAACAGTTGAAACTGTCTGATAATACTGAGACTAAATCAAGCACAAAAAAGAAATTTATAACTTAGATATTTTAAATAGATTATTCAGAAAATTGGAAATTGCATTTTTGTCACAAAAAATGACTAATGTTCATTGTGTAAATCTTTTAGTTTTACATTTTTGTAGATTGCCTTAAATAATTTTGCCATTTTTTAATGACAGTTAACTCAGCTGATGGTGATTGTGAGCTCTGTCAGTAACCAAAAGGTTGCAGGTTCGAGACCAGCAAAAGCTGCCACATGACGATGCGCCCTGGGTGAAATACTTGACCCCAAGTTGCTCCCAGTGCTGCATCAGTGGCGTGAAAATGTGTATGAAAAGGGCGTGAGTGTGGTAGCTAAAACTGATAGACAACCTACATAGAAACACTGAACATTCAAGTGAGTGATTGTGAGAGTGAATGGACAGATGTGACCTGTGGTGTACAGCTGTTAAGCTGCTTTGAGTAGTCAAAGAGGCTAGAAAAGTGCTTTAGCTCAAGTCCATTCACCATTTACCATGAAAAGGGGAAGTCAGAGTTTTACATCAACAGCATCGACGAAAGAGATTAATTGTAGCATGCAGAAATAATCATCAAGTAGCAGGACTAAATGCTCAAGCTGCAGTGTTTTAGCTCTGTATCCAACAGCAGAACGAGACGACTATTTGGATGCTGGAGAGACCTAACCTGGCGCAGCAGCTGGACCCTCCTAATTCATTGTCTGTAATCTGACAGATCCATCTTGCCAAACTCCAATCTACAAAGATTGTGAGCTGCCCAAAGTGGCACATCCAAATCAGCATCCTTTAGAGCAGGAAGAGACGGGAGAGTAAAGAAACACAACAGCAGGACGTGGCTGCTGTACAGAGATTAGATGCTAACAGATTCATTAGCAGTTTTACCAGATCTGGACTACATTTCTTTATTAAGTGAAGAACAAGCAACAACTCTACAAACTTCAAAAGTTTTGCTTCACTTTCAACATATTATGTTGTGCTGAGTTTGTCTCATGAAGTGGCTCACATTCTGTAGCACAGTAGTGCTGCCTACAACATTATCTAATTGGCCTGGAATAAATGTGATCGACGGAACGATCATCCAATCACCTGCTGGATATGTTTCTGAAAGGTTCTGCCCTCCCCAAACACTTTCTATGGGCTGTTGCCAAAAAGTGAAATATGTTGAATGGTCCGTCTGGTGTGTCAGGTTAGGAGAGACTCGGTGATGTAATGGAGGACTTTGATGTACAATAGAAACAACACTTCCAAATGTCCAGATGCACATTTGAGTTTGTGTAACTCTCCTTAAAGTTCAATCAACCTCTTAGGCTACAGCAGTTGTTTTTAACCATCCTGTCAAATCTCCCTTTTCCAGTTTTGCGCCGGTCACACAGGAGGATGTCATCACCCCTCTCTCTCACCCTCAGTGAATTACCCAGATTATTTACTACTCTGTTCACACACACTTTGGGTAAAATCTGGATAACATCAGGGTTTTTTTGCAAGTGTGAATGGAGTTCAAGTAGTAAGTAAAGTGAGGTTATTGCATTTGTCACAGTTAATGAGTAGTAAGTATTTAATAAGTATTTAAGTTTTTGAGTATCTTGCTTAACACTGTTGTTACCTATATGTGTCTGTCATGGCCACTACGGTAGCCGAGCCACCATGACAGACACAGCTTGTTTAATGTTGTCATGAAAACATCTAATTATGTCAGTGACTGCTGCACAGGCACACGGTAAAACATCTTTATAATTCTGTCCTGTTTCTGTATCTCCTTTATGTTAGTGATGCTTACTTGTGGTGGACTATTATTATTCTGTGTCTGTTGTTTGTTCTGTTGGCAAAATACCCCTTAACATGGTGCAGTCTTTATTGAATAGAGACCTTAATTTGAAACAAAAGGAAACAGTGAAGGCAGGAGGAGGAGACAGTGGGTCACTCACCATTTTGTTTCAATCTTTTGTCTCTTTTTATCATGTCTTGTTGTGTTTTGTTTAGATTGAAGCCCCCCCCCCCCCCCCCCATTGCAGTTTTATACACTATGCATTTAAAAAGATCCTATGAAGCCCTGTATTTTATTTTTTAAAGTATGTTGAAACCCACAGAACAAACTAGTCGATAGCAAACTACTATTTCCAGAAAATGTCAGTAGAGCATACGTGGAAACATTCCTGGTCATGTTTTATCAGTGCTTCGTAGTGTGTTCCCACTCATGTCCTGCCTGATTGTAGTGAAACCCTGCAGACAGACTTGTCAGTTATCTTGTTTATGAACGGAAGTAAAAGTGACATTGACTTTGACATTGGCAGATGTTTGGGACACGTCTGAGCAGAAGAGCCGAGTCAATCAGATTAGTGGTGGGATGATTTGTAGTCCCAGTTGTCTCTTCAGAGAGGTGTTTGTCTCTGCAATTGTGGTGGGTGTCTTTTTGTATGTTGTTAGCAGAATCCTTTTTCCCTTAAGTCTTGTAAACTGACATTAAAAGTGGAGCATGTTTTGTACTTTTTAGGGCTGGGCAATATGTTGTCTCCATCTATCCATTCTTTATCAGTACCAATTGACCCTTTCGGGCTAGCAAGAGGCTGGGGCCCCAAAATTTGTCTTGATGGGTAACAGAAGTTTCAGGCATGCTGCTCCTGCAGACTGGAGGCTGCTACAGGAAAAATTCCGTCTGAAAGAGCTGGTTTCTATAAATCTTTTTAAAGGCAGATTAAAGGCATTAGAGAGGGATGGTTCAGGTTGTCGATGCTTTGACTCTCGACTTTCTGCTCTGTTACCCTGAGCTGATTACTTCATACATATGTGTTTGTACTTGTTTTATTTCTGCATCTTGTTTCTGCTGTGCGCTTTGGCCAGGACACTGTTTTAAGAGAGATTCTGTGTCTCAATGAGGATTCCAAATAAAGCTTAAATAAAGAATTAAATTAAATACATTTGAATGCTTAAGGCTTACATTATTTGAGTTCATTTATAAATGGTAGGACTGGATAATTTCTGTACTTCATCCAACACCCTTTTTAAATAAAAAAAAATGTCTCATTATATCAAATCTGTTTTGATCTTTGTTAACGCCTTTTTCTTTGCCATCCCATGTTTCATTCATATATAAGATGTTTGAAATAAGCTGATTAAAAAAAGAAAACTGCTGTGCATCGCATGCCTTAAGACAACACACTTCACACCCTCAAAATTGAGCTTATGGCAATGAACAGTGTAGAAAGTTCAGGTAACCTCAATAAACAGACTTTGGGCATGTTTTTACACAGTTTAGATAGACAGAGTTGGTTTTAAATTACTGATGATTAAGAAAAATTAATTATTCCATACTGAATGATTCCTGCTGCCTAGCCCTATGTATTCATTTTATCATCTAAGTAACGTTTCTTTTAGCTATTTCAAACACACCTCTGCACACCTGAGGAGCATCTGTCCCCAGAGAGCTTCACTGCTAAGGTCAGATTTTTAAACAAGGAGACAGCTGAGTCTGCAGAGATGTGGAAAACTCGGTATTTTTGACATTGAGCTTCATGCTGCAGACCTTGGGGAAAAGATGAAGAAACGTGATCATTTCTAACCTTCTCTGTGCCAAGGAAAATCCCTGCCAAGCTGTAAATGCTTTTTTTCAGCCCCCTCCTGTTTCACAGTCATGACATGTTATGGATTCACAACTTGTGGCTGCCCAGATACCCACAGGATTCAGCTCAGACTACTGGGAGATATCCAGTGTGATGATAGTTTTGTATTGTGTGGTGGTAAGCCACAGGAAGCAAACAGGCAAGTCACAATGGCTTTGTGTCGGCCTCTGGGAGCTGAGGATTGCAAATACATTTTTCATTATTATCCATTGTTTTTCCCCTCCTGGCCAAAGGCGGAAACACAGTCTCATCCATTAAATATGTCCTCTTATATTATCTTTATTTGTCTGCAAATAAATCCAATAAATCCACTTATCTCATATTAGATGCAATAAGGTCAGGCTCATGCTCTGGTGTTGTGTAGTTGAATTCTGCCTGCCCAGTGGAACTGCTTTATTGCATCTCCTGTGTTTTATTTCCGTTAATGATTCAAGACACTTTCCATTTCCTGCTGAAAAGGTCATTCTGTTTACACATGCAGAGGAGGTTTTATAGCTGAGAGCAAGGACCTCTTGCTGCAGGGAATTTAAACTCCATTTGTATTGTAAAGATTGGATCTAAGTGTAAGATGTTGTTTGTTAGATAGCAGGTAGTTAATTAGAATAAGTGCAGGTTGGCTGATGAAAGAGGAGACTTATAATCAGAAGCCTTTAAAACAAGCACAAAATGTACTCTGCATTCAAGGTGTTAGCAGCAGCTTTGGCTGTGAGACAAACCCTGTTTCAGCATACGGTGGGACATATGGCAGCACTGATGCGTGGATGGTTCTGAACAGGTGGAAGGACATAAAGGGATGATTTCAGATGGCTTCTCTGAGTGACAAACTCAGGAAACAGATGATTTGTCATTTTAGAAAATTAATGGAGTCGAGCTTGAGTGAGACTAATGCCAAAACTTTAGTTTGCTACATATCACTACAATGCAGTTTATGCGGTATTTCAAGCTCTGGGAGATATGGACCAAAAAAATCTTTTGCTGTCGATTACTGTGACACAGTACATGAAACATGATGACCCATTTTTGTGGCCAACAGGTCCCGAAAACCCTTTGACTGTTGAATTGGGCCATAATGATGCTTTAGTTGTGTAGTCTGACCGCATAAGGGAAGACAATGTTGCAAAATGACCTGTGGCTTTTGACCTCCAAAATTGAGTCCATGCATACATGTTTCATTGGTACAAAGGGATGTGGATGGATGGACAGACAGATGGACAGAACAGATACAGCCAGCACTGTGTCATAGTTTAGGGGCTGGAGCATCAACGTTGGGAAAGAAATCCTGTCCCCCAGCCAACAATACTGTAAAAATGTTCATTTTTAAACTCTGATGCTAATGTTAACAAGCTGTCACATCTGTCAAAAGAATCACATACTGTTGATATCATGTTAATTAAGTTATTAATGTCAATAGAATAGGAAAGATTTTATTTTCCACCAGGTTGAATCTCCTGTTCTGTTAAGAGGCAATATCGTATTTACAAGGACATGATGAATGAAAATTAATATTATATCAAAAAATAGGTGGTAAACCATTTAACACTGTTTAAATAGGTAAATGTAACATTATGTGATCTGAATAGATATTGTTTTATTTCCAATTTGCATATTTAATTGTTTTATGAATTTCTGCTTTTTTTAGTGTGTATGATGCTAAAATGTTCTGCTTTTAAATTCATAGAGCACTTTAGAGACCCAATTTAGGTGAGAATAGTGATCAAAATGATGGGCAAGTTTTCATATAGACCTATTTTTAATCAGTTTATTTTTGATTTTTACAGAGTTGAAAACAAAAATGAGCATTGAGGGACAGCAAAATTGCATTTTGCATGAAACAGAAACATTAAAGATCAAAAATCAATGTCTGATTCATGAGAAAGGACATACAAATGTTTGGATTACAGATTATACTAGTGGCTAAGCCCATATTTTAGTGGATGTCTTTGAGCCGTGGTGTTCTGTTACTCAGACCCGTGCTTCAGTTGGATTAAATATTTTAGAAATATGATTTCTGATATTAATTGTTGCAAAAAATGGGAACCCGGGAGCAACAAAGCATTGTCCTGAGCGGTTTATTTACCCCATGGCACTAACAGAACAGGAGGTTTTGTGGGCATTCCCATAGAATCAAACTGTGGCTTTGTCCACATGGAGGCAAAAACATTTTCATTTTCAAAACCTTTAAACACCTTTAATGCTGTGGCATACATGCCGGGCCTGTAAGTGGCGCTGTAACACCACCACAGACATGCACCAAAACCAGGGAAGAAGACATGGAGCATGGACATAAAACATGTCAGATGTAAACAAACTCTGGCGTATGATGTTCTCCGTCTCCGTGGAGCAGAACATGTTTCTGTTAAAGCCAAAACAAGCTCAGTAGCTTCTGCAGCATTAACCCAACACTGTGTCCCTCCATTGTTTCGACTGTTAACAGGGTTTGTGCATGCTGTTTAAGCGAGAGGTGGGGCTCTGACATCATTGTTGCTGAAAATATCTGTATTTGTTGTACACGCAAAAACGCAAGGTGGGTATTTTTAAATGTATCCACTCTGTGACCTATTTTCAAAAATTTTTGTTTTCAGGCTCCAAAAATGCCGAATCTGTGTGGACCAAACACCTATACAACGAACGACTTGTGTGGAAACATCTGAATTTGTCTCCATGTGGACGGCCCTGTATCTATAAAAGAAAACCTAATGCTTGAGACCTAAATTGTCAGTATGAAGTCAAAGCAAACTCAAACTATTAATGGTACTTAAAAGTATCGTAACTAAACACTGGAACTGGCGTAATTTTTTAAACCAGTCCTTCCATCATTGCATCCACCAATGGCCAGATGAAGTCCAAAGAAATGTATAACTATATTTCATTCCAGCATAACTGATACTGGTATTAGGCGTATTGTTTTATCAAATACCTGTATGAATAAGTATTGATATATCCTACAAACTTGACATATCACACAGCCCTTTGCTCCAGAATATCCCAATGGGAATTTCAGCCATACCTTTATCCTAAATTCCTATAAAACAAATGTGCACAATGAAGTTGTAGCTCCAAAAATGCCCTGTTTAAATAAATATCATCCTTTTCAGAGGTCCAGTCCCTTTAATAACCTTTATCTTAATTGACTCTAAGTTCTTTCTTATTAAATAAACATGCAGCCAACAGTCGGAGATGGTTTTCTCCTGAGCAGTTCTCACAGGGTGTGTATTATGAATTAATTGTGCTCAGTCAAGTGTTATTGGGAAAAAATATGAAAATCGGAATTAATACCCCAACAATCCCTGGCAGACATGTGGTGTAATGAGGAAAAAAACTCTTTTCTAGTCTGCTTTGAATTTTTATTGTTTTTGCTTTTCTGTTTCTGTGCAGAGAAGGTCAGCCAGCCTCTGGGCTACAGCGAGCAGGAGGGATATATTGTTTTGGCTCGGCTCAGCACAGCATGTTGTGAGGGCTAAATGTCACTGCAGCAGCTGGGCTGAAGCTGGCGCCCTGCTGCCTCCCTGGGGGGTTGATTGAGATTCAGTCCAAGCAAAGGAGAATAAATACTTTGAAGATTATAGTTCTCCAACAGAAAATGTCAGTCTATCTGAGAAGAGGGATCTTGAAAGTATAAAGAGAATATGAATGAACAAGATGTGGCTGAAGATAACTTTACTTAGACAATGTCAGCTCAACAGCTTCAAA